>CM032456.1:101246557-101269057 GCA_019049505.1 Pachyrhynchus sulphureomaculatus
GAGCGTTGTCTTGCATAAACAGGAAATTGAGCTCCACAAAATGACCGAAAGGCATCACATGTTCTATTACAATATTCTCAAGATAGTAGTCAGCATTCATGGATCTCGTACGGACAGGAACTAACTCTGTGCGAGCATCAAAGCAGATGCCCCCCAGAACATAACAGAGCCACCGCCGAATGGAATCCTTGCAGATATTGCAAGGAGCAAACCTCTCTCCTGGTCTTCGCCATACTCGCTCACGACCATCTGGATGTTTTAGACTAACCCTAGTTTCATCTGTGAAGAAAAGTTGTTTCCAGTCATCCACAGACCAGTTTTTCGTGATTGCCTAACAAATTGTCAACAAAACTCTGACAATATCCCACGTCCAATAAAACTGAGGCTCGCACTACCTCGTGTTCAGTTAAATTCCTTGTTCGATTCGTTTTTCTAATTCTTCAGGGTCAAAAATAAAACAGTCTACCACAAAAACGTATTACTTTGAAAAAGGGAACAATTTATAAGCTTACTTTTAAAGAAAATCTATCGCATTATTACAGAAAATTGTTTATCTTCTAAAAAATTCTTTAAAACTGTAAATCTAAACGAATTGTTTTGATTTCTGTCATGAACAACGAAACAGAATATGCATAGCCTACTATTCAAATACTCGATAAACTTTAAAACTGACGTAAGAAAAAGATAAATTAATTTTCAGATTGTTGCGTTAATTTTGCCCAGGAGTTTATTTTTAACCTCATAGTAAAAATGCCTCTATCTTGTTCAGACCTAATAGGATTGCCATTAGTATTTTTTTTTATTATTTTTCTTATAGGGGGATGTATTTTAATCTTATAGTAGGATTGCCACTATCCTAATGGAAAAACTATTAGTATTTTTATCCTTATAGTGGGATCGCCACTATCTCAATAGGCATTGATGAGATCGTCACCAATCCTCTCTCAACTCTATAGTGGGATTGCCACTATCTCAGTAGGTATTAGTGAGATCGTCACTAATCCTCTTTTAATCTCGTAGACTGTTTTTCGCAGATCTAATCACTATCCTAATGGAAAAACTATTAGTATTTTTATCCTTATAGTGGGATCGCCACTATCTCAATAGGCATTGATGAGATCGTCACCAATCCTCTCTCAACTCTGTAGTGGGATTGCCACTATCTCAGTAGGTATTAGTGAGATCGTCACTAATCCTCTTTTAATATCGTAGACTGTCTTTCGCAGATCTAATAGGATTTCAATCAGTTTTTTTTTACCCTTATAATGGGATTACCACTATCCTAATGGGAAGGCTATTAGTATTTTTAAACTTATAGTGGGAATGCCACTATCCCAACAGGCATTGGTGAGAGCGTCAACCAACCCTCTCTCAACTCTATAGTGGGATCGCCACTATCTCAATAGGCATTAGTGAGATCGTCACTAATCCTCTCATCAAATTTATTTGACTGACAATTTTAGTCAGACAGTAAATGTTTATTTTAGGTAAAGGTAGTGATATTGCTACTCTAACTCACCCTTTTGTATAATTATCTTGAAGACAATGACCTAACTGGTGATGTGCAGCTACCGTAATTCACTATCCTTTCTTATGTAGTCGGTATCTCTCGTTTTGATTTTCACCTTTTTGTATAACTATTTTGGAAACCATGACCTCAACTGGTCGTGTGCATCCACTGCGATTCGCTGTCCCTTCTCACGTAGTCGGTATCTCTCGGTTGAATTTTTACCTAAAACAAATTCAAGAACAGTATCTTTGTTATGACTAGCATATATAGTGGGGTTGCCACTATCTCGATAGGCACTGGCACCAATCCTGTTTTATATTAATGGTACTGACAACCTTAGACAAATATGCAGTAAATTTTTATTTAAGGTAAAAGTACTGGAATTGTCACTCTGACTCACCTTTTTTTTTTTTATTATTATTATTCGGAAGACCTTGACCTCATTTGATAGTGTGCAGCTACTATGATTCGCTGTCCTGTCTCATGTAGTCAGACTCTCTTGCGTAGCAGAATCTCCTGGACAGTATAAGGTCCTTTGCATTTTGACTCCAGTTTCCCTCAGATGTGATTTTCTTCAGATGTATGCTCTGGAATTCTTGATGTATTTTTTTTAGACATTACCCATTTTCAGCCAAAATAAATGTTCATGTATTTTTTTAATGTATTTGTCTCACCCTGTGTGTGAGGATTCGTTATAATACAATTTCGCCGGAAGAAAACACGGGCACAAATCATTTCGGTGGTTTTGTTTTCATTTCATCCATATTGTTTATATTACTCATAATTAATAATTCACGAAAAAACACGTCATTATTCGGCAAGAATTTTATGTTTATCGTCTTTAACGCACACTTATAAATCAATCATTTCACACACGAGATTCCAGCTTAAATAGTCCGCAAGTGGCATTTTATTACTAGGGCGGTATTCGATACAAAGGTTATAACCTAATACACCAGCGCGCGACACGAGGGTGCAAGTTTTTCTTTTAAGCAGTCACTCGCACTGAGTTACAGTCTGTATACACTGTGAAATATAAAGTGAAATGTATAGTCAATTGTATGGTGTACATACAAGTACAGTCGACACTGTTTATAGTGAAACTCTATATAGTGAAAAACTCTTTATAGTACAATTTTTTCAAGACCTAGAATATTTATTATACATAGCAATATATACGGATTTTTTCTTTATATAGTGAAAAACTTTCTATAGTGAAATTTCGGTCAACATTTTGGTCTTTCACTATATATATATATATATATATATATATATATATATATATATATATATATATATATATATATATATATATATATATATATATATATATATATATATATATATATATATATATATATATATATATATATATATATATATATATATATGTATGTATATATATATATATATATATATATATATATATATATATATATATATATATATATCTGTACATATATATATATATATATATATATATATATATATATATATATATATATATATATATATATATATATATGTATATATATATATATATATATATATATATATATATATATATATATATATATATATGTATGTATGTATTTTTGACATGTTACATGGCTGATATAATTCCAGTCCGTTATTGTCTTTCTTTACATACGACGGACATCAAATTCGTTAAGAAAAGTAATAACTCACGTTCTGACGCTGGCTTTTATGGATTATTCTACTTCAAACACTAGATTTTCAAAGTTTTCGTTATCACTAACGATTTCACCGTCTTCGGCCAATTTTATTATTATTATTATTATTTTTTACAAAACACTTCTAATACACTGAACACGAAGTTCAAATCCCAATTCTGATGTTAGCTTTTATTTAAAAAAAAAATTAATTTAAACACTTTTGGGCAATTTCGACAACAATAACTTTTATTAACAATTGCATTCAGACATCTAAAAAAGCTGGCCGACTACTTCGGCTCTCTAAACTCTTATTCATATTGCGTACCAAAAGTATCCCGTTACCTAAATCTCATTAGGGTTACATAAACAGTTTTTATAATCTATGTGAAAGATATGGACTACCTGTCACATAAAACAAACTCAAGAGTTTGGTGATTTGAGACATAACAATAACAGTAACTTAAGTATAGTTTAATCTACGTAATGTAAACAAGTCAGTCTGCCTGAAACCAATTATCAATAATTAATATTCTCCTTTTCATATTGCATCGTTCGGCCTATCCTAATTTTCGTAAACGCCTGGAATGGGAGTTTTCCATACAGAAAATGCTGACAGCTAACATATACGAGTATATATATATATATATATATATATATATATATATATATATATATATATATATATATATATATACATATACATATACATATATATATATAACGCAACGTCTCTCTGTCTGTCCATTAGTGCACTTATGACTTGAGAACCACTTATCCTTACGTGTTTTTTTTTAAATTCATACATATGTTCTCTGGCCAGGTTTTAGTAGATATTTCGTTACGTTAGGTAACATAAGGAATAAGCAGTGACGATAATAGTGAATCAAGTCGGAAAAAAGTTTGCCATTTTCTTGGCTTTTATTCCCATTGCAATTCTTTTTGATAACGAAAAAATTACCTTTTTGAATTTTTTGGAAATAGCATTCCACTCTTCAAACAAGACGCGTTTGAAGGTATCTTTTAATATAATCGACTGTTCCTTGATTCTCTTGAGGATCGACCACACATATTCTATAGGGTTAACATCTGGTGACTGTGATTGGTAATCCCAAAGACACGGTGCGTTATCTTGCTGCGCACATTTTCCAACTTTATATCACCACACAATTTACAAACTGATGGTTTTAGTGCAGTATATAGAACTTCTATATATTTTTGTGAATTCACTCAATTTTTGAAAATTTGCTAACATGTATCCCCACCCTATATTTATATATATCACCGTACTATGTGGACATTTCATAATTTTTGCATTGTCCGATTTATTTTTTCCACTTTTAAAAGAATTTGTATTTTCACGCATTTTTCTAGATCCAATTCATACTTTTTTTTGGCATTTTTATATAAAAATACACTTAAACCTTAAGTGGAAACCACTAAAATTAACAGATTATTAACAGTGTTTGTGTACACTCCAAGATCTTGATATAAACTAAATAATTATATTCTTGTAAGTAGGTCAGCCACTGTTGACTTCCAAGAATTTGTTTCTTTGTTTTCTTAATGGGATTTATCGTTTCGGTTACTTTATTTGATGTGCCAATTCAGAGAAATCAAAAGTGTGGGAAGAAATAAGAGATATCTAGTGTCTAAGAACTGAAGGAGGTGGCGGATACTTTTGGACAAAGCTGTATATATATTCTACATATGTTCGATTTGTCCGATTGGTAATAGTTTGGATGGAGAGGATGGCGGTTAAAAGAGTTTTTAAATGATAAAAACCTTAAGTTTATTTTTAGGTTGTAGATTTTATACTTAAAAATAGTAAAGAACAATATGTGCCCCCAGCAAGTGATTACCAGGATCCATTCACAGGAGCTAGCCGATATACTCCTAGTTATCAGAATAATAGTACCCAAATTGGTGTTAATGCTGATCCATTGACAGGTATATAATATGAAGTTTCGTGTTTTTATGGGCGCTGCTAATTGCAAGCAAATTTCTAAGTCTCAATTGTTACTTAACATGGTTACTTCTACAATTTTGATTATTTACTACATGGGGTGAAAAGTCCCGATACTTTTCGAAAGATGGCAGCACAAATAAAGTCATATGATTTTCAGTTAGTGTCAACTCCAAACCAAAAATGGCTTGAGAAGTGTCATGGCACATCTGCTCCGTCGAAAGCAACTATATGTCGATGATTCCACATTCTTGATGTCCGGATAAGGCAGTCACTCCAAAAAACACAAAAAAACCACCATATTGTTCTGAAAGACTGCAAAGTGATAGTGAAGGAGATAGCTGACGACGTCGTGAAGATATCAACAGAACACGTGAGCCATATTTTGTGAATATTTGTATATGAAAAAGCTATGTGCCCTATAGGTTCCGCACATTCTCATGATTGATCAAAAACAGCAACGTATCGAAGATTCAGAACGCTGTTTGGCACTGTTTCGGCGTAATCCAAAGGAGCTTTTGCGTTTATTCGTAACAGTGGAGGAAACATGGATTCACTACTACAAACCTGAGTCCAACAGGCAGTCCACAGAGTGACTGGAACCGCATGGAAGTCCACCGAAGCGTCCAAAAGCACAAACCTCAGCTGGAACGGGTTTTGGCAAGTATTTTTTGGGATGCATATGGAATAATATTGATTGACTAGAGAAGGAGCCGTTTAAATGATGAAATCAAGAAAAAAGACCGCATTTAGCGAAGAAAAGAGTGTTGTTTCACCAGGACAATGCACCAGCTCACAACATAAAAGATAGTGAAATTGAACCAATTGGGCTAATGAATTGCTTCCTCATCTGTTGTATTCACCAGATTTGGCCCCCCAGTGATTATTACATCTTTTCAAATTTGAAATGGTGACTCTAGAGAAAGAGATTTGGCTCAATTGAAGAAGTCGAATAGAAAACTGCGGCTTATTTTACCAGGTGTACAAGTATGAAATGCGGATTTTTTTTCTAAAAAAACATGTTAAATTCGGAAGAATGATAAAAAGTGCTTTATTCAAAGTATGCTCCATCGCTTATTATACATTTTTTCCCATCTTTCGGGCAATTTGTGAATACCACGCTAGTAAAAATCTTCCCCTTTTGCTACGAACCATTCATCGAGCCATTTTTTCACATCTTCGTACGAACCAAAGCGCTGCTCAGCAAGTGCGTGACCCATCGATGCAAACAAGTAGTAATGGGAAGGAGCCAAGTCTGATGAGTAAGCCGCATGGGGTAGAACTTCCCGGCTGAGTGCTTCCAAGGTGTCGCGAACTGGTTTTGCCATATGTGATGGAGCATTGTCATGAAGAAAAATGACTTTGTGTTGCCTCTTTTGGTATTCTGGTCTTTTTTCAAGCAGCAAATGGTTCAAATCGGTCAATTGTTGTTGGTAACATTTAGTATTAACCCTTTCCCCAGGTTTTATAATAGACCACGCCCCTCTGGTCCCACCAAACACAAAGCATCGTCTCTCTGTCAAAGCGATTCGGTCTTGCGGTCGATGTGGATGGTGCGCCTGGGTCTACCCATGATTTTTTGCGCTTGAGATTCTCAAAATAAGTCCACTTTTCATCCCCTGTAACTATACGATGCAAAAACGACATCCTTTTGTACCAAGCGAGCAAAATGTCACACGTGTTTTTGCACTTTTGCATTTGCCTGTCATTCAACTCATGTGGTACCCATCTACCGGTCTTCTGAATCTTTCCCATCTCCCGTAGCCGATTGGAAACAGCTTGTTGACTAGCGCCCAATTGCTCGGCGAGTTGTTTTTGTGTTTGTGAATCATCTTCGTCCAACAATGCTTGCAATGCCACATCTTCGTATTTTTTTGGCGGTTTTCCACGTTCCTTGTCTGCAACATCGAAGTCACCACTTTTGAAACGCCGAAACCATCGTTCACACATATCTTGCGATGGAGCATGTTTACCATAAGCTTCTCGAAATGATCGGTATGATTCAACAGCAGTTTTCTTTAAATGAAAATAAAAAATTAATACTGTCCGCGAATGCTCTTTGTTCGGTATAAATTTTGACATACTGAACACAACACTATGCACACACTTTTGCAGTTTATCACTCGCGCGCGTCCGACACTTGTCGATGACACAACAAAATGGCGCAGTATCAAATCTTTATAGCACAAACTTCATTGGTGCACCATCTGTTGTCTGAAATCCGCATTTCATACTTGTACACCTGGTAGATAGCTCCACAAATCGTACTATGTGAAAGAGACTATGTTGAAGAATAAAATTGATTTTTGGCAAAAACATTGTTTTTTTCTTCAAAAATTTCGAGACTTCACCCCATGTAGTATTAATGTCGCCGAACTTTTCAAAAAATAAACTTTTTTTGGACATCTCTAATTTTCTTTTACTTTGTCATGCGACCATCTTCAGCAGAATCAACTGAAGATGGCCAAAAGGCGAAACGTTGCGAACAAATTTAACAAAATAAAAAACAGTAAGGGAATCTCGACTTTAGTTGCTTTTATACCAAATTATAATTTCTTAATAATTCACGATTTTTTTTTTGAGGTGGTAGCAGTTATTCAACCAGTACCGCAAAACCTACAACTAGCTCTATGTCTGTATCAAGTGGTAGAACTGCAGATCCATTTACAGGCAGTTCTGCTTATACTACAACTCCACAACAGGTATTATTTGAAAGCAATCAGATATTAATTAACAAATCACAGAATATGGGTTCAGTCCCCAATTATTTCTAAGTCTGAAAACAAGTCATATTAAAGATCAACTTCTGTAAACAAAATTGACAATTTTACATTTATTTTTTTAGGGTGTCAAAGCTTCATATTTTCCTGTATCCACCTATAGAACATTTGACACCGGAGATCCGACGGTGATAGTAAAAAAGCTAAAAGAATTTAACCAAAAATTAACCGAAAATCAGGTGCCAGAAAATGATTTGGACAACATGGTCAAACTTTGCTCGGGTCCCCCCGATGATGCGACGTCTTTCGATTTGCTGTTTCAATTGCTGAATTGGCCCGATGGTAAGTTTATTTTAAAATAACTACTATACATTGCAGAAGTCTAGAAATATTCGCAAATGGGTGTTTGATGGTTCTGATTTGTGACTCCAAGAGAAGAAATTGGTAAAATAATTTACTCAATACTTTCTTCGCGAACATGCAGTTTTAAAATAAACACCAAATTTAAGTATCTCACATTAAGGAATAACTTAATACTATCCACTTTGTGGTAAAATATTATTTAAAATAAAATTCAAATGTGGACGATACAAATAAAAAGACCGGTCAAGTACAAGTTGGACTGCGCAATTAGTGTTCCGTATGTTGATTGCTTTTTGCTACGGAGGTATAAAATGATGAGTTTTTGACAAAGTTTTTTTTTTCGATCTTCACTGAAAACTGATGACCTTGAGATTTTTGTTTTTTTTTTCATATACCAGATAAATTATTGTGATTGATTGTGTGTGATAATTTTCGTTCAATCTACTGGAGAATCCCCGTGGAGAATATTCCAGAATTTTTTCTAATTTTTTTGATCAGTACTTTGCTTCAAGATAAGGGGGGACAGCGATTTTTAGCGATTTTTTAAAAATGATACAAAGAAAAATGTGCGCAAATAGAATATTATATTTCTTTTGAACTCGTGTTTTACAAGCTTTCATTTGACACCCCACTCGATGACCTGGTAAATTTTTTTTTTCACTTCCGGTTTCACCCCCCCAAAACTAACCCCTTAAGTCAAAATTTAACTTTCCAAATTACACGGCTTTGATGAGGCCATCAATTCCTATATTAGTACCAAATTTCAACTTTCTATGTCAGATAGTTTCGGAGAAAATCGGGTGTGACAGACAGACGGACAGGCACCGAAGTGATCTTATAAGTGTTCCATGTGGAACACTAAAAATTAGAAATTTATCTTATATATATATATATATATATATATATATATATATATATATATATATATATATATATATATATAATCAAAATAAATATTTAATGATTGAAAAACTAAAATCCTCTCTTTTAAAATCACATCTAATAAAATGCATATGTGGATGATACAAATAAAAATTGTCAGATATGCCAAAAAACCTGTCAATATGTAATGTTTTTCGTGATCTAGGAACCTTAAAACATGAAGAAAAGCAAAAATCTCGTGTAATTTACAATAAAAAATTTAGTTGAGATTTATCAAAAAAAAACTCACTAGCTTAACGGATTTTTCTCATATTTTAGACATAATATTTCCAGTATTGGATGTAGTTCGTATGGCTGTCAAAAACCGAACAAATAACGAAGTGATAGTGGCAATGAACAATGGGGTAATCATGGAAAAGCTTAAAGATTTCGTTAGCGAATCTAGTAAGATAGCAAACAACACTATAGTTGCCCTGAGGACTATTTGCAATTTGTGTGTTCACGAAGCTGGGGAAAATTTAGTTTATAATAATAGATTTGAAATTTTGGAGAATCTGACATCATTGAGGCAACTTAATAAAAATGCTCAGGTAAAGTAGTATGAAAAAGAAGCCTAAAATAATTATTTGTTAATGAGACCATCGATCTATACACCTGTTGGAGTAGTCGAAGGTTCTCCAGTCCGGAAACCTACAGTTTAAGGTGGGTTTCGACTCGCGGTAAAGACATCAGCACGGAATATTTCTCTCCATTAACTGCGCTCAGAGTATCTTAACTTACTTAGTTTTTGAGTTATACACAGTATGTAGTTATCATGTGGGTTTGAAAAAACACAATATTTTGAAGAAATAGTGTTGTCTTGTCATTTTTTAGAATTTTAATTAATTGGTTGCAAAATTGAAACTTTTTTTAGGCATTTTTCTTGCAAATCACCTCTGTTTTATTTAAAATTAATTTTATATTATATTAACAGAAAAACGTGGCTTCACCCGCGCAGATTACAAAAGAATACGCCACTGAAGTTCCATTATCTGCCTATCTACTACTAGCCCAAACTAATCTCCGTGTGCTTCTCGTATCGATCACTTCGAAATTGCATTGGGTGAAAATTCGTAAAACGGAACACCTCCGACCCGACTTTTCAGAAATCCAAAAACAATGATTTATTTTTAATAGTACATATTGATAATGAAGAAGCTCTGAAATATTTTCAGCTGATGTTGATTAATATAATTGTTATAAACAATACAAGTTTTAGTTCAATTTTTTTTTCAAAAATTCATAACTCGAAAACTGATTTTCTTATGAAAATTCTAGTTGAGACAAAAATGGCCAGAAACATTATGAATTTAAAAAAAATGCATAATGAAAAAAATTTTTAATAACAAAAAAAAATCACTTTATTATAAACAAATTGGAATTTAATAAGGTTCTTAACCACTAGGTTTGATTCCGTAGATACGCCAATGTTTTCTGCAGAAAATGGAAAAAAAATCTTTCAGCTTTCATTTGACCTTCAAATAGCGTTAGTTTTTATGAGCGTGGCCTGGCGATTCCCCCTTGGTAACCCATTGTTTAGATTGTTGTTTGGTCTCAGGAGTATAGTAATGTATCCATGTTTCATCCACAGTGACGAAACGACGCTTAAAGTCCTCCGGAACAGCTGCAAACCATCCTTGCAACACTTCACACGATTCCGTTTTTGGTCAAGCGTGAGCAATCGCGGCACCCATCTTGCGGATAGCTTTCTCATGTCCAAATGTTTATGCAAAATATTATGTACCCGTTCAGTCGAGATGCCCACAGCACTAGCAATCTCACGCACCTTAACTCTTCTGTCATCCATCACCACATCATGGATTTGATCAATGATTTCTGAAGTCGTAACCTCCACAGGCCGTCCAGAACGTTCAGCGTCACTTGTGCCCATATGGCCAGTCCGAAAATTTTGAAACCACTTATAAACTGTTCTAATCGATGGTGCAGAGTCACCATAATGTTTATCAAGCTTCTCTTTAGTCTCCTGAGGCGTTTTGCCTTTCATAAAGTAATGTTTAATCACCACACGAAATTCTTATTCGTCCATTTCTTGAAAATCACTCGACTTCCTTGATTCACACGAATGCCAAACACAAAGAAATAGACCAATATGGCTGAAACTTGGTGTGCGTTCATTCAAGAGATGCTACTAACTAAACATGACCTCGATACGCGCCGGTGGTGCCATCTCTCGGACTTTGCGTATAATTCAAGATACGCACGTTTATATAAATATTAAGGGTTAACAAACACAGTAATTCTTTAATTAGAAGTCGCTACAACAAAAAAATGTATAGTAATTTAGAAATTTACAGAGCTGCAAATTTATTTAACAAGAGGTTAGTCGCGTACATAAAAGAAAATCACGGTTGTCAGAGTGTAAAAATATTATTTTATTTTTCGGATGGATCTGGTGCCCAATACAAAATAAATTCTTTTTCTAATTTGTTAAAGCATAAGTTAGATTTTAATGTAGAAGCGGCGTGGCATTTTTTTACTACTTCGCGCGTAAAGGTGCGTGTGACGGTATAGGTGGTACCGTAAAACGCCAAGCATATTTTCATGTTTGCGTCAAATTGATGGTGCGAAAAAAGATCTGTATATTTGGGTTCGAAAGTTTTTTAAGACTATTTTTGATTATTGTACAAAACTGCAATATGAAACTCGTGCTAGATTTCTAAAAACTTGTTTTAAGCAAGCACAATCAATTCCAAACACACGTCAATTCCACAGTTACGTGCCAATTAATGAAAATACATTGTGTTGTAAAATTTATTTGAAAGATGATAGATCTGTTAGTTATGATGTAACCCATTAATTTAATATTACAAAATTTCTCAATTATTATAGATTTTTTTTGTTGACGGTTTCCTAAAAAATGTATTTTCCTATGAAATTAAATGATTTCTAATTAAAGAATTACTGTGTTTGTTAACCCTTAATATTTATATAAACATGAAATTATCTTGAATTATATATGCGTCTAATAACACTACGTTGCGCCCACGCCGCTTTTCACTGCCACGCCACGCTCATAAAAACTAACGCCATTTGAAGGTCAAATAAGGACCGAAAGATTTTCTGCAGAAAACATCGGAGCATCAACGGACTCAAACCTATTGTCGATAAGTGGTTAAGAACCTTATTAAATTCCAATTTGTTTATAATAAAGTTATTTTTTTGTAATTAAAAAAAAATTCTTTATACAATCTTTTTTTTAATTCATGTTTCTGGTCATTTTGTTCTCAACTAGAATTTTCAATTAAAAAATCAGTTTTCAAGTTACGAGTCGGGTCGGAGGTGTTCTGTTTCAGGAATGTTTACCCATATGATACACGTGTTATATTCCATGTCACACTTGACTAACTATTGCAACTTTAATTTTTAAAATAAAGCTTTCTGGTTCAAAATAATATTCCCAACTTTTGAGAGGCTCTCCTTGCTGTGCCTGCAACATGTTCATGCCAGGACATATTTGCTCCCAAATTAACGCCCAATAAATTGAGAGACGATGCTAGGGGAGTGGAGTGCCCCGACATAACTGTCGGGTTCAGCAACGTTAACTTTTTTAGAAAAAACTGCCGCCTGGGTTTTTGTAGCGTTAAATTCCACTGGTTACTGTCACCCCAAGATAGAATTTCTTCCAGGTCTTTGTTAAGTTGAACGACCTCCTGCTGTCTGCGGATATTCGCCTGAGTAGCCGATGTCTGAGCGTTCAAAGTGAATGAAGAGACAAGCGTACTGTCATCTGCAAAGCTGTAGATTGATCTTTTCCAGCAGATCGTTAATGTAAATGAGAAAGAGATTAGGAGACGGTATGGAGCCCTGGGGCACATCGGCGTTGATAGTGAAGGTGTTAGAAAGAAATCTGTCGACCGCCACTCGTAAAAAAACGCTCTGTGAGGAAATATGAGAGCCACAAACAGAACTTTTCAGACATACCACAAGAGCGTAGCTTAACCAATAGTCCATCGTGCCAAACACGGTCGAATGCCTTGGATATGTCAAGAGCAACCGCTCGAGATTCTCCAAAGTGTTCAGTTGCGTTGTTCTAAACATGTGTTACATAAGTCAGAAGATCTCCTGTTGATCTATGTTTACGAAAGCCATATTGGTGATCGGTAATAATGTTGAATCGTTCAAGATATTTTAGAAGATGCTGATTGATAACCTTTTCCATGACTTTCGATATTATCGAAAGCAGTGTGACTGGTTGGTAGTTATTTGGCAAGGTCTTCTTGCCTTTTTTAGGTATCGACTGAACTGTGACACATTTCCAGCAGGAAGGAAATATTCCCTTTCTGCAGGATAGGTTGAAAAGTCTACAGAAAACTGGTGTTAGTTCCCTTGAACAGTTTTTGAGAACTATGGCAGGTGTTCCGTCAGCGCCAGAAGCCTTTTTGGTGTCTAGCTTCATTAAAATACGCTTTATGATACGCTGCCTGAAGACAACATCGGGCATCCTTGACTGCAATATGGGAATAGTAGGTGGTGTTTTTCCTTGAAAATCGACAGTAGAACGTGAAGCAAAGAGTTCAGCCAACAAGTTCGCTTTCTCAACAGGTGTGATTGCAATGGAATTATCTGGCCGTGTGAGTGGTGGTATGGTGGATTTGGTGAAATTTTGACTAACTGCCTTAGCGACTACCCAAAAGGACCTGGAATTGTTGGGACAAGCGAGAAGTTTGTTTCTAATTCGTTGATTGTGTGCCTCCTTGATTTCGTCAATAATTCCTTTGCATCTGTTCCGGGCACAAACAAAGGTGTTACGATTTATGGTGTTAGGATTTTCACGAAATTGTTGGTAGGCAAGATGTTTGGAAGCAGCAGCTTCTTTTCATTTTCGGTCAAACCAAGGCTTGCCGTTGGAAAAGCATTTCTTCGAAAAAGAGATGTAAGCTTCCATACCAGCCAAAATAACATCGGAGACCTCCCTGACGCAGTCAGATGGGTTGTCGGATCGAAAACAAACGTCCATCGAAGGGAAAGTTCGAAAATTTTTCCATTTAACAGATTTGTAGTGCCAAATCTTGCGCGGCTTAGGCACCTCTCTGTCACTGATTGGTAAGATACTCGATGGTTGGTGGTTAAAAACAGATCAAGAAGACTGGCGAACTCGCCGTCTCGATTAGGGTTCTGTGTTGGTTCGTCAATAAGCTGAGTTAAGCCACAGCTGATTGAGAATGATTCAGCTTCACGACCTTGTTCTAGTATTTGAATATTGTGGACATTAAAGTCGCCCAGGATGGCAATTTCGGCACTTTAATAGTTAATTTGTAAATGATCGATGGTGTCTGCAAGAGAAGCGAAAAGTGTTCGAAAATTGGTATCACTTGGTGGTCGATAGAGATGAACCTTGTAGTTTGTTGAGTCGTTATTTTTAACCACATAATATCAAAGTTTGGGGGCTCCAGAGCCTCTTCTCGTTGGCACGAGAGGTCGCTTCTGACAAAAAGACAGATTCCAAAGTTACGCCTAAATTGGGAATAGATGTCGCCTATCTCGTACTTCTATTTATCAATTTCAAAATAGATTCATAGATGTCTCAATATGAGAAGTTGGTTTTATTGACTTTACAAAGAACATCCTTTCATATTTATTTTACGTTATTTTCTTCATTTTTGAATTTCAATCAAATTCAAATCGTAAAACAGTACCATTTAGGGATCATTTAAGACGGTTATTTTTAACTAGATAACCTTGTATTATATAACGTGGATGTGTACAATAATACTCTTTTTTTTGGTTCTTTCTAGATTGCTTTAGCTACAGTTCTACTCAACATGACTATTGTGTGCTTAAGAAATAACGACGACTTAGGTTTCTCAGTGTTAGCTCAAGTTCTACCCGATATTATAACAAATTTTACTGATCCAGAGTCTCATTTCAGAGGATATGTAGCCTTAGGTATGTATAAAAATAGTTAATTCGTATTTTTAAAATAGATAAGGTGTCGACGCCAACTAGCGCCTATAAATTTTCTTTTCTAAAAACAAATTGAAGTTTGTCCCCAATGACAACTAGCCCAGTACTTGTTATTCTGTATTGTGTCGCTAGTTATCTGTTTCAAAAAGATGGTCAGTTTGCGTTTACTGGCTTCTGGATAAACGGCTATACAATGACAATCACAATACAATTTTTGGGTGTAAATTTGGATCCAAAGCTGCATTGGGGTACCCATATAAGCAAGATGTGTAAAGAATTAAGCAAACATCTTTTCATACTCCAGAATCTTGCACACTGTGTATCTCAGCAAGTACTATGAAATGCAATCAGTCAATATTTCACCCTCATCTTGCCTATTCCATTCTCGTCTGGGGACACTGCACGGATCTATCGAGCGTTCAGCTTGCAGCGCAAGGCACTGAGAATACTCGATGGTTTGATTTCAGAGATGACTACCGACAGTCATTTGTACTGCTCGGAATTTTAACGGTTCCTTCACAGTACATTCTTGAGAATCTCTAGTTCTTAAAGCAATATGTTCATTCCTACAGAAGCCATGAAGATGTGCATTGTCATGACACCAGGCTTAAGGAGAATCTAATTCCAATATATTCTCGTCCAGAATAAAAAGTACCCCTACTTGGGTCAATACTGAAATTAAGAACTATGCAAATAGGATTAAGGATTTGTATATCTTTTATAAACAAACTAATAGTCAAAATATTTTGAACTAGTATAAAGAAGAGAAGAGAAAATATAAACAATTTATATTTGATTTTAAACGTAGTTTAAATGAAAACATAATAGCAAATGCGAAAAACAAAAATAGGGCAATGTGAAAAATTCTTAACAAAGAATGTAATAAAAATACCAGATTAAACTCTGCTGATAATTCATTGATTGAAGATCCAATAAATATCTTAAATACCTTTAAAGATCAATTTAATCTATCAAGTGATATTCACTACAATGCAAACAACTATGACTCTGAAGTTCCCAGGAACCCTCATTCACTGTTTCTTGAGCCTGTGGATGAAAATGAGTTATTCAGAATCATAACGGCTCTGTCTAATAAATACTCCACTAGGAATGGATGAAATTCCTATATTTCTATTAAAACACATTGCTTACTACATTAGTAAACCATTAACATGTATAATAAACAACTGCTTTTCGTTGGGAACTTTCCCAGATTCTCTTAAAATGGGGAAAATAGTGCCCATTTTTAAAAAGGGTGATATTCATGATCCGGCAAACTATAGGCCTGTGTCTCTTTTGTGGGCGGTGTCAAAGGTTTTTGAGAGATCAATTTACAACAGACTCTTGCCCTTTCTTTTAAAGTGCAATATTCTCTCACCAAACCAATTTGGCTATTTACCAGGAAAATCCACGGAGATGGCTATTTATCAAGCCCTTACAGAAATCATTAGGAAACTTGACAGAAATGAGAAAGTGGCTGGCCTGTACTTTGATCTCTCAAAGGCTTTTGATACCATAAATTTCTCACTGCTATTCATTAAGCTTGAGAGATATGTGGTGAGGGGAGTGGCTCTGGGGCTTCTGAAGTCATATTTACAAAACCGATCCCAGTCAGTGAATGTTAGGATTAGTCTCCGGGACTATTTCTCGGACCCTAACAGCATGTGTGGGGGTGTACCACTAGGTCCATTGCTTTTCTTGTTGTATGTTAACGATTTACCAGACTATCTGCTGCGGCAGCAGGATGTGGATGATGGGGATGGAATGGCTTGTCAATTTGTTGATGACACATCGGTCATTTTATCAAGCTCTTCTATCGCTAGCCTATCAGTGATCTATTCTCGTATAGTGGCAAGAATGGCTGAGTGGTGTGAAAAGAATTACCTTTGTCTTAATGGAAATAAAACGGGCCTTATATTATTTAATAAAAATAAAATACCCACACAATCATTATATGTGCGACATGAACTAAAGTCAATACCCAATATAGAAACGATAAAATTTTTGGGAGTTAATATTGACTCAAGTATTTGTTGGGAAATACATGCAGTGAAACTTCGGTCTAAGCTCAATAGTGCGTGTGCTCTTAGATATATTGTATCATCAAATAGCATACAACTTTTCTATTTTGCTTATGTTCAATCCCAATTAAACTATGGGATTTCCTTCTGGGGATCTTCAAGATTTGCTAGGGATATCTCTAGGGCACAAAAGAGAATTGTGAGATGCATGCGTCATTTACATCCTCTAACGTCGTGTCGACTACACTTTATTGAAATGGGGTTACTTACGGTCCCGGATCTCTACTTCATGGGTTTGGTCACCTTTGTTAAGAAGAATCCATCATTTTTCTTGAAAAATAGGAATAGATATGCTCCAGATATGGCAATCATGACTAGAGGTAGAAACGAATTATGAGCGCCCTACCATGCTACTTCTTTCTTTGAAAAAGGACCATATTTTAAATGCATAAAGACATATCGGCTTCTCCCATTGGAGATCAGGAACATTGAGGGGATTGAGAGATTCAAAAGGGAAGCAAAAAGGTTTGCTCTCTCAAAATGTTTCTATTCTTTTAATTTTGATCAATAATTTTAGTTATCAATAGTTGTAAGATTTTGTCCTCTGTACGGTGTCTTATAATTTGTTGGCTATATGCATATATTCTACTTTTTTGTGACGTTGCTTTTTTACGTTATGTAATCTTGATGGCAATAAAGGAAAAAATAAATAAATAAATAAATATATTGGAGGCTGAAGAGATGTCAAACGGGTGGAAAATGCTTTTTACTCCATAAACGAGTACCTCTGTTATAAGTTTCAGGTTTAGAGTTTTATTTTTAAGGAGTTTGTTCCCATACTATCTTAATGTTTCTTTCTTAAATGTAAATGGCATAGTAATAGAAATTTTATGTATTAACATTTGTGTAGTATTGCTTTAATCAGTATAGTAGCTACATTTTTTTATTATATCATTATTTATTGATGTGTGTAAGACACTTTTTGTAATTTAGCATATCTATCTAATTCTATCTTTAATTAAATTAATCAGTCTGACTGATTTTCGAATGCTGACTCGGTCATCATGTAACGTTTTTCTAAAACCGTAAAGTTTTTTTAATTTTATTTTCAACAAACTACCTCTTAAAAGTGTTTAAAATGACTACAAATGATTATATTATTTTGCTAATAGGTGATGATGCAAAAGAGAGTTCATATTCAAAATCACCTCAAGAAACATGGGGTGAAAACTCCCTAGACTTTCAGAGAGATGGCAGCACAAACAAAAAAAAAATATGATTTTTAGTTAGGGTCAACTCTCAGAGGTGTTATGTAAAATTTGCATGACAATTTGTCCGTTAGCTTGTGAGTTACAGTTGTTCGAGTGACTTTTGATTTTTGCAATAAGATGGAACAAAAAGAATTTCGTGTGTTGATTAAATATTGCTTTGGGAAAAAATACAGCCAGAACCCAAGAATGGTTTGAGAAGTGTTATGGCACATCTGCTCCTTCGAAAACAACTATATGTCGATGGTTTAGTGAACTTAAATGCGGTCGTAAAAGCACCCATGATGCACCAGCTCACAAGTCCATAAAAGTGGATCAATTGGGCTATATTTACCTTTTTCTAAATTTGAAAACATGGCTCTAGGGAAAGAGATTTGGCTCAAATAAAAAAGTCAAGTAGAAAACAGATCTATTTTTAGAGCTTGACAAATCGTGCTATATAAATGGTATCCAAAGGTTGGAAGATCGCTGAAGTAAGTGTATCTCTCTTGAAGAAAACTATGTTGAAGAATAAAATCGATTTTTGGCAAAAACACTGTTTTTTCTTCGATAGTTTCAGGATTTTCCAACCCATGTAGTAACTCCTGATCAACCTTAGAGCAGATCTTGATCACTCAAATCTGGTTCACCTGTGAAGGTATTGGGCTGGTTGGCATAGACTATCAGTAAATAAACAACCTCTTATACTCCTATGTTAAGTGTTATTTACATTAAAAAAAAATATTTTGTTAATTTTAGGTACTTTAGTGTCACAATCTAATTCCCACAAACAAGAAATTGTCACAAAAATACATGAAAATAACAACTTCTTAACAACTCTTCAGTTGCACAGTTTTTCTGGAGGTAATGAATTGGAGAACAAGAGGACTAATTGTGTTAAACAGCTCCAAGCGGTAATGTAATGATTTTTATTTATTTAAAGTAAGCCAAATTGTAATTTTTAAATAAAATTTCATGGTTATTTATAAGTTATTATTACTCAAATAAAATGAATGTGTTTAAAAAATAAAAACATTATGTGTTTAATTATGTATTATATTATGCCGATTAAAAATCATGTAACAATTCCCAGTCATTAATATATACTTATTAAGACAATTGCAATAATTGATACTGAAATCCCTGATGTCTGTTTTAGAAGTGAAGATAATTTTTATAGTTTAGGTAGCAGTCAGTGTGTTGAAAGTGTCAATCATCACGGTGTTCTAATTGACAAAATTGATATAGTGAATGTTGTAGAGACATTGAGGGGGTTGAAGAACGATAGAGCAACAGGTCCAGACGGTATTCTCCCATACATATTTATGAGCTTTGAGGATATATTATGTTATCCGCTACTGTTTTTGTTTAATTTGAGTCTTAAAAATGTTTCCCCACCTGTGTAAAAGAACAAGAGTATGTCCAGTCTTTAAAAACAACGGCATCAAAAAATGCATCCTGCCTGTTATTTGCTGATGACTTAAAACTTTATTATGAAATCAGATCGCCTGCTGACTGCCGAATTTCGCAGAATGATATAGATAACATTGCAAAATGGGCAATTGACAATAAGATTTACTTTAGTGTAAGTGTACTGTTTTTTTTCACACACTCGAAAACTGAAGCCGATAAAGTTTACATATAGTATTGAGAATGTCTCACTCTCAAAACTAAATTGTGTGAGTTGTTTTAAGTGCATGTAGATTATTATGTAATATTATTTAAATTAAGTTAATTTAAGTTCTGGTACTTTGTAATTGGAAAGATCTCTGTGATCAATCTGTAAAGTGCAGTAAATAAATAAATAAATAATTACAAGTTTACATCTCTGATAAATATGTTTCATTTAAAATAATTTAATCGTTCACTTAGTCACAGTAAACTTTAGCCATTTTTGAGATAAGAAGGTGATAAAACCTTTTTCAAATAACTCTATGTAATTAAAAAGTTAAACAAAGACCCAATTTCTATCAATATTTATTTAAATCTCCTATATGTACAAGACAATTCTACTTTAAAAAATTGAATAATCACTAAAAAAAAATTAAGCTTCTGCAGTTACTTCAGTAGCTTGAAGTTGTTTCCTGCATTCTTCTCTTTTAACTCTAAGGCGGCGTTCTCTTTCATATTCCTTAGCTCTTATAATGTAACTAAAAACATTTAATTGAATTTAATGTAAAAAAAGTAGAGTTTTCAAAGAAATGCAAAACTTTTTTGTCACACTTTTTACGAACTTGTTCTTAAAGCAAAGTGAAAACTAAAATATAAGACTCTTGTTTTAGCGAAATAAGCTACTAAAGCTTATATATTTTGATATAAGTAATATCCTACAAATTTTAATAAGAAACTTTCACAGGTTACAGAGCTTACAAGTATAATTTTTCTAGATTTCTCCTGTGTCAACCGGAAAAATAATGCTAATGTTTCGCAGGCCATTCTGCTGGTTTTTTCAGAGCCTGTTTTGAGTCATGTCTTGTTCGGAATCTAGCATAAAACTGCTAGATTCTGAAGAATTATATCTAATAACCTATGCTTTCGCTCTAGATTAAAGTGAACAAAAAGTAATTTGTAGATATAATTTGTCAGAATTTAGTTCTGTAGCTTAGTATTTTTGTATTAATTAATTAATACACTTACTCCTCGTGCTTGCAAGTTAAATAAGTATGTTTCTCGTGTTCACATTTCACTACCCATGGGAAGTTATCCCTCCTACATGCTCTGAAAGCTAGTAATAGATGAGCACAGTAATCTCTATCTCTTAAGGGTAGTTTGGCCGATTTCATCTCTTCTTCTGTTGCTATCATTTCTAAAAAAGAAATTTATTTTTTAAACTTGGAATTTAAAAAAAATTGCATTTGTATATTCAGTCTTCAGAAAAAAAAAACATTGCCAATGATTCTATGGGAACTGGCGCCACACACATAAATTACTATTCACATACACCATATGTTGATTGTAAGGTTTTTTTTTAACGTGCACTTAAAACTTTGTAAAAACTAGATTTTGCTAATGTTCACCTTTATTGTGTTCTCCAATTTATGAACCCAATCAGAGGAAAGGGTTTATTTGTCAAAGTTTGGTTCAATGTGTTCTATAGTGCTCGAGGCCTTAAAACTGAATAAAGGACATGTTTTGAAACATTGGGTAAATGAGCTCGATTTCTTTTAAGGAGAAAGATTTGTTACGGATATTATTATTTACATGTATCTAAGTATTTTTGTCATTTTTCACTTCTATGTCAGTGCAAAGTTTTTAAAAAATGAAACTCATAATTACCCCTTGGCTTTCTTCCATTTGGAAATCCCAACATAGGATCAAAAGTCGGTTCTTCTAGTGGACTAGGGGTTACTTCAGGATGGAAGTACAAATCAATCCCATTTTGAGGGACGTGCCCCATAAAATTACCCATATTTAATTTTAGGGTCAAAAATTCTCTTTTTGGAATTGACAGTTAGGTTAGGTTATGTAAGAATTTCTTCTTTTTTTTTTAAATGACTAAAAATAAAAAAAGTCTTTTGAGGTTAGTATTTAAATATAAATGTTTTAGTAAAATCAAACGAAATTATCACTTGCAAAATAAAATAATTTAGAATAAATTCCCTACCATTTGAATAAATATATTACAATCCTGTAATCTTCTTTTTATATGATGGCCTTAATTTAATTAGCCACAGTTTGATTTTAAAATTATGACTCAATCCACGAAGCAAGTAGCGACGCCAAATAGCAAATAAACGCACGAGAAATGTTAAACCAATACAAAAAGAAATGAATTTTGAAAACAGATATTATAAAAAAAATCATAATATTAATCCAAATGTTTCACATTTTAAACGTGACTACTACCTGGAAAAGATAATAATTTTGAATTTATGAATTGTTACCGCAAAATAGATACATTACAAATTTGGAATCTTCTTTTTTATGTTCTGTCCTTAATTTAGTTAGCAACAGACTGATGCTAAAGTTCCATTCCAACGACAAAACAATAGTTGTGAAGTCAAATACCGATGAAACCATACAGATATTTGAATAGAGGAGATAAAGTATAGAGCCTGCTGTTAGCGAAAGTGTGGCGTCGTGAAAAAGAGAAATAAATAATATGAGTTTTTGTTTGTTACTTTTATTCATATGTCAGAGTTTCTATGTTCCAT
>CM032456.1:101274057-101476557 GCA_019049505.1 Pachyrhynchus sulphureomaculatus
CATTTAAGCTGTGAGTCACTATATAAAATGCAACGTCTCTCTCTGTCTATCCGTTATTGCGCTTATCACTCGAAAACCACTTATCCGATTTACGTGTTCTTTTTTTAATTCATACATATGTTCTCTGGCCAGGTTCTAGCATATGTTTTATTACGTTAGGTAACATAAGGAATAAGCAGTGACGATAATAGTGCAAGTCGGAAAAAAGTTTGCCGCTAGCACACTCGGTATGCGGGGGGAAAAAGGGAGATTTTTTTAGAATAGGCCTAAAATGGCCTAATTTTGAAAGATTTACGAGAAAAAATCGGGGGGGCCTGAACTAACCGGAACTAACCTGAACTAAATAATTAGTAAGTACAAAATACTTCAAATAATGAAAAAAAAAGTCCTACCTAAATGTGAAAAATGATGTATGTGCTATATTAGTTACTAGAAACCAAGTTAGTTGAGATTAGTTCAGGTTAGCAAAAACGGCTTCCCCCCGATTTTTTCTCGTAAATCTTTCAAAATTAGGCCTTTCCAAAAAAGAATCTCCCATTTTCTGAAAAGCCCGCGTACCGAAGTTTTACCATAAAATGCATCGTCTCTCTGTTATCTGTCCGTTACTGCACTTATGACTCGAGAACCACTTATCGGATTTACATGTTCTTTTTTTAATTCATTCATATGTTGTGTATAATTTATATAAAACGCCACCTCTCTCTGTCTGTCTAGCTGTTCATTAGTGCTCTTATCACTCGAGAACCACTTATCTATTTTTTTTTAATTCTCTGGCCAGGTTATATTGATTATATGCAATTAACTGTCTGACATATAGTAAGAAAAGTATCCTAAAAACCTTGGACGCCTATAAATCTATACTATTTTTTGAGTCATTGGCGAATTTTGGCCAACCCTATAGTTAGTTTAATGATATAAGCTTAAACAAATGAACTGATAGACACTTGAAACTCAAATGCCCGCTACTCAACCCTTTTCAAGCAGTCTTTTATATGGAGAATTTCATCCGTTTGGAATGATTTACTCAAGATTGTATTTCCTACATAGTTCAATTTACAGCGATTTAAGATCAACTTAAATCACTTTTTTCGCACACGCGTCGCCCCTGTAGCGCTTTAGGGATTTTTCTGCAACCTGTATGCTATGCCCATAAAAAAAAAGGACTTCAAACGCACCTATTTTATCAGCACATTTTGTGGTGAATTCTACATACCATTGAGATATGCGATCCTGCCTAGTATCCACGTTGCTTCTGATATTATAAAGAGTTTACTTCTTACTTTTCGTTTTCTAAAATTTATACAGAATTACCTAGCCTGATACAAGGCTCCGCTTGTTTACATCTACACTCGGTCCAAGATTCACAGCGGACTCAGGAAAGGCTTGCTGGGGACGATGAGTTACGATTTGGTTGAATGTAGATGTTGTCAGATTTCTAAAATTTAAAATATTCAATAGCTTACCAGTCCGTGCTAGATTATTATAAGTGTTATCTAATGAAGTAAAATGGACATGCATAAGTTTAGCTAATTGAGAAGAAAGTGAATAACATTATATTTATAAGACGCAGCTCAATATTTTCCTGATTTGTACTTTAATAAGTTACATATAACCTCATATAACGTGCTATTAAAATTAATGAATAAGTGACAACACTGGTACATATCCACAGCGGATTTTATTAGCAGAACATGTGCAATCATTCAGGTTTTTAGCGGCGGTGCATGAACGCGGGATGCAGTAATTGTTTTCCATAAGACAGTTGAAAATCTGTCCAGTGTTTTTTACTCGCCCTACTCGCTCTTGTGGATCATTGATTTGCCGGGAAATCATGATATGAATGAAATACTCTTTCTAGTCTTTTTGTATCTGGAGTCTGATAGGAATAATGTTTTTGTCTATGTTATAAGACAGGGCTGTCCAGACCAGAGACGATTACGGGGGAATACAAATTCCGATAGGGACTGTCGGGCCATCTTCTTTTTCTTAGTGTGTTTTATCGTCTAAGGACGTTGGCGATCACGTTTGCCCATCTGATTTTTATCTATTGTCGCTCTAAATAGTTCAGTAGATGTCATGTTTGTCCACTGTCGTAAGTTTTTCAACCAGGAGTTGCGGTTTCCTTGTCCTCGCTTACCGATTATTTTTCTTTCAATTATAAGTAGCAGGAGCTCATACTTTTGGTTCTCATAATATGGCCAAAGTAAGTGCTTTTTCTTTCTTTAACAGTTGGAATCAACTTCGTTCTTTTCCCATCCTACCAAGTATTTCCACGTTTGTGATATGCGTTGTCCAAGGAACACGCAACATTCGGCGATAGCACCACATCTCAAATGACTCCATTCTTTGTTGTGTTGCCTCTGTGATTGTTGCAGCTTCTATACTGTATAACATGACCGAGAACACGTAGCATCTTAGCACTCTTGTTTTTGTTTTGAAGTTTAGTTAGCAGTTACAGAAGTATGCTGTACATTTAATTAAAGGAGCTTCGTGTTTTTTCAATTCTTGAGCGTATTTCAATAGACTGGTCCCAATCTTCACTAATTATGCTTCCTAAGTATGTTATTTTTGTTACCCTTTCAAGTGTTTGTTGATTTACTTTAATATTTATGTATTAGGATTCTTACTGACCACCATTGTTTTTGTTTTGTTCGTATTCAGTTTCATTCCATATTCCTCGCATGCATCAACCAATCCATTCATGAGTCTTTGTAGGCCTTTTTCACTGCCCATTAGAATGATAGTATCATCAGGGTAGCGGAGGTTATTTACACATACCCCATTAATTGTAATTCCATCTTTTTTATTAGAAAGTGCTTTATTGAAGATTTCCTCCGAATAGACATTGAATAACAGGGGTGATAAAATACAACCCTGACTTACGCCTTTCATTATTTTTATTTCTTTGGACATGCGATTTTCAACTTTTATTTTGGCAGTCTAGTTCCAATATAAACTTGATATTATTTGTAAGTCTTTGTCATCAGTGTTACATGATTGTAGTATTTCCATCATTTTCTCATGATTTACCGTATCTATGAAGCATAAATAAACATCAGAGTTGACGTCCCTACACCTTCATCAGAACGCGGATGGAGAATAATGCGTTCCTCGTTCCTAGTCTGTTCCTAAAGCCGTACTGTGTTTGTCCAGCACGTTCATCTAGTTTTTTGTGTACTCTTTAGTGGATTATTTTAAGGAAGAGTTTCAAGATGTGGTTCATTAGACTTATATTCCGATATTCCTCGCACTTTCTAGGGTTATTCTTTTTTGGCAGTGGTATAAAAATTGATGTTGACCAATCATGAGGTACATCACCTGTGTTGTATACGCTGTTGAAGAGGTCCTGTATAATGTCCATATGTTTTTCAAGAAATATTTTAATGATTTCTGTAGGTATATTATCTTCTACTGTCTTTTTGTTTTTAAGTTGATTTGCTGGTGCTAATATTTCGTCTTTATTTATGTGGGGGAGGGCGGGCCATAGAAACTAAATATTATCAGTCTTCAATTAAAGGCAAATAAAAAATACAGGGGATATTCATACAATTTTTTTATTGTTTTTTCACTAATTTCTCTTTTACTATTCTGTCAATATCAAGTTCAGTATTACTTGTTGCCAAATGCAGTGTGTTATCCAGGGGTCGGATTTGTAGATCACATAGCTCCAATTGATCATAGGTCTTTACATTTTCAATAACAATCGTTAATGGTTCAGTGAAAAGTGACCAATCGTTCTCTAAATCCACAAATCGCTGCCCAAACTCAAGAATTACCTTGTCAATGTACTTAATCTGGTCGGATTCTTCGAAATTTCCCATCTCAATGTAATGTTCTTTGCTACTTGGAAAAAAGGAAAAATCTTTCTTTTCTAGTGACATTTTAAACAATTTCAGTTTACTTTTAAACCCATTCACATTTCCATGTAGTTCGCTATGTTGTGTTATTTACCTTGTAACTTCAAATTCAGTTCGTTCAAATGTTGTGTCATGTCAGCGAGGAGTTTAGGATCTTGCATTTTGTTTTCTAGTTCGGTCGTATCAGATTTTATTTCATTTTTCAGGAATACAGGTATTTCTTTTCGTAAAGTAAAAAACCGCTGCAAGTACTGATCAGCACCTAACCATCTGATTTCTGACTGTAAAAGCATCTTTCCATACGCTGCGTCAATTTCCTTTAAAAAATTGTGATCGTGAGTCGAAGCTTTATTTTTACCTCTAAAAAGATTTGTTATTTTAAGAGCTACCTTCATGTGATACATCTGGCGCAAGGATTTTCCGAATTGGCGTATGATGCCGGGAATTAATGGGCAACCAATACCATTTTGTTTTTTTTTATGGGTCTAGCACACGTGCTGCAGGGAAGTCCCTAAAGCGCTCCAGGAGCGGCAAGTATGCGGAAAAAGCGATTCACGTTGTTCTTGGATCGCTGTAAATTTTACTCGGTGGGAAACACAGCCCTGAGCAAATTATTCCAAAGGGATGATGTTTTCCATATAAAAGACTGCTTGAAAAGCGTTGTACGCGGAGTAACAAGCTGAACCTCATACGGATGTGAAGTATTAGCGCGACGTGTATTTCTAACATGCACCGCTCTGGGAGAAATTAAGCGGGCTACATCCTTCGAACACTTTCCATGAAAATACTTGTAGAACAGACTCAAGTCGCCAACCGTTCTTCGATGTTTCAGTGAATCAAGACCACCGGTCAGTTCCGAGTCTCCAATCAAACGAACAGCTCTTCTCTGAACAGAATCCAACAAATGCAGTGTGTATTTGGGAGCGGAGCCCCAAACATGGGAGCAGTATTCCATAGTTGGTCGAATTTGAGCTTTTTAAAGAATTAACAGTTGTTGTGGAGTGTAAAGCTTTCTGGTTCAAAATAATACTCCCAACTTTTGAGAAGCTCTCCTTGCTTTGCCTGCATTATATTCATGCCAGGACATATTTGCTCCCAACTTAACGGCCATCAAATTGAGTGACGCTGCTAGGGGAATGGAGTGCCGCTACATGACTATGTCGGGTTCAACAACACTAACTTTTTTAGAAAAAACTGCCGCCTGGGTTTTTGTAGCGTTAAATTCCACTTAGTTACTGTCACCCCAAGATAGAATTTCTTCCAGATCTTTGTTAAGTTGAACGACCTCCTGCTGTCTGCGGATATTCGCCTGAGTAGCCGATGTCCGGGCGTTCAAAGTGAATGAAGAAATAAGCGTACTGTCATTTGCAAAGCTGTAGATTGGATTCCCGGTTTTTTCCAGCAGATCGTTAATGTAAATGAGAAAGAGAGTAGGAGACAGTATGGAGCCTTGGGGCACACCGGCGTTGATAGTGAAGGTGTTAGAAAGAAATCCGTGGACCGCCACTCTTAAAAAACGCTCTCTGAGGAAATATGAGAGCCACAAACAGAACTTTTCAGACATACCATAAGAGCGTAGCTTAGCCAACAGTCCATCGTACCAAACACGGTCGAATGCCTTGGCTATGTCAAGAGCAACCGCTCGAGATTTTCCAAAGTGTTCAACTGCGCTGTTCCAAACATGTGTTATATAAGTCAGAAGATCTCCTGTCGATCTATGTTTACGAAAGCACCAATATGGTGATCGCTAATAATGTTGAATCCTTCAAGATATTTTAGAAGATGCGATGCTGACTGATAGCCTCTTCCATGACTTTCGATATTATTGAAAGCAGTGCGACTGGTCGGTAGTTATTTGGCAAGGTCTTCTTGCCTTTTTTAGGTATCGGCTGAACTGTGGCACATTTCCAGCAGGAAGAAAATATTCCCTTTCTGAAGGATAGGTGGAAAAGTCTACAGAAAACTGGTGTTAGTTCCCTCGCAGAGTTTTTGAGAACTATGGCAGGTATTCCATCAGCGCCAGAAGCCTTTTTGGTGTCTAGCTTCATTACAATACGCTTTATGATACGCTGTCTGAAGATAACATCGGGTATCCTTCACTGCAATATGGGAATAGTACGTGATGTTTTTCCTTGGAAATCGACAGTAGAATGTGAAGAAAAGAGTTCAGCCAACAAATTCGCTTTCTCAACAGGTGTCGTTCCAATAGAATTATCTGGCCGTATGAGTGGTGGTATGGTGGATTTGGTGAAATTTTGACTAACTGCCTTAGCGACTACCCAAAAGGACCTGGAATTGTTGGGACAAGCGAGAAGTTTGTTTCTAATTCGTTGATTGTGTCCCTCCTTGGTTTCGTCGATAATTCCTTTGCATCTATTCCGGGCACGAATGAAGGTGTTACAATTTATGGTGTTAGGATTTTCACGTCATTGTCGGTAGGCATGATGTTTAGAAGCAATAGCTTCTTTGTATTTTCGGTCAAACTAAGGCTTGCCGTTGGAGGGGCATTTCTTCGAAAAAGGGATGTAAGCTTCCATACCAGCCAAAATAACATCGGAGACCTCCCTGGCGCAGTCAGATGGGTTGTCGGATCGAAAACAAATGTATCTCCAAGGGAAAGTTCGAAAATATTCCATGAGATCTTTCCATTTAGTAGATTTGTAGTGCCAATTCTAGCTCGGCTTAGGCGTCTCTCTGTCACTGATTGGTAGGATACTCGATGTCGAAAGTAGTTTATGGTCGGAAGAACCTAACGGCGGGTTTACGGGGGCCGTGTAAATCTCCGGATTGGTGGTTAAAAACACATCAAGAAGATTGGCGGACTCCCCGCAGAGAGCGTTTAAGAAGACCCGCAAATCCTGTCACTGTCTCTGTCATAGCTTCAGCTTCATCGGTTACAATGCAAGAACATTTCTGAAACCCTCCGTAATCCATAACAATTTTATTAACAGGTTCAAAGATATCACTGCCTTTGGTTGGTCCATGTAATGGCACTAAATTTAATATTTTCTCTATAATAGTAAAATCTTGTGAAATGCAGCAAATAAAAATTAGTAGTTGATTTACGTCTGTCTGGTCGGTACTTTCATCCAAACGTATGAAATAGTATTCACATTCTACAATGGTATCACACATTTTTTTAAAATATATTCTTCCATATCATCTATTCCTCCCGCTTACTGTTTAGTAAGATAATGGTACAGATTCAAATTGTTTCGCCACACAGTGTCTCGACTAGTACAAGCTAGCGGGACAATATTATTTCTTCACTTATTTCAATTGTTTATGTATATTCCAGGTATCTTAAGCTATTTTAAGAAAAGTTGAAAAATGTGTACTGTATGTGTATTAATCGAAATATGTAGCTGCAAGACAGAAGTGGTTTACTAATGTGTCTCATTTGTTCACTATTGTCGCTAATTGTTCTTTAATTAGCTACATACGTCTACCTACTCATTATGTGTGAAAAGCACAATCATGTTTGTTTACAAAGAAATTTCTAGGAAAAAAATAAAAATCATAATGATAGTACCCACATTTATTAATTTACAAAATATTATTTCTTTTAAAATAAATTAGTACAATAACAGTATCTATATATCAATTATTTACAATAACAAGGTGTATAAGTAAAAGAAATATAATATTAAATAACTTATATACTAAGGCATGAATTATAAGCAACTACAACACGCAATAAAATAAGAATAATAATTACAATAAAAAAATACTTAAACCTACTAATCATCATCAGATGAGTCGTCATCACCGCTCTCCCATTCAGTGAATATTCAGAGAGTAAATAATCCTCCTCATTTAATTCGTGATGATGACTTACTGATGGTGTTTCGGATGGCAATGAAGATGGGATAATCAACTGCAGAACCTCCGATGGCAAAGAAGTAAATTTTCTTCGCGGTAATTCTCTATACGAGTTGATAACAGGATCAGACGTAATTAAAAGCATTCTCAAAAGATCTGTATTTGTGGCAATACGTGACCGCTTCCTGGTGTGCCGTTCACGGAATCTACGACAGTCTTTATTTCTTGCCTCCTGGGCTTCTTCGGAGAGTTGTCCAATGGGAAGAAGAAAAGACTTTATAACTTCCGCGCTGTGTACAAGAATTTTATGCACAGTAACGGGCATGGAATACCACGAATACAGATCAAGGTATAATTTTCTAGTATCAACACAAAACTTTTCGATTTCTATATAATTTTATGTCATATCCCGATGACAAAGTTCTTAAAATTACATGAAATCTACTAATAAGGTTTACGTCTAATCCTGTAATTTCGCTGCTCAATTCAGCTTTGGAAAAAAATCTACGTGCTGTGTTTCCATCGTTTGTATTACCATACCCAGGTTTTGGTTTATCTACAATGAGACCCATACGATCTTTAAACACTTTTTGTATCTCTTGTGAGCGTTGCTTCACAATAGCTTTGTCGTTATCTCCCCTGACTTGCCACTTTTTTATTTCTATTATAGCTGATGTGAAGCAAACATTCAAACGTGCGGATCCATGCATGTAAAGTAGATAAACCAAATGCAAGGCGTTCTTCGTTGCTGGGATATTTCTTTGACTCCTCGTTCATAGTAGACGGGGTGGCACCGCAAATATAACATTTTTGTGTTGAACTTGTGTCTGTTAGGCATTGCACACTTTGCCATCAGTCATTATCAACAACAAATCGTGTTTAACAGAGATTTTGAGATCCAGCAACGTTACATAATGTTGGAAGAAGCTGACTTACTTCATCTAAAATTTTAGAAGTTTCTTCTTTCGTAAACTCTTTTGTCTCCTTGGCAAAAATAAACTTAATAGGACGGCAATATAAAGTAGAGGAAGGTCTTGGATTTTGCCAGATCACAGTTTCGCCATCAAGCAGTCTCAAAGGGACAAATGAGTATACGAACAAAAATTCGTCTGTAGCGTTAGTGTTCTCAAATTTCTGCTTATACGTGCTATGCCCCAAACTCCCATCACAACCCCATTTGCTTACCAACGTATAATATGAACGAGGTAACACACTTCTAATGACTTCCGTCTGAGCTTTAACTAATCGTTCAGCCGTTTTATCCAAAATCGCGTGAAGTTTAATTTCAGCTCGAGATTCAGTCACAGAAATATATTCGTCAGAAGGACAACAAGAAGCTTTGGACTTACCTAAACTATAAAACGATGGATACACTTGATGTCCCGCTTTCATTGACCATTTTCTTGTTTGTTTATATGAGTGAGAAGTCGATTTCGAGTCCATATAATAAGCTAAAGCTTCGTCTGGTGTTAACTGCCGACTTTGTTCAGAACACTTATTCTTTTCTCTAGTTTCACTGACCGCTACCTTATGGATCTGTTTAGCAACACTTCGATGCCCTCCTTTTCGAGTAGCTAACTCAGCTGCTGTAATAAGCTCACTTGCACTTCGCGATTCCAAAAGATCTTCTACTCTCCGTCTCTTCGTTTTCGTTGATGAGTCTTCAAATGATTTTCTGGGTCGCCCTACGGAAAGAGCCGCTGATGATGTTGAAGTGCACGGCTGGTTAACACACATCTTTATTTCGATTCCGGATCCCTCTCACCAATCTTTATGTTTGCTTAGAAACATTTCTTTGTTACACTTTAAAGAAGTCCACTTTTGATTGAATTTTGCTGAAAGGCTTGATATTTTCATTTTGAGTCGTTTTAGAGAATCGTCAGAAACATCAGACATATTGAATTTTTCACTTATATAATAAAAAATGCCACTGTTTCGTTCAGTTTTGTCATGTTTTAGCCATTTTTAAAAAAAACTCCATTTTCGTCATAGTCACGACTCGTTCTGAAAAAAATAAAATAATTTTACTTTCGGGCCTTTTCGGGGTCTATAATATATATGAATCTGTGCCTGAATGTTGTAGGTATTACATATAGAAATATCTAGGTGGATATATGTAGATAAAAAAGTTGCTACTTTTAAAGTTTACAATTAATGTAAAATTTGCTGGATTTATCTATACATTTACAAATGGATATTACACCAAAAGTATACATATTTTTTATAAAAAATATAAGTCATAATAGAGTACATACCTTCAACAGAATATTCCATCACAAAAAACTCGTTTCACTTTGCTACCAATTTTAAAATATGTTATCACAAGTGTGCATAAAATGCAACTGATTTGCAAATGAAAATGACCTCTCTTATAAGGGTTACTTTGACCCCCTGATAAGATACCTTTATGAGGTGATAAACAAATTAATTCTTAAAATTCGTTAAATGGGGGGGTTGTTTACAAGTCGTTATCAGTGGTTCCTGGAAATTACGTCATGAATATTGTCCCGCTAGCATGTTCTTGCCGAATCACTGTGCGCTAGTTTAAGCTGCATAAAGCATTAGGCCATTTTAAATGAGCATTTTTTTAATCAATTTTCTTCGTGTAAAGTGGTATAATGTCGTTTAACATTGTATTCTTTATACACTGACAATACTTGCATACAAATCATACACTAAACGTTATTATTGTTATTGCAGATAAAATAGTGTAGTTCCCATCTCTCATTAAATACACGATGTTCATCACATAATTTCCGCTTTTTCGTAGACCTGATATGGTTTGTTATTTCTCACGAGAGTTATGGATATTAATTACTAACATAAGTAAATATAAGACCCAAAGTGACGTTACACGTAGAAACAAACTAGTCACGACAAAAACGAGCATACACACGCATCTGTACTGAATCGCCTATACACACACTCATATTTGTAAACAAAATACATTTTTGTTAATTCGAGAATTCCCCTAACAATAAGAAAAAGACCAATGTTGTTGCCATGCCTAAAAATAGATTTTCCATTCATTATTTGGGTTACCAGAAAAATGAACAAAATTATATCAACTATTTTGTGAATTCGAGTTTCTTTTTTTATTGCGACGCGATTTTTAATCTACAAAACTGAGATTAAAAATTGTTTCGCGGGCGGCACAAATGTGTGTCGCGGGCGGTGTGTGTCGCGGGCGGCACAAATATCTGTCGCGGACGGCACAAATATGTGTCGCGGGCCGCATGTGGCTCGCGGCCGCGGTTTGGACAGCCGTGTTATATAGATAAATATAGATTAAAATCTACGTTTTACATTTAAATGTAACAAAGCTATGCTTTTATAACAAAATTGTAACTAGGTTCCCATAGCGCTACCATATTTTTATTTTTTGTTAAGGTTAGAATATATTTAATAAACGATTATTATTCTTGGAAAAACCCAACCCATGCACACTCTATATTTATTCTACAAGGATTTTTATTAAAACTAAAGATAACAACTATTTATAGAAGCTAAGTTAATATTTAGTGGAAATTTTAGTAAAATCTGTTTTTTTTTCTCATGGCAACAGATATTACTATTCATATACTAAATCTCTTAGGTTCAAATACTGCGCCTCCTAGCTAAAGCTGATCATTTTGAACCCCGAAATAGTTTTTATCCATAAAATAGTAAAAATTTGTGTACCATTTTCATTATTGTACCATGTTCATCTTGAAGCTTGTCACCTGCTCTTCGTCAATGCTACCCCCTCTTCATTTTGTTAACATGGAACTCCGTACATTTTTGCATAGCGCTTTCCAATACAAATTCAACAATATCCAAGATGGTTTAACAGATGAATAAACAGTAAATAACTGCTGAAATATGGACTTTGTTCAATATTAGTACTACATGGTGCGAAAAATCTCGAGATTTTCCGAAAGATGGCAGCACGAGCAAAAAACTATATGATTTTTAGGTAACGTGAACTTTAAGAAGATTTGTCTAAAATTTTCATAACATTTTGTTTATTAACTAGCTGGGCCCGCGGCTCCGCTCGCGTGGACTTAATTCACTACTATCGTCACTGCTTATTCCTTATGTTACCCAACGTAATAAAATATCTCCCATTATTTCCCCTTATCTCCCAATATTTCTCCTTATCTCCCATTATGTCTACATAATTTCCATTATCTAGGCTTATCTCTGCTCATCTCCCATTATTTCTCCTTATCTCCCATTATTTCTCCTTATCTCCCATTATTTCACCTTATCTCCCATTATCTAGACTTATCTCGACTTATCTAGGCTTGTCTCGACTTATCTCGCAATATTTCTCCTTATCTCCCATTATTTCTCCTTATCTCCCATTATCTCGCCATAACTCCCATTATCTAGACTTACCTCTGCTCATCTCCCATTATTTCTCCTTATCTCCCATTATTTCTCCTTATCTCCCATTATCTCGCCATAACTCCCATTATCTAGACTTATCTCGACTTATCTAGGCTTGTCTCGACTTATCTCGCAATATTTCTCCTTATCTCCCATTATTTCTCCTTATCTCCCATTATCTCGCCATAACTCCCATTATCTAGACTTACCTCTGCTCATCTCCCATTATTTCTCCTTATCTCCCATTATTTCACCTTATCTCCCATTATCTAGACTTATCTCGACTTATCTAGGCTTATCTCGACTTATGTCGCAATATTTCTCCTTATCTCCCATTATTTCTCCTTATGTCCCATTATTTCTCCTTATCTCTCATTATCTCACCATAACTCCCATTATCTAGACTTATCTCTGCTCATCTCCCATTATTTCTCCTTATCTCCCATTATTTATACTTATCTCCAATTATCTCACCTTATCTCCCATTATCGAGGCCTATCTCGACTTATCTCCCATTATTTCTCCTTATCTCCCATTATGTCACCATATCTCCCATATCTCCCAGGCTTATATTGAATTATATAGAACATATGTATAAATTTATAATAACACGTAAATCGGACAGACAGGCAGACAGACAGAGAGAGAGAGAGATGTTCCATTTTATATATATTCTAGATAGGAGATTATAGATAACCTGGCCAGAGAACAAATGTATGAATTTAAAAAAAAAAACACGTAAATCGGATAAATGATTCTCGAGTGATAAGCGCACTAACGGACAGACAGACAGACAGAGAGACGTTGTATTTTATATATTATATTCTTTGCTACATGATATTGTTCCATATTTAATGCTTTAGGCAGTCTATGGCAAGAGAACGCGCTAGCAACAAACTTTTCTCCGACTTGATTCACTATTATCGTCACTGCTTATTCCTTATGTCACCGGGGGGGGGGGGGGGGGGGGGGGGGGGGGGGGGGGGGGGGGGGGGGGGGGGGGGGCAATGTAATAAAATATATCCTATAACCTGGCCAGAGAACATATGTATGTTTAAAAAAAAAGCACGAAAATCGGATAAGTGGTTCTCCAGTGATAAACGCACTAACGGACAGACAAACAGACAGAGAGATGTTGCATTTCATATATATTATAGATATTCTTTGCTACATGATATTGTTCCATATTTAATGGTTTAGCATGTTTAAAAAAAAAGCACGTAAATCGGATAAGTGGTTCTCCAGTGATAAGCGCACTAACTGACAGACAGACAGAGATACGTTGCATTTTATATATTATAGATGTAATAAAATATATATCTATAACCTGGTCAGAGAACATATGTATGAATTTAAAAATCACGTAAATCGGATAAGTGGTTCTCGAGGGATAAGCGCACTAACGGACAGACAGACAGGCAGAGAGACGTTGCATTTTATATATATTATAGATATAGATTATTATTATTATATAACCTGGCCAAAGAATATATGTATGAATTTAAAAAAAGACACGTAAATCGGATAAGTGATTCTCGCGTGATAAACGCACTAATGGACAGACAGACAGACAGAGAGACATTCCATTTTATATATATTATAGATTATAGATATTCTCTGCTACATAATATTGTTCCATATTTAATGGTTTAGGCTGTGTATTGCAAGGGAACGCGTTAGCGGCAAACTTTTTTCCGACTTCATTCACTATTTTACGTCACTGCTCATTCCCTATGCTACCTATCGTAATAAAATATAGCCTATAACCTGGCCAGAGAACATATGTATGTTTTAAAAAGAAGTACGTAAATCGGATAAGTGGTTCTCCAGTGATAAGCGCACTAACGGACAGACAGACAGACAGAGAGACGTTGCATTTTATATATATTATAGATTCGCGAGTTACAGCTATTTGAGTGACGCTACTTTTGATTTTTGCAAAACGATGGAATAAAAAGAATTTTATGTATTGATTAACATTGCTTTTTGTTGGGAAAAAATACACCCACAACCCAAGAATGACTTGAGAAGTGTTATAGCACATCTGCTCCGTCGAGAGCAACTATATGTCGATGATTTACTGAACTTAAATGCGGTCGTACAAGCACCGATGATGCACGACGTTCCGAACGTCCAAATGAGGCAGTCTTTTCCGCCTACAATCAACCAACCCTAACACTCACGATATCTAGAGGTAGTGTTACCGAGTTACTAAACAATTTCTCTGTCGATCTGTTACCTTAAACTGCCTCCGCCAGAGAGCAGGTATTCCTTCAGATCTAGACTTACAGCAGCCACACATCCAAATTATGGTATCTTACTTATTCTTTGTGCTAGTACTGTAATATGTACTTTAAGTTTTGTTTTCATCTCTGTCCATCCTAGTTTGGCTGATGAGTTGTGATACGACGAAACATACATGAAACAATAAATAACTGCATAAATATGGACTTCGTTTAATTTTATTAGTTGATATTGAATGAATTTTTTTAGCTCTTCAACCCACATGTGCCCAAGACAACCAAGAAGTAAGCAAACTAGAAAAATTCTATTACGACAAGTGTCTCAGAAACACAGGATCTGCAGCTGCTTTTGATAAACTCAGAAATGACGTTTATGAAATGTACAAATACTTCGAATATGCCTTCCAGTTTCTACCCGCTCAGAGGGAAACTTTTTGTAAAAACGAAAGATCAAATCTGGTGTACAGAATAAAAGAGATAAGAAATGATTTGAAGCCTTGCCTGATGCAAAACGAAAAATATTTGGCAGATTTTATTAAGGAGAGTTTCGAGGAGTTCTTGCACTTTCTCTGTCATAATAGTGGCGAATATACTAGAAGTAAGTACTAAGTTTTATTTATTTTATTAATTTGAGTTTATATTGAGATTAAGGAAAAACTATGTTCTTGCATTTCTAGCATGTAGACGGAACTGAGATGTGATTAACAAAGTGGCTTAAAAACCGGCATGAAACTTATGTGTATAGAAGTATCAATTTTAAAGAAGTAAAAATTATCACTTAATGTGATGCTGGTATTCACATAACTTCAAAATGGGATTTTTGCGACACACTTGTTTTGCTTTATCGTTAATGACAATGCTGCTAAAGCAATTTGCCAGCTCAAGATCCTTCTCGTGCTTAGGCAGAGGACCGACGACCCATCGATGGTGCGGTACACATCCTCGAGTTTAGTATCTCCCCTTTTCGAGTCTCGAGAGATATCTAGTGTTGTGGATCCTGTGCTCTACTAGATCTCCAGAGTATTCATTGTTATGTAGAAGGTTATAATCAGTTAAGAAAAATTTTATTAATCGTACGCACTGACAAAGGATCTTGTCGGGAACTGCTATTGGTTTTGTATATAACCGTTTTCTGTCAGCCCGCCAGTCCGATTACGTAACTGTCACAAAAACACGACCTCAAGTGTTCAACCACCTGCTTAAATCACATAACCTTAATCGACGTTTTAGGAATCACTCATCACTTGGTAGCCCTCTGCGATTAGAACCTCTACCAAGGAATTTGTGGACCTCTGTTCCACACTTCGAAGCCCCAAATCGACGGAACTTTACCGCGTACTTCGAACTGTCAAACGGAAGTGGCGGTACACATCGTAGAGTGAACATATCCTCTCAAGTTCCAAAAGGCGAAATTACGGGTGTTTGTTGATGAATTGTAATGCGAGAATCTACGACCTGATGCGAGGACCCAACGGAAAAACTAAGCGCAGTGAGAGAAAATTCGTGGCCGGGACACTCCGGCTCCTTTACCGTACACGTGCAAGTCGTATTTTTTTGTCGGTAGGGTTCGGGAATCTTCGGTCTGACTCGACAGACTGTATCAGTTTTTTTAGAGCTAGTGCTTTTATAGGTTCAAACGAAAGAAGGGCCTACATACATACGAGAAGCTTCAAAAGGAAACCGGGGACCCAGAGTAGAGCTCATCTACTCGGTATCCCATAACTAATAGGCTTCCCTCCACGTCTGGTAAGAGTCTTGTGTGCCCAGAAGGCACAGGTTAAGTTATTTGGCTAACTGCATCTTGACGGCGAGCCCATAATATAACCTCAAAATACATCCTCGAAAGTAATATTCGACAAGCTGCATTAGAGGTCTTACATTTAAAATGCAAAAAAATGAGTGGGAAGTGTGGAAATGATTTGTTCCATTTTGAGTAAAGGTACCATGATGCATAAAATTTTTGAAGCGGTGACTTTGATTTTTCGGATCGTTACACTCGTCCTGAACGTCAGATCACACACGGGTAAAACATCACGGATTGTTATCTTTTCTTAGAAATAGGAAGTTCTTCCTCACGTCGCACTATGGGACAGAATCGTGCGTACTGTCTCAAAAATAGGTTTTGCGAATGTTCGATATTGAATATTTTGTTAATGCACATATCTAACTGAATGTCTAATACATATTATATAGAATTTAAAATAGATTATTTCTCATTTTTTCTTAATAAAACTTGACTTGCAAGTTGACGCTCAAAATAATGTCGATTATGTAGAACAGAATTGCACCAGTTTACATGGCCATATTTTCATTATTTTCAATGCAAATATGTAAGTGTGATATATGGTTAGAATGGTTATTAAGTACCTTATTTAAAAAGCATTTAAGTAGACATTTATGTAAAAACTGGAGAGGTACACGATTGTTTTTGCAGTATCTAATATCCTAACCTTATTAGAAACTTTAAATAGACTTTTGACAGTTAGCGATGTCTGCCGATGTCGTAATTTTGATACCATCACATAGAGCAGCTCATATAAAAGTCAAGGCAGAAAAAAAAATTGCTCGAATCTGCCCCCTTTTAAATGGGACGAAAAATACCTGATGGGGAGGAAAATGCAAAATATTTAAAAAAAAATTTTAATATTTGATTCAGGAGATTTTTCGAAAAATAGATTATTTCTGACATTTTATTGTTAAATAATATTGTCTACTAGCGTCTATAGCGGACTTAGGTAGGCAGGTAGATATGAAGGTAGGTAGGTAGGTACAAGGCAGCTTTACCAGGTAATATCACTAGAACAGGTGACTATTGTTTACATCCCAGCAAGTTGTCAAAATTTTGTTTACAAACTACCGTATTAAACGACATACATATATAAAGTGGTTGTTTTTTGAGAGAATGAACTACATACATACATAAAGTGGTTGATTTTTGAGAGAAGCTCTCGTGATTTTTGATAATGTGGTGAATTTTCTAACAACAAAATACATGTGATTTTTTCGGCTTTGTTGCTATTGCCGAACTGCTACTACCTGGTAGAGCTGCCTTGGGTAGGTAGAAACATTTTTTGTGTTTTATATATAAAGATAGATTACTACTTAAATTAAAGTTTAGGTAAGGTGGAAATACTGTTATTGGAAATCATATCATATCATATAAGAACGCGATAAATATGTGACTACCCGCAGATAATATTTTTCTCACGGAATTGAAGTATAAAAGTTATTGATTTAATTGTCATTTACCAGTACTTTATTGTGCTTCGACATAGAGTCTTCACCAACCTCGGTAAAAAACGATATTTGCGAAGTACCTATACAACAAAATGAGTGAATTTGTTGTGCCTCGACGAGTATTATGCGAATTTTTCATTGACCATGAGACAAAAAGAGAAGATATTCAAAAATACTTAGAAGAACACCATCATTTGTCGTCTTCAAAAAGTGAATTAGTTGTGAAAAGTATTAAAAAATCGCTTATATCAGCTTTTAACAATCGCTGGACCACATCTAACCGAACTAAAGAACGTTTCTTTAATAAAAATACAACGTGGTTAGACGGTGAATTTAAGGTACAGTTCGACGAAATACCAATGGATATCAAACCTACAACATCTGGAGAACGTGGACGTCCATCAAAGTCTTATGAAGATCTGTCAGAGAAATCGAAAAAAAGGAAGAATATGGAGTTAATTCAAGAATATGGACTCGAGAATATATGTACATAAGGCATGCGTCCAAGGATTGCGGTCTGAAGGAGAATTGGAAGAAGCTTTTGTTGTTGCAATGATGCGGAATTGTGATAGAGATGAAAAAAAGATCATAAAGGAAAAATTGTTGCATGAAACTCGCAATGCAACATATTTTACGGCGGATGAAGCTTTAAGTCTTTTTGCTGATTTAGATCTTTCGAAATCACAATACGGATTACTTCGAGCAAGTCTGATTAACAAAAACTTCGATATATTGCCGTCATATAATATATTAACAAACGCAAAAAACTGTGTTATCCTCCACCCTCCAGCATTGAAATAACCGATACAGGCGCTAAAGTAAATCTACAAGATTTGCTGAATCACACTACTGCCCGTATCTTAAAAATTGAAAATATTTACAACCCAACAAGAAGAAATCTTAAATTGTTTACCAAATAAGGATGTGATGGTTCATCGGGACAAAGTGAATATAAACAAATTTTAACAGATGAAAGTAACTTGGTCTGAGATACAAACTTATTTATAGCGTCTTTGGTACCAATAAAGCTGATTGATATAGAAACAAAAGAGGTTCTTTGGCAAAATCCGGCTTGCTCTTCTATTCGATATTGCCGACCAATTCTGATGGAATTTGCAAAAGGAACGCCCGAGAAAACCCGTTCGGTGGTCGGTGATATTCGGGGTCAAATTAATAATTTGAAAATTTCTGAGATACACATGGGGGACCAACTAATTGAAATAAGTCACGAGCTGTTCTTAACTATGGTGGATGGAAAAGTTACACAAGTTCTAACTGACACAAGTTCTGGAGCTGTGTGTACGGTGTGTGGGGCTAAACCAAGCGATATGAATAATTTGGAGAAGATTGAATCAAAGCCAGATAATATGAATGCTTACGAGTACGGTTTGTCGACGTTGCATGCAAGGATTAGGTGCATGGAGTAAGTTTTACATATTTCATATAATCTTTCGTTTAAAAAATGGGCTGCGAGAACTCCGGAAGATAAAAAAAGTAGAGAAGACAAGAAAAAACTTGTACAAAGTCTATTTCGAAGCCGAATGGGATTGCATGTTGATAAACCCCGGCAAGGAAGTGGAAATAGCAATGACGGCAATACAGCTCGACGTTTTTTTTTGAGAACTACTACTGCTCTTCAGAAATAACAGGAGTTAATGAGGATCTTATTAAAACGTTTTATGTTATTCTTCAGACTTTGGCATGCGGTATTGCTGTAAATCCAGAAAAATTTGGTGAATATACTCGCGCTACTGCACAATTGTACGTTACACAATATATGTGGTATAACATGCCTTCTTCAGTACATAAGATCTTAATACATGGGGAAAGTATAATTAGACATTTTGCTGTTCTGCCTATTAGTAATTTATCTGAGGTGTCCAAGAATCTCGTAATAAAGATTACTAAAATATATAATCTGATATGCTCTAGGCCGGCAACGAATGAAGACGTATTTCATGGTCTTTTATTTACATCAGACCCATACATATCAAGTATCAGAAAACCATCAGTCACTGTTGCCAAGGAACTGTTAGACGAAGCCAAGAACCTCTTAGATATTTAAATTTTAGTTTGTATATCAATTTTTTTTTCTATTTTATGTAGTGGATTAATAGATGTTTGTCATTTATTATATGCTATTTCCATATGGAATATTAACAAAAATACGAAATAATAGTGTATATCATTAAACTGTATATTTATCATTCAATAAGTTAAGTAAACTATGTTTTTGTATGAAAAAGTGTCATTTTTATTTTTGTATTATTTTTTTATATATTATAAATAAAATAATTCTCGCAAAAATGAAAACCGACTTCCTCCCTCCGATTTTCATAAATTTTCAATAGAGTTATCTAAAAATCAATATTTTGGACGGACAAAATGTCCGTCCGATTTCCGAAATTTTTTTATGTGTTCAGCCTGTTGACAAATTCTTTCAAAAAGAAGAAAGAATTTTGAAAATCGGTTTATAAATGGCCGAGATATTCAAAAATTAATTTTTCGGACGGACATTTTGTCCGTCCGATTTCCAAAAAAAATTATGGGACCCAACTGCAAGCAATACTTTTCAAACAAAAAAAGAATTTTTAAAATCGGTTCACAAATGGCGGAGTAATATTGGAACAAACATTAAAAAAAAACAAAAAAAAAAAACAAAAAAAATACACACGTGAAGTCGGTTAAAAATTAACAACGAATGTACCATTATTTGATAGTATATACATTAGAGATACTACGTACCAAATTTCAGCTATTTACTTCAATCAACGACAAGTTACAGATTTTTGAGACGGTACGCACGATTCTGTCCCATAGTGCGTCGGCGTATTCGCCGGACGTGGAAGTTACTACTATTTCTTTCGATTAAAATACCAGGTAATAATGCTTAGATTAAGTTATTCTTTAATGTGGAAAACCTTAAGTCAGTTTTTTGCTTTACAATTTATATTTGCTAGGGAACACCTAGGCAAACTCACTATATTATTTCTGTTTCTTTAGGATTTTTCAGCAATGAAGGTGTTCAATGCAGAAAGAAAATTGAACAATCAAATAACAACGATTTAGACAACTGTTTGAATAGAATATTTGCTCCATCTAAAAGCTTCATTACCAAGAACGAAATGTGCGAGTAAGTGATATAATTATCTTTAAAACCATTTAAACTCTTTCTGAATGTGGACAGATTTGACAGCCCAAATGAAAATAATCTCTGCAATTTATTTTCAGAAGTTTCTGGAAATTTGCTTTATCAGATTAATTTTTGTTTTGGTAAAATTCTAATTATTATTTAGATAATTATAACAGTTAATATAAACGAGCTATACAAAGGCAGCCAGTGTGTGTTTACTACTACTACTTGGGGTGAAAAGTTCCAAGACCTTCCAAGAGATGTTAATGTCAACTTTCGGAAGATTCGTATAAAATCTTTGACATTTTGTCTATTAGTTTGCGAATTATAGTTTTGCAAAACGATGGAACAAAAAGAATTTCGTGTGTTGATTAAACATTGATTTTTGATGGAAAAAATACATCCAGAACCCAAAAATGGCTTAAGAAGTGTTATAGCACATCTGCTCTGTCGAAAGCAACTACACTACCGTCAGAAAGTATTTGCCTACCTAGTTATTTCAGTCCCAAGACAACAAAAACCCAGATAATATTTTTTTTTTAAATTTTAATGAATTATTATTTATTTTTACATTATTTACAGTCTAGAAAATCATAAAAAAATTCATGATTTTCCAGGATTTTTCTCATCTATATAACCTCCTTTGTTTTTAATTACCGCTTTACAGAGTTTCGGCATTCTGTCCAGTAGTTTCTTCAGAGTGTCTTTGGTTATTTTAACCCATTCTGCTTGTAAAAGTTCCCACAAGTGATTTTCTGATGTTGGATTAAGTTTTCGAACACACCTATCCAAATAGTCCCACAGCAATTCGATGGGGTTCAAGTCGAGTGATTGTGGAGGCCAAGTCATCACTTCCAGGACGTCACCGGATCGTCATTGGTCCAAAAGTTCTCTAATTTGTTTAGCAGGGTCGTTGTCATGCTGAAAAATAAATTTCCCCTAAAAAATATCTCTTCCAGAAGTTTGAGTTAGCAAAATTTCTTGATACTGTTTTTTTCGCATGATTCCTTCTATCCTACTGATTTTTCCAACTTTACCGTTGCCACAACAACCCCAAACCATTACTGAACCTCCACCATATTTTACTGTAGGCAACTGACAGGCTTCCAACATCCTCTCCCCAGCTGACCGCCACACATAAACTCGTCAATTTGAACCGAAAATTTCGAATTTAGATTCGTCCCTTCAAAGGACGGAATTCCATTGTTCTGATGTCCAATTTTCTTGTTCTCGGGCCCATTTTAATCGTTTACGTTTATTCACTTGCCTAAGAAGTGGTTTCCTCACTGCTCTCCCGTGTAATCTACCTCCTGCTAACCTGTTCTTCACGGTTGTCACGCTGATGGGAATGGGCCGCTCCAGGTTGACTTAAGCCGTGATTTCTGGTGCGGTTAGGCGGCGATTACGTCTGCTGGACATTGTTATAGCTTTGTATTCAGCGTGAGTCGTTTTTCGAGGCCTTCCTGAGCGTTTTTGGTTGGAATTCCATGTCCCGCAGAAATTTTTTTTACGATGTAGTTCACCGTTCTCCTTGGCATTCGCATATCACTAGCGATTTGTCAACTCGAGTGGCCATTTTGATGATTCGCAATTATCAGAGCCCCATTTTCAACGAAAACTTCTTTCGTTTTTGGCATTTTCACAAAACAATTGAGCCTGTATTAGTGGAAAAGTACTGTTTGCGAATAGTTAATTTCCAAAGGGGCAATGGTATTTATAACATAGTTTTTATCATAAAATGTCACAAGGAATTTCCATAATCCCTAGAAACTTGAAATGAGTTCTTACTTCAACTGGAATTCTCAGAAATCGCATCAAAATGATTATCATGCAAAATTTATTCTAATTGGTTTTTAATTTGTGATTTCACCAAAAAGGCTTATCTAAACAATTTTATGATAGAGACTTATTAAGAACAATTAAATTTACCTAATATAATAAAAGGGTTTAATTACAGTCCCTGGCCAAATTATTAGACGCACTGCAAGATTTCATGTAAAATATTAATTACCGAGTGATATTGTACCGTTTCATTATTTTAAATTGATTTGTTTTTTATTTTTATATTATCCAATCAATTACCTATTTATTTGACGTAAATAAAACAGCATTAATTTAGAAAAGCATAAGTTTATTAAGTTTTAAAGAAAAGTGAAATTAATGTTAGTAAAAGTCAATATTTAGTTGAGCCACCTTTAGCAGCTATCAAAGCTTTAATTCTGCGCGGCATGCTATCAATGCAAGATTGTACTGTCTCCTGCATTTGAGGATGATGATTCCACACATGAATAATCTTTTCTAGGAGCTGGGTTTTGTTGGTAATCACATCTTTAGCCACTTCTCTTTTCATCAGCTCCCACACATTTTCAATGGGGTTCATATCAGGGCCAATCCAACAGAGGGATATTTTTTTCTGCCAAAAAAGCTTTAACAGACCGAGCAGTGTGGCAGGGAGCTCCATCTTGCATTTGGAAACCATTCTCTGAGCTGCGGAATCAACCGATTTTGTAATACTTCTTTGTACTGATCTTGCCTCATTATTCCTTTGACGACGTACAGACGTCCAGTGCCCTTGCCGCTGATGACTGACCAAATCATCACTTTGGTGGGATGTTTAACCGTCGGGACGACACAATCAGGATGAAACTTTTCTCCATGACGACGACGCACATACTGAGCTTTATTCTGCAAAATTTCGAATGTGCTTTCGTCACTGAAGCAGACCTGTCAAAAATAGGAAAAATATATAAACTTCCATGTTTATTTGCTTTATTTAACTGAAAATGATAATAATGTATCAATTATTGATTAAATTGCTGTATCTTACCGATCTCCAGAAGTCCACATCTTTGTCTTGCCATTGTTTGGCCCACTTCAGGCGCTTTGCTTTCATTGCAGCTGTTAACTTGGGCTTCCTGGCGGGGCGACAGGCCTTAAAATCTAATTCTTTCAATTTTCTTCGAACAGTGCGCTCAGAAGCATTTACGCTAGCATCCTGGAGTTGTGATTTTATTACCTTTGTGGTAGGAAATCTGTTTTCTACACAAATTTTCTTCAAACATCTCTCTGACCGTGGAGTGAAAATTGGTTTTCTACCGCATCTTTTCTTTCTTTTCGGGCTTAATTCCTTCCCTGACTCAATTTTCTTTTTTATGCGTCGTACACTAGCTTCAGAAACCTCCAATCTTCGTGATATTTCTCGGTTTGTAAATGTTTTCGCAGTCACAAGGGCCTTCACTTCAGCTTTTTTACGTGGTGAAAGATCGCCTTTTCTACCCATAATGAAAATAGTCCAATTACTTTTTTAAAACACTGCATACAAAATAAACTAATAACTGAGTAGTATAAAACTGTTAAACAAACAATCACAGTCCATAAAGCCACAGAAACACGTCCGTACCTGACTCGATTCCGATCGCGACTGATACAGGTTTGTACTTCTTTACGTTCATGTATCACTTTGTCAACACAGTGTTGCCATGTGTTAAAAATAAATACAAATATGTAGTCTACAACAATTCTTTTAAATAAAAATCAATAATATTGTAGTTTAAATATACCATTATTGCATAAAAACTCTTAAGAAACATAAAATTACTAAAAAAAATACAGTGCGTCTAATAATTTGGCCAGGGACTGTAGGTATTAAATTTTGGTAGTTACATTGGAATTTTTAGGTGGGCAAATACTTTCGGACGGTAGCGTATATGTCGATGGTTTAGTGAACTTAAATGAGGTCGTACAAGCACCGATGATGCACTACGTTCCTGACGTCCAAATGAGACAATCACTCAGACTAAATACCTTCCACTGTATTGTGAAATATTATTTTAAATAACCGGTCAAGTGCATGTTGAACTTGCGCAATTAGTGTTCCGTACGTTAATTGCTTTTAAAATAAAAAATTTAAAAAATGATCAATGACTTCACAAAACACACCCCAATTGAGCTTGCAACAAAGTTTTTTTTCCGCTCTTTACTGAGAACTGATGACATTGAATTTTTTTTTTTCTATACCAGATAAATTATTAAATGTAATGCACTCGTGATAATTTTCGTTCAATCTACACCCTGTGGAGAGTTTTCGCAATTTTTTAAAAATAATACAAAGAAAAGTGTGCGCAGGTATTACATTATAAATATTTTTGAACTCGTGTTTTTACAAGCTTCATTTGACACCCCACTCGATGACTTAGTAAAATTTTTTTTCACTTTCATCTCCCAAAACTAACTCCTCAAGTCAAAATTTAACTTTCAAAACTACACGGCTCTGATGAGGTCATCAATTCCAACATTAGTGCCAAATTTCAACTTTCTATGTTAAATAGTTTCGGAGAAAATCGAGTGTCAGACGGACAGACATCGAAGTGATCTTATAAATGTTCCGTACGGGACACTAAAAGACTGCGGAAAGAAAAAAGTGTCGTTTCACCAAGATAATGTACCAGCTCACAACTTCATAAAATCGATGGTGACCAATTGAATTATGAATTGCTTCCTTATTCAGCGTATGGCAGGTATTCAAATGTTGGAAGATCGCTGTAATAAGTATATTGTTCTTGAACGAAACTATGTTGAAGAATAAAATTTAATTTTTGGCATTGTGTTTTCTTCAAAAGTCTCTGCATTTTTCACCCAATGGTGTAGTAATTAACAGTTACCACATTACAATATTTTTAACGTACTTATTTTATTTGTAGTGATATAACGGTGGCAAGAAAATGCTTCAGCGAACTAATAAAATATTACTGTCCAACATCGTCCGACATGAAAAGATTAAATGACATCTTCTTCGATTACGTAGGAAAACCATGCAGCAGCTGCGTTCACTCTATAAGTATCATCGTCCTTATTTTTTCAGTTTTAGCACACTTATTCGTAAATAAGTTTTAAAATTGTTCTTCCCATAATTTCTAATCCTTTACAAAGAATTTTGCATAATAAGAATATGACGGATGCCCCAAAATCGAATGTGATGACTACTAGTGCGTTTATAAGTTTAACATAGTTATTAATAGAAATGAAAGAAAGTTTTTTGTTAAGATTTGTCATTTTATTTTAATTATTATGACAATCGTTTAGTTAGCACTGTATCTTCTTTAGACTCAACTACTAATTTTTTGAGTTCATGTGTACATCTTTGAATTTTTATATGTTGATCTACTCAGCAATGATAAGTGAATACAAATTACATAATTAACGATGTAGATAAGTTATCTTTCAACTAAAGTAGTAGTCATTATATTTAATTCTGCGGGCACAATGTACACTCATATATTCTGATCTGATCAAAATTGCTACTTAATCGAATACTTAAAACTCCGAAGTACAAATGTGGCTAACATATATATGTAGCACAAGAATTACCCATCCTAGTATTGTTATAAATTATTGAAATGATTTTTCAGAATGTGGTAGAGTGGGATCTCAGCAGCTGTAAGTCAAAGAGTTAAGATAACCACTATAGTATTTTCTCGGTAAAAAAAACCATTTATGATAGTCGCAAGAGTAGGCATTTATCGCGCGGCTACAAGATTTTTAATAAAGGAAAAAATTAGACGTCGCAGCAAATCGAGTATCACTTACATATGGCGTACGATGCGAACGGGTTGATACACGTTATGCTTCACCCATACGACGTTTGATTTGCGGCTTAAAGACCTTTTTTAGTCACACAACATGCAATTTTCAATTTTCTTGTAATTATTGTAAATTCAGTACCGTTACAGAGAAATTACAGCAGTCATATTTTTACTACTCTGTCTTGGAGCAATTGAGGTACTATTTTACCACATATTAACAGAAGGAGCGCATCCAGAACTAAGTCCAAGGACGGAGGAGAAACATTTTGGAGTGAAAAATATATCCTCTAGCCTAAAACAATCAAAGATTTTTTGAAGAAACTGTGAAAATAAAAAAATCCTCTTTTTACTTAAAAAAAGAGAGATTTTCCAAAAAAAAAAACAGTTCAGGAAGGGTAAGGTCGTCTCCCTCCTCTTCTTAAATCGACCATTGTAAAATGTATACGACTGTGTATAAGAATGAGGAACTCTGGCGCAACAAACGTATTTGTTAAGTGGTTGCATTGAAACCCGCATATAGATGGTTCTAGCTACATACTCTGTAGGCAGTTGTCCTTTCAGTGTGTTCTCCCGCACCTTTTCCTTTGCTCACGAAGCAAAGAAAGAAAAGTTTCTTGGGCGTATCGTAACTGACGATAAAAAATGCAAAGCGCAGAAAATCAGGTTGATCCTGGACAACTATCAACGTCGACTACAAAGCGAAACATTCAAGGTTACAAAACGTTGCTGTATATTTAGTGGGATATAGAGGGTATTAACTATGTTGGAAATGAGGAATCTTTGGCACAAGGACACTACTCAGTAAATATCACCACTACACCAACTATTTATTTTGGCACTCGACGCGCGTTTTATTCATAGCTCCTGATGAAGCTTATATGGTTAGCGAAACGCAAGTCGAGTGCAAAAGTAAAGTGTTTGGTGTAGTGGTGATATATACTGAGTAGTAGAGGGTATTGTTTATCGCGAGCTGCTAAAACCTAGGGAAACAAACACCGTTCCATGTTTGAATGATAATTTAATGCAAGCCGCAAATACTTTGACTATTGTAGTACACATTTTATTATAAAAATAAATGCAGCGGGTTTCAATTTAATCCTCAGAAGGATTGCTGAGAATGTTATATAGTTTTAAAAATATTATTTGTACATAATTTGAGATTATGAGCTATTTTGTATATGAAGAGCATACCCATAATTTAAAATACTTTCTATGGATTCTACACTGCTTTTAACTTTATACATGTGTGTATGTATGTATTTATATATATATAGGGCTATATATATATATATATATATATATATATATATATATATATATATATATATATATATATATATATATATGTATGTATATATATATATATATATATATATATATATATATATATATATATATATATATATATATATATATATATATATATATATATATATATATATATATATATAATATATATATATATATATATATATAATATATATATATATATATATATATATATATATATATATATATATATATATATATATATATATATATATATATATATATATATATATATATATATATATATATATATATATATATATATATATATATATATATATATATATATATATATATATATATATATATATATATATATATATATATATATATATCTCATAACTCACCAAAATATATAAATATGACCTTAGTAAAAATTCGTTAGATTTCGAGATAATGAAAATCTATACCTTAGATCAGTTTATCGAGTGTCCAAACTACTACAAATGTCCGTATTTAAGATTCTAATTATTGTTACGTAATCCTGCATAACCCGCTGATGATCACAGTTCAGAATAAAACTAATTGTGCTAAGTCTGGAATAAAAAAATTTTTTTGCAAGTATCATGAGTAAAAACATTTTAATTAACTAACTTTGCCTCTTGAGTAAAATAAATAGTGAAGCTTAGCAAAATTAGTTTTATTTTGAAGCGTGATCAATAGCAGGGATATTCAGGATTACAGAACAATAATTAAAATTTTAGAATACGGAAATTTGTAGTCGTGGCACTCGTTAAATTGATCTAAGGTGTAGATTTTTATAAAATTCCTAAAAGTGTCAATATTTCGAAATCGATGTTTCATTAAAGTTATATTTACATATTCTGGTGAGTTATGAGCTAGCCTGTCAGCACTCAAAGGGAATAAGTTGGTTTTTGGGACTTTGTATATATATATATATATATATATATATATATATATATATATATATATATATATATGTATATGTATATATATATTGGGACTTTGTATATATATATATATATATATATATATATATATATATATATATATATATATATATATATATATATAGCTATATAGCGAATATTTTTATATATATTAATGAGTATATTTTTCTTATGAATGTTTATGTAATTATTTTTTAATATTAATAATTTTTAAAGAAAAAAATCATATATGTTTAAGCTTAAACAGCAATTTGGAACAAATAAAAATTCCGTCCTGATGAATGAAATTTAAACTTTTTCCTGCTTTACTGCTTTGATTTCGAATTATTGAGGTACTAGTTCATCACATTAAATGTAAAAATTTGTTTTAAGAGGGGAGGCCTGTTTTTTTGTGAATTTGTTGAGAAACTATAATATATAAGAAAAAGTACATAAAAATAAACAACTTTTTGGCTTCAAAAATAGAGCCTTAACTTTTTAAAAAAATTCAAAATGGCGGAGCAGCAGCTGCTCAAAGTTGACTCCATTAATTTGCCCCATGCAACGCCTAGGTCGCAATAGGACATTAAAAAGAAAAACAAATCAAAAATTCATTAAAGCATGATTAGACGCTTTGCATGAATTTAAATTTACCAAAAAAAAAAACAAAAATTGCGAATTTGGGAACATTTTGAAAAAATTAACCTTTTTTTATAAACAATTGTCAAAAAATAATGTTTATAATTAACTTTTTATAATTTTTGTGCAATGGTCAATAGGTTAATGAATATCTATAAAATTTCAAGTGAATCAGTGAATTACTCTTTGAGCTACATTGCACGGCCTGCGAAATTTTACGTTTTAAGAAACACGCGTTTAAAGTTTTTAGTACAGCTTCCGTCGCTTTCAATTTCTTAGCCGATGCACTTGGTCCAACTTCTTCTTGCTCAGTATATTCCATATCCTTGGGCTTATTAGTAAGCCGACGCGAGGGCGACTTGAACGATAATTAAGGATCATTTTTATCAATTTTTCAAGTCAACACGTGAAGCGACACAATAGGTGCATTTAGAGTTCGAATTTCGATTTAACACTTGGTCAGGAGATTCTTCAGATGTTAAACTAAATTTTTATGAAAAAAAAATCGTCAAACAAATTTTTTTGGCACAGGCCTCCCCCCTTAAGGGGGTTTGCGTAGGTATATTAGGATGGGGAAAATTTGACGCAACTAACCTAATTATTTAGAACTATTTCTAATATCTGTCTAAGTGTAAACAGTGATCAGCTATTTTGTATATTATCACTAGTCCTTTCAGTTCCTTCTTTCTTTTTTAATAAAGTATTTGCGCGTATATTTTTTTATATATGTTAATGGGAATATCTTTCTTGTACATCTGTATACAGTCGTTTTAAAATCCTAGTCAACTTTAAAAGAAGAAAAAATATACAGATAAGTGCATATTTAGATGTCTGAAAAGCAAACAAGAGATAAGCGACGATTTTGGTGAAATTGAGTGTTTTAACTAAGCCTACGCACATTTACATTAAAACGCGATTACACATCTAACCTGCCCTGAACATTGGTCTACTGACTCGACTGCTAACGGATCGGTGATGTGCAGTGTTGTCAGACTTCCAAAATTTAAAAGATTCCTTGGTTGACCTGAACTAACCTAATAACATTTTCGCTATTTCCATAAATAGTATATTTCTTTGTCACCTTTTTGCGTTTCAAAGATCGATCTATTTTCACTATAATATTTATACTAGTCTACCAGAAATATAAATCAGGGTACTCCTAATATTGTGCCCGTGAAAAATATTATAACTGTATTAGTGATTTGTCCAGCTTAAAATAAGTAATATTTTCTGCATATATGTTTTTTTTTTATTTTTGCTAAAAATCAGTTGTATATGTAAAACTAAGTATTCTAGAAATTTATTGTTAGATTTTAATTTTTTTAGGCCTAAAATATCATAAATGTGTATAGGGTGGGTCAACAAAATCCGGATAAATTAAACAATTTTTTAAGGGCATGTTTTATAATTAAAAATGAAGTTTGCAAAAAAAATGGTTTCACGTGGCACTTAATTTAATAACAATCATTCAGTATGTCCCCCATTAGTTTGAATAACGGCCTCTATTCGTGGTCTGAAGCGCCAGCAGGCCTTTTGTAATTTCACGCTGTTTATATTGGCGAACGCTGCCTCAATAGTGGCCATTAATGGTGTCACATTGGGAGGCCGTTGTTTGTATCCCCTTCACGTATACTCCATACCTAGTAGTTCAAGAAATTCAAATCTGGACTATTAGGATGCTCTGGACGAAATGGCTTGTGTGAGTCGGTGCACCGACCTCCTGGAAAACATGCCTTCCCCTTGCAATATCTTCTATCCATAGCTTCACTATATTGTTCCGAATTGTTAAATATACCTTTTTGGTCTCAGGTCACCTTCACTGGACATAACATTTAGTACATGGACACTAGCCGGAAATCTCATTCTAGCAATACCAGGGGTCGGGGTCGTGAGCAAGCCAAGTGTTGTTTGCATCAACAGGGAAAATTTTTTCGTCGGAGACGAATCTGATGTGTCCCGCCGCTTTGTATTTCAAAGAACTGATAAGCAGATTGCAACGAGCCACTGGCTTTCTCCTGGCATCTTCAGAGAGTATCTGCTTTAGCTTAATTATGTAGGAGTTGTATCGAAGGACCTCTTTGACAATTCTACGCATTGTCGGCTCGCTTACACCCACAATCGACTCCAATTTTCGTAATGATTGCCCTGGAGTGAGGGGCGCTTTCTCGGCGGCGTACCGGAATCTTGTTCCTGTTCTTGAGCCTTGTACTTGGTTATATCGTCATAAATAGTTGATTTCAAGTACCCGAAAAACGAATTATTTCCGGAGTTGAGCAAGTAGCGCGAAGGCCTTCGATAATCGCGGCTCTTTTGAGACTAACACTATTTACTTTAGTCAGTTTGTTATTCAGACACTAACGGTGACCTCTGGCGGAAGCATAATATGGCGGGAGATTTCAACTGAAATGATTTTGGTCGCGCACCTTGTATGTCCATCTGAAAAGGTACCTACTTTCAGAGATATTTACATTTTTATGTTAAAAAATTATAAGTGATTTTAATTGTTTTTATGACTATTATAGAGTGTAGTATATATCATTTTAGTTATACTTTATCATAGAATCTGCCTTTGTAGTTAGTCAAAGCTGACCTAAATAAAAATAATGGGGTCTTGTCAGTAAAAATAGAGTTTTCTTTTATTTGATTATTATTATTATTGTGTTACTTCTACTAACAAGAAATGTTTAGTTTATTTATAAAGTATGTAGCTTAAAAAATTGTTTTTTAGGCTAAAGTTCTTCGTTTTATAGTCATTTTTGACTAGCTTTCAAGTTAGATAGGGTGATAAGTTATGAATTATAGATTATTAGCAGAATATTTTTCTATAATAATTACGTGTGTTATAGTTTTTCACCTCCTTACTTTCTTTTTCACTGCTGGCCTATAATATTGCAATTTTCTACTGTAATAAAATATTAATATTATATATTTTGTATATTACTTTAACCGAAAAATATTTTTCTTAGTATTTTATATTTTTTAAGTAGCTTAGAATATATTAAATTTATTACCTGAAAAAAAGGAAGTGCTTAGCTCTGTCTATTGGCTAACAGGTCGCGTTGGTACAAAATAGACTTTGGTTTTGTTAATAAATATCTTATGTTAAAACTGTTATCGTATCAAAAAACAACATAAATAAAAAAATGTATTTTACGAATATATATTATATAACTCAAGCTGTGAAATACAATTTGTATCTTACTGCTATATTATATTAGTACTAGCGTTAAATTTCTAGTAACATTAACACTTTGGTCCTTTTATAACGTGATGTTATTCTGTAGTCACTGTGGACATTAAAAACCTAATTATAATGCCTCAAGGATAGATGAAAAACGTTCAAGCAGTGCCTTAAGAATTAATTTGTTGTAAAGTTTCTGTAGAGTCAATATCAACTATTAAAATTGACCACAGTCCATATTTCAGCAGTTGTTTACTGTTCTCTCATCTCTCGAACCATTTCGGGACGCGAATCACGCCGAGCTAGGATCGACAGACGAGAACAAAACTCAAAAAATACTTACTACAGTACTAGCGTAAAGAAGGAGTAGGATAGAACAACATAATATATATATATATATATATATATATATATATATATATATATATATATATATATATATATATATATATATATATATATTCATACATATATATTCATACTCAAATTTATTTGTAAATTTTAATATTTTTATACACAATACATAATTTATTTGTTTTTTTTTCACGAGTCATTTTCTTGGTAGGGCCGCCTGAACAGGGTCCTCTTTAAATCTAGTTCACATGATATCTGGACTTTGGAGCATCTGAAAGCAAATATTCGAGTTGATTCTTCTAATATATAGTTGCCGCTATCGCCGATACTAAAATTGTATACCCACGATGAAAAAAAAGAAAATGGTGGCCTTTTCAAATTTTCTACCTTATTTTTACAACTTCAGTTGTTTAAAAATATGGTTAAATATTAATGAATAATTATAAAAGTAGTACCGGCGATAGTCATTCATGTGTAGAATAAACGATAAAAATTTCCGAGCAATAGTTTTTTTATAAATCATGTCAACCAGTCAAAAAAGGTTGTTTCGAGAAAAAAAAAAGTTGAAAGAGTTATAGTAAACGATATACAGACACTCGACTGCTCCTTTCTTGACGAAAACCACACTCTACTGCTCGAAAACTGAAATGCCTATAGACCGAGGATTTACGAATACGGAGCGGAGACAGTAAGGCCGCTCCATGATTTGTCGGTGCGGTATCGTTGTCGGTGTGCTCGGTACCGATTCGGTAACGAAAACATGCCGAACGCCTATATTTCAATGAAACCAACCTGGCGTGCTCCGTGCATCCCGCGCTAGTCGGGCACACCGAGAAAAACGATACCGCACCGACAAATCAAGAAGCGGCATCTACACGTTCGGGCGTGCTAAGTATACACTGACTGCGTCGAGACGCTTCTATTCTATCGCATTTTTCAGCCTGTTTTCGACCTTCCTAGAGCAAATAATGATTTCTGTCGTATTTCTACCTATATTTACTATAATAAAATAATGTTTTTAGAAAATTATTTTTTTGAAAAAGTTACCCGACTTTCCCCTTAAAGTCACAAACCGATAAAGGAAGTCCTCTGCTGATACAGAGCAGATATGCTTAGAGCAGCTAGAGATACAAATTGTTGTATCTTACTGATTCCATTGGGCTAGTATTGTAATAAGAACTTCAAGTTTTGTTACCTTCTCTCCCAATCCTAGCGCGGCTGAAGAGTCGTGAAACGAAGAGACATGTCACGGATTGCTTCAATAGATGACACAACAGTAAAGAACTCCTGAAACACGGACTTTGTAGAATTTTAGTACTTGAATTTTATATACATAGATAACACCCTAATAATCGCGCTGCCTAGCGGTAATTGTTAGCACCTGTGGAACTCTCCTCGCGAAGCAATTTCTCTGGCAGTCTGTGTTTTAAACAACAGAGAGCAGCTGTTCAAGGCCAGACTTACAAATTGTTGTATCGTACTGATTTCTGTAGGATGTTTTTTAAATTTTCAAAACTCTTAAACGTTAAATTGTTTGTATTATTTGCTGCCTTAGTATATACAGAAATGATGTATTTGCGATTTACTATTGTGCCTCTTCGAAACTAAGTGCCAAGAGAAAATTTAATTATCGCCGTTTTTACAACTAAAAGATATTTTTAGCAAAAGAAATAGTGACATTTGCCTGCCATTTTTAAATATTAACATCCTAGTGTAGCTCTTCAAAGCGTTTTTCTATCTCACATTTTTTAAATACCTTGCAAATTCGACTTTTAGGCCTTTTGGTCAATATCGAAACTGATGGAACTAGCTGGTACGCAGTACTAAAAATCCACATCACACCCGCAAAATATTTTGATATTACTTATACAGGTATATTCAGGATGTATTTTCAGGTGGGGCAATATTTTCATCACCACTAAATAATGTAGGGGATCTCGCCAATTTTATTCTTTATAAAAGTTAAATAATAAGGAAGATATGATCTTTTTCAAATTATTTTTATTTTAGTGATCTTACTTACAATTTTCCAATGTTATCATTTCTATTTTTATATTAAACAAAAAAGTACGCGATTATTTATTGATATCGAATTTTTGTAATATATGGGTAAACTGAAATGGACTAATTTCTTGGCTACTAAAATCACTGGAATATCCATAAAAAGATGAAGAAGAAAGAATTTTTAAAAATTTAGGACGGGTTAACTATATTTTAAAGGTGAGTTTTTAAAATATATTTTTTTAAATATTTTTATATAGGTTATATTTGAGAAGATGACTTCATAGTGACGGAAAAACAAAGCCCGCAACTGATAAAACACCTTGTATATAATTAGAACGCATCACATTACAAGAAGTTTTTACGTTTACATATGTTGACCGAGATTTTTGCTTACCGAACGAATAAGAACCCAAAAACTATAAATTGTAATCAAATTAACACTGAAAACTATAAACTATGGGGGGTGTCTTCAGACTTGTATGTGCAGTACCCTGCATCCCTATAATTTTATTAATTATCAAGAACTTTGTAAAGATATTTTTAGGAATCTTATACCGGAATTTCGTCTTGTTTATATCAGTCTTGAATTTATCTGCCTGAAAACATGTCAGTACGAAAACGAATTTTGGTGTGGTGGTCAAGCTTTATGACTTATTCTATTTAAAGTATTTCTTTTGCAGTAACGTTCACACTGTTTAGCAGCAATTTCACCAAAATTATACAATTTTTTCATAATTGTCGATATTACTAATTTAACTGGCCAGCCAATAAAATCATTTTAGGTGACGTTCCGTTGATTACCGGCTAACCAAAGCTGATAAAAATGACCAGCATCGCGTGTTTCCCAGTAATATTTTTAGACTGTACTCATATAATAGTTACAGACAGTCTTGTGTCTGTTATATTTTTAAAGTATTACTACATATTACATTTCTTACATTTTTAGAGGCTTATTCTGAGGTCAGTTAGAAATCTCTCTCTGTTCGTGGAGTTGGTTTAAACGAGTTCGGGCATTATCCACATAGGCAGTGTGCGCGATTCGGGTAAAAAACGTACGATAGATACAAGATCGCTTCGTTATCAGTCAAAGCGAATTATAAATTTCAGGTAGTATTCCTAGCTCTCGATATGCGCCGTAAAATTATCCGTTTGTTATTTTATGGCTCTGGTGCTATCTTAGATACGTTTTGACTGTCACACAGATTCATCAGTGGAACTGTAATAAACTAGTTAATTGTTAACATTATATACATGCATATATAGAATCAACGACGACTCTTACGGATTTGTTACAGCTTGACTAATAAGACAGAGAGTGTGTGTTAAATTGAATAATTAGTTTTTAAACAAATAACATAAACCTTAATTTACCTGAAGTTTAACCGCAAAATTTGATTTTCATTTTTGTAGTCTACGTTTCAAATTATGTGTGCCCTAAAAATGGTGTATTTTAGCCAATAATAACTTGATTCACTTGTATAATTCTGAACGTTATACTAAAAATATCTAAGTATACATGAGTACTATTATGCTAAATAAAGTGGACGTTTATAATTAAGATAAGTACAATTTTATAACAGTGTAAACAAAAGAGCACGGAGAAGCTGTTTACATCAACCAGAATGTGGCAGAATTAACAATACCAATAAAAAAGGCAGGTAATTTCGCTAAATTCTAATTGCTATAAACATCTCTGCTCTTTTGCGTACAGTGTCGTCCTCCTTAATTACAAACACCATTGGTAACTTGCTTTTTACAAGGATAGGCAGTCTTATTTGGTTAATAAGTGTCATTACATTTATAATAGATTGTTAAAACCATAACTTTCTTGATTTGTTGTCTTATCTTCTGAAAGTTTCTAGAATTCAAAAAAAGAAGTAGCATCATGACAAGAAGACATTAAGCTATTCGTCAATAGATGGCGCAGGATAACCCAAGAAACTAAAAGACCTGATTTATCTCGCCGCTTTTCTTTCACATATTTGTTGAGAAAGTTTTGGTAAAATCATTTATAGAATGCACTTTACGTATTTTAAGAGTAGAATAATTGTCGATTGTCGGCTAACCACCTCAGTTTTTACCTAATTTTAAGTCGTTTTGCAGGCCTCATTCCTTTATGAATTGTATTTATTGTGTAAAATATAAATATACAATATGTATTTCCTTTTATTGATTATTGACACGTTTTTACTGAGAAAATACTGTTGAAATTATCACTTTAATATTTTCTTTCAATCATTTTTACTATGCTTAATAAGTTATCTTGCTACCTTGCTATAAAAATTAATAAATACGAGGGTCTTTTTCCAAAAGTTCTTGAGATATCAAAGAAAATTCAAGATTAAAGACTTTTTTTTTCTACATAGTCACCTTGCAAATCGATACATTTAAACCAACGACTTTCCAACTTCTTAATACCCTCGTTATAATAAGATTTATCAAACTCTTGAAAATAGACTGTTCTACAAGTATTTTCATGGAAAGTGTTCGAAGGATGTAGCCCGCTTAATTCCTCCCAAAGCGGTGCATGTTAGAAATATACGTCGTGCTGGTGCTTCGCATCCGTATGAGGTTCAGCTTGTTACTCCGCGTACAACGCTTTTCAAGCAATCTTTTATATGGAGAACGTCATCCCTTTGGAATAATTTGCCCAGCGCTGTGTTTCCCACCGAGTACAATTTACAGCGATTCAAGAACAACGTGAATCGCTTTTTCCGCACTTTAGGGACTTCCCTGCAGCACGTGTGCTAGACCAATAAAAAAAAAGACGTTCGTCTCGGCTCTAATTTCATCATTCGAAGTAAATCTTCGTCCAGCCAGCCATTTTTTCAGGTTTGGAAACGAGAAGTAATCGCTGAGATCTGAACCTGGCGAATACATTGGATGTGCGAGTACTTCAAAGCGAACAGCATGCAGTTTTGCAACAACAGTCCGAGACATGTGCGAAGGTACATTACCGTAATGAAAAACCACTTCCTTTTTTTGCGAAATAAGGACGTTTCGCTTGAATAGCATCCTTCAATTTTTCCACTAGTGAAGCATAATACATTTTGCACCTTTATCAACCCACTCTGGAGATAATAGTAAAGGTGATGGATCCACCTTTCTTCAGGTAGTCTATGAGCACATGAGAATCCCAAAAAACTGTAGCCATGACTTTTCCTGCAGCTGGGCTGGAACCATTTTTGCTTTCTTGGGCGCACTTTCACCTGTTCCCACCCATTGTTTCGACTACTCCTTCATCTCTCGCATGTAATAGTGAATCCATGTTTCATTTACTGTTATAAAACGTCGAACAAATTCATTGGAATTATATCGAAATGACATGTATATATTGCGGAAGGGCGGGTCGTGAGACTTGCAATTGCAACAAAACGGTAATGAATTGTACAAATCGTAGGATACACGAGAAATATAAGCTGAATTTAGATACTGCTCATGCAGCCTGTGATATAAAGTGTCCCACGTATGTTTGGCTGCAGGGGAAAGAAAAAGCGAGAATTCAATATGATGATAACATATAGCAGCTCAAGTCTGAGAGCTTAGTGCCTGGTCCAGGGAGTGGAACTTTGAGGATGATGCATCAGAATATACAATCCATTAGAAATAAAACGTTGGAAATCGAATGTTTTCTGGGGGGATTGGAGTCAAAACCACATGCTCTGTTATTTACTGAGCACTGGATGGAACAAGGTGAAGCGGATTTTGTGAAAATTAATGGATATAGACTGATTTCATGCTTTTGCCGGAGTACTTTGACGCATGGGGGTGCGTGTGTGTTTACTGTTTGTGATAGTGACTTTACGGATGAAAAGGCCGTCTGTGCTCTTAGCATTGAGGGTGAAATAGAACTCGCTTCGGTCTATAGTCAAGCTTTCAAGGTACTCATACCATACATGTGTATCGCAGAGGATTTGGAACATACGAAATATTTTTAGAAAGGCTTGAAGAGGTGTTGGGAGTATGTTTGTGATAGATATTCAAAGAATAGGCTGATTATCTCGGACGATTTTAATCTCAACTTCCTCGAATTAGAAAATAACAAAATAAAACAAATATTGTATGTTTAACATGTATAACTTAAGCCAATGTATTTTTGAAGCCACTCGTCAGACCAGACATTCCGCAACTCTTTTGGATAAGATATTTTGTAACTCTGTTGTTCTCTTAGCTTATGTTTTGAATTCGGCGCTCTCTGACCATTATGCACAAATAATTGTTCTTAACAACCTAAATAGCGTTAGAAATGAACCCACATTTACGTTTAGGAGAGTTTTTCCTAGGAACAAGGTTCTGCACTTTAAGCGGGAATTGGAGGGCATTGACTGGTCTACTGTTTATGATGCTGGTGCTACGGACGGGGCATACAGCTCATTTCTGAGTTTGTTCTCGAATTATTTCGTCAAAATCTTTCCAATAAAGAAATGTATTGAAAATAAGTGTAAAAACGGTTGGATAACGAATGGCATTAGGATATCTTGTAACCGAAAGCGTGTGCTTTATAATAAGGGGGAAATTACTGATATATACTATAAAAATTATTGTAAAATATTAAAAGTAGTTATAAAGGAAGCTAAAAACAATCACAAACTAATTTTATAAATAATGCCGATAAGATTGGAGCGACTTGGCATTTGGTTAAACATATAACAAAAAACCGATCATCCACCAACGACAATTCTTGATAATTTTTCACAAAGGTTTAACGATCCCTTTAAAATTGTAAATGATCTGAACAAATATTTTATAAACACGTGTCCTAGAATAAACGATGATCTGGATGTCGGTGGATTTCAGTTATCGTCATCTGAAAATAAAAATTTTAATACTATATTTCTAATGCCAACGACAGTTCCCGAGGTCTTTCCTGTAATCAAATCTTTTAAAAATAAGAAATCAGTTGGAGATGATAACTTACCGCAGAAATAATATCTGAGCCACTGTCATTTATCATTAATTTGTGTTTTAAGCAGTGTATACATCCTGATCTCCGAAAAAATGCCATTGTAAAGTTAATCCATAAGAAAGGAGCAGCAAATGATGAAAAAACTACAGACCGATATCTCTCCTGTCTAATGTTGGAAAGATCTTTGAGAGGATTATCAATGGGAGATTTCTTGGATTCTTGGAGAGGCACTCGATGATTGCATCCAATCAAAACGGTTTTATAAGAGCCTTTTATCAGGCATTGTCGAATGTTCTGGATTCACTAAATAGCGGAAAGATAACTTTGATAGTGACATTCATAAGACTTTATGCATAAAATTGGAACACCTGGGTATTAGGGGAAATGCATTAAAGTTAATCGCCTCCTACTTGAATAATCGCACTCAGCAAGTGATGGAGACTGATAATTATGGCAGGTCTTTTCTTTCAGACAGGGTTGCTGTTACGAGGGGTGTACCTCGGGGATCTATTTTTGGCCCGCTGCTTTATATACTTTATACAAACGAATTGCCTAACATTACAGGAAAGTTTACAGTTCTATCTATATGCGGACGACACAACCCTGATCTTTAGTGGTGACACTCCACAAGAGATAGTCGCCGATGTGGGAGAGCCTGTAAAATTCTAGATCGTTATTTTACAAGCCATGACCCACTGAATGTTTTAAAAACACAGTGTCTGGTTTTTAGCAGGAGACTTGGTCATTTTCTCACGTTTCCTTACAAGGGTAGGGATATTCAAACATCTCAGCATCTGTCTTTGCTTGGCGTCAATATTGATGCTAAACTTGATTGGAGACAGCATGTGGAGACTGTCGCGGCTGGAATCTCCAAATATTGTTATGCACTGAGAATCTTATCAAATAATGTGGGCGTCGATGCTGCGTTGACGGCCTATTATGTTTACGTGCACTCCAGGTTCAGGTATGGTTTGATTTTTTTGGGGAAATTTTCCCCAAGTAGACAAAATATTTAAATTACAAAAAAATGTATCAGAGCTGCTTTTAAGATGCATTATCGTGAAAGCTGTAGGAATGTCTTTGTCAGTAAATCCCTTTTAACTTTAACTAGTATGTATATATTGGACTCCTCTATGTTTATTCGTATTAACAAGAATCTCTTTGAAAATGCGCAATACAGACATAATTATGAAACTAGATATAAAACAGATCTTGTAAACTGAGAAGTGTAATTTTAGTTATGTCCAAAGAGGTGTACAATATGCATCCGTTAAAATATTTAATAGTTTCCCAGAGAGCGTTCGAAAATTACCGCAAGTAAGAGCCAAAACAAAGATACGGAAGTTTTTATTATCAAAAGCTTATTATACTATAGGCAGTTTCTTTAGTGATTCAGACAGACTTAACTTATGAATAAAAATGTTAATTTTATTGCTACTTGTTAAGGATGCTTTTCATCTTCCGTTGACTGTCTTTAATGATGAGCCTTTTGTTTTTGTCATAAACATATGTATGTGTTTTTGTGAATGTTCTTTTATCTTTTTGTTCTTTGTACAATGTTCTATACTATTTTGTGTTTATAACTATTGTTATTCTTGGAACCAATAAATGATTATTATTATTATTACAAAGAAGTTCTTCTTTTTCACATTTGGTCAGTGTGGTTCCATGTTTGGCTGACGGGCCAAAGCCAAGTCAGCACAAACGCTAATTCCATTATGTATTAAGGAATGACCTGACAATGTTACATGTTTTCAAAATCACTGACTTCTGAATGTTTCTGTGTATGTTTGTGTTGAGTCCTAATTGTACTAAGTGTAGTGTGAATGTTATTGGTGTAAGGCCTGTGGCTGATATAATGAGGGCGACAATGATGACTTTTTCTTGTTTCCATAGCCTTTTTATTTCCGTTGCAAGGTCTGTGTATTTGAAAATTTTTTCTGTGTATTTCATTTGAATGTTTGTGTCGTTGGGGACAGTTATGTCAATTAGATAGGTGACTGTTCCTTTTTTGCACTGAAAAGTAATATCGGGTCTATTGGCGGAGACTGTTTTATCCGTATGGATACTGATGCCCCAGTAGAGCTTGTAATCTTTATTTTCAAGTATGGATGTTGGTGTGTATTTGTAGTAGGGATCTGTGTTTTCTATGAGATTGTATGTTGTGACTAATGCTTGGTGAAATACTTTAGCAGCTGAGTTATGGCTGGCTGTGTATTCTGTTCCGGCTAATATTTTACATCCGCTTGTTATGTGTTCTATCGTTTCTTTCTGCTGGTGGCATTTCCTGCATCTGTCTTCTGTAATAGTTGGGTCTTTGTTATTATTATTATTATTATATATATATATATATATATATATATATATATATATATATATATATATATATATATATATATATATATATATATATATATATATGTATATATATGTATATAACTCTAAGGCTGAGCATTGTTCTCCTCTTCTTTTAATCTCGCTCAGACGCAGTATGTCCCATTGCATCATGGGGAGTCACGCATAACACTACATGCAGGAAACATATTGTATTACAAGGGAATAGAGGTAGAAAGTGAGGAAGAGAATATTGGAGGAGTAGGTTTTATAATAAGTGGAAAATAAGCTCCAAACATAATAACATAGAACGCAATATCAAGTAAGGTAGCCTATGTTGTACTCAAGATAACACTTTAAAATAAAAATAATTCAGGTGTACGCCCCAACAACATCACACGATGATGATTCAGTAGAATATTTCTACGACGAAATAAGAAGTGCCATCGAACGGGATTGTAATTATACACTGGTGACAGGCGATTTTAACGCCAAAATAGGTGTTCAGGTTGACGCAAGTGAAAACAAAATAGGTAAAGTCGGTTTAGGTACAAGGAACAAACTTGGTCAAATGTTAATAAACTACTTAGAACAAGAACAATTATTCGCTATGAATACCTTTTATTAGAAAAAACCACATAGAAAATGGACATGTGTAAGCCCAGACGGAGTGGTAAAAAACGAGATAGACTACATATTAAAATTTAATTAAAATAAATAGTATATAAATAGAATAAACACGGGAAGTGACCACAGAATAGTCCGAGGAAGAATAGAAATAAACGAACGCATGGAAAGAAAAAAATTCAAAACAAGAAAGAAACCAAAAATTGACACACACAGCTTAAGAGTAAAGAAAGCAGAATACCAAAATGAAATAAGAAAAGAATTAACTAAAATTGATAATCTTGATAACAAAAACATAAACGAAATTAATGAAACACTGCCTAATATCTTGGTGAAAACAAGAGAGCAAATAGCTAGAAAGAATAGCAACGAAACAAAAATATGGATCATAAAAACGGAAGAACTATTTGAAAACAGACGTAGACTGTTAGCCCAGGGAAAGAGAAATACTATTTAGTTTGTAGAAATTAACAAAACCCTTAAAAAGTCCATTAAACAATATAAAAGACAACAGTTGGAGACAAAGATAGAAAAAATTGTAGAACAGAACAATATGAAAGCACTCCGACAAAGCCTAGGAAAAACTACAATACACAACTTAAAAGATGAAAATGGAAAAGATTGAGAAAAAATAACATGATTCAAACATACTATCAAAACTTGTATGAACAAAAAAACTGCCCACCAAATGACCTCAAAGAACGTCGAAATAAAAAGATAATCAATGTTAACTCAGAAGAAATACCAGAAATAACAGATGAAGAAATATTAATAACACTAAAAACTATGGAAAACAGTAAAACACCAAGACCTGACGGAGTATTAACAGAATTAATGAAAGAAGGAGGAGACTTCTTGGTACAGGTGCTGAAGCTCTTATTCAATAAATGTCTAGAAGAAGAGAAGATTCTAGAAAATTGGAACACAGCTTCAACAATTCTATTTTTAAAAAAGGTGATAAGACTAAGTTAGACGATTACAGTCCAATATCATTACTTTCATAAATATGCAAATTGTTTACCAAAATAATAATTAATAGCTGGAATATAAACCAGTCGGTAGAACAGGCTGGCTTCAGGAAGAGTTTTTAATACTTGTGATCATCTCTTAACTATCAGAACCTTAATAGAGAAAGCAACAGAATATAACTTAAAGTTGTACATGGTATTTATAGATTATCAAAAGGCTTTTGATAGTATCGAGAGCTGGGCCGTCGAAAGAGCCTTGTATAACAGCAGAATAGACTACAGATATACTCAGCTCCTAAGAACAATTTACAACAAGGCTCAAATGATAGTAGAAACAAATAGAAAAACAAATCCTACACCTATGAAAGGCGGAGTAAGATAGGGAGATTCCATGAGCCCAAAACTATTTGTAGCAGCATTAGAAGAAATTTTCAGTATAAATGGACAAAAGTTAAATCATCTGCGTTATGCTGATGATGTAGTGCTAATATCAGATAATTTTGATGATATACAGGAAATAATTACTGAACTATAAAACAAATCAGCGAGGGTAGGACTATTGCTGAATAAGACAAAGTCTATGAAAAACGAAGATAGTCCGCGAGACTTGAAAATAGAGGTCAGAACACTTAAATACGTAGAGGAATACATCTGCCTAGGGCAAATAATAAAGTGTGGAAAAGCAAATCAAACGGCAGAAGTACAGAGAAGAATCAGACTGGCATGGGCAGCATTTGGCAAACAAAAAAAATACTAACCAATAAAAAAATCCTCTGAAACTAAGAAAGATGGTATTCGATCAATGTATTCTACCGGTTCTCACCTACGCGGCCCAGACATGGACATTGACTAAGAAGATGATGGACCAACTGAGTAAAATACAGAGAGCAATGGAATGACAGATGCTGAATATAAAATTACAAGACAGGATCAGAAACGAAAGTATAAGACAAAAGACCAAAGTAATAGACGTAGCAGGTTTGAAATGGAGATGGGCAGGTCATACAATGAGAACAAGATGAGAGATGGAATAAAAGAATACAAGAATGGAAGCCATGGTTGGGAAAAAGATTCAGAGAAAGGCCCCAAACAAGATGGAAAGGTGATCTGAAAAGGACGGCTGGTTTAGGATGAATCAGAAAGACGCAGAATCGAGAGGGATGAAAGAAGGAAGAGGAGGCCTATGTCCGACACTGGATGGAAGAAGGCTTACTAGATAGATAGATAGGCTGAGCACATACTGGAGCAACGAGCAAAGCAAAGATGAGAGCGGAAAAGCAACGCGACGAAAACAAACACATATTTTCCTGTGGGAACACGCATACTGAGGCCTACGTCGGAGATGGGCATGTTCTGATATAGTGGAGCAAAGCGAAGCGATCAAACAAATTTGATTTCTCTGCTCTCATCGCTGTTAGTATTTTCGAGAAAAATAAATTCAGAAGAATTGATTAGTTCAGGTTAGGTTTTTGTTAAAAATGCTCTGTGGGATCACAAGGACCCACAGCACCATAACCGCTATATTTTGGATAAATTGTGAGATGCTGTGGCAATGGAAATGAAATCTACAAGTAAATGTTTTATAATATTTTATTGTTTTATTACGGTTAACAGTGAAGTATGTTTAAATTTTATTCTGACAGACAAACATTTTATAAGTTGTTTCCCTTATAAAATTACCAGTATCAGTTGACCTATTCTTTTATCGTGACCCGTCAATATTTTCAAAAGATGATATTAGTTGTTCGTTTTACATGTCTAGTCCTTTCTTGTCAATTATTATGTTGTGTAAAACACAAATACATTTTACAACTTTATCAACTCACTCTGGAGATAATTATATGTTTCCAAAGAATACGAAATTTGGCATTAATAATACCAATACGCCTGGCTCGTGATAGTCGCATGTTAAAATATTTCTTATCGGCATCTAAATTTCTTCTATTAAAAAGTTTCAGTAGATTTTTTTTAGTAGTGGATATGCCTCATCTGCATTGAAAACATGCGGAACTATAATTGTAGTTGATGGCAAAACATTATCAGGCGGTATATGTAAACGCCCACTTTCGAGCAAATGAAATAATGAACAGCGAAAAGTACAACTGTCTCTCTGCTTCTCATATCCACCAATGTCAGTGGTAATAAATTTACGTCTACCATTGCTTTAAACACTATAGAAAAGAAAAATTTGTAATTGTAATGCATACTTCCATAGTGATTAGGGCATTTTATCCGAATATGTTTGCCATCAGTTCAGAACACAATTGTCAAAATTTATGAGGGCATCATTAATAATAGGATAAAGAAAGTAATAGAGCCACAACTATCGAAATCGCAAAGTGGATTTAGACCAGCAAGAAGTACACAAGACCACATATTTACACTGAAACAAATTATCGAAAAAAGATCAAAACAAAATAAAAGTCTACACCTTGCTTCCATAGACTTCGAAAAAGCATTTGACAGTGTGCCGCGAAATAAAGTGTGGAAAAGCCTGGAAGGGAATAAACAAAAAGACAATAAGAATCATAAAGGCAATATACAGCAACAATGTGCATATGTAATAAAAAACAACATGAAGTCGGAGAGATTTACAACACAGGAAGGTTTGAGACAGGGAGGAAGCTTGAGCCCAACATTGTTCACTGTATACATGGATGAAATAATCAAGAAATGCGAAATAAAAGTGAAAAAGAATGACAATTGGATACTGGAAGCTAAAAAGAATAGAAATATCTGAAGCGGCTCTTGCTGATGATATTGTGTTAGTGGCGGAAAATGAGAGACATTTACAAGGAAACCTCGATATTTGGAATAAAGCGTTCAAAGAAGAAGGTATGAAATTTAATATAGATAAAACAAAAGTAATGACAATGGAAAACCAACAAACGAACATTTACATAGAAGGGAATAAAATACAAGTGGAACAGTATAAGTATTTGAGAGTGATAATGGATGAAACTGGAAAACAAGACAAAGAAATTAATGAAAGAATCAAAAAAACGAACAAACTTTACTATACAATAAGTAATAAATTCATTAGGAAGAAAGGAGTGACGAAACAAACAAAAATAAAAGTGTTCAAAGCAATTTATAGGACAATCCTAACATATGGATGTGAATCATGGACCCTAACAGACAGGCAGAAAAACAAGATACAAGCCGTCGAAATGAAATACCTGAGAGCAGCACAAGGAGTTACACGGAAAGACAGAATAAGGAATACAGAAATAAGGAGAAGGCTGAGAGTACAAGCAATTATGAAATATATACAACAAAGACAGCTGGTATGGTGGGGACATATACAAAAAATGAAGAATGATAGACATTTGAAACAACTGTATGAAGCCCGAATACAGGGAAAACAGAAGCGAAGAAGATCTACAAAGACCTAGAATTGAAGGTATACTTAAGGAGAAGGGAAAATCCTGGAAAGAAGCAGTGAAAATGGCAACGAGTAGAGACGGATGGAAGAAGTTTATATGTGGAGATTAAGAGGAAAAAAAAGGAGAATGTATAACTGCCCTACACCATATGGTAGAAGGGATATACGATTATATATATATATATATATATATTATATATATATATATATATATATATATATATATATAAAAAATATATATATATATATATATATATATATATATATGTATATATGTTTGCCATCAATTGCTCCTAAGCCATTTGGGAAGTTCCATTTAGCACAGAGTTCTTTTACAATCTGTTTGAACATATCTTCTGGATCGGTTGAAATATTATTGCTTCCACTGTTTCTCGTACAATTGATGAAACTGTTGTAGCGCTCATTCGAAAAGTGAAGCTCAGACTTTTAAAGGATGATCCCCTAGCTAGATACCTAGAAATAAATATGTACAAAATATTATGTTATATATCATATATTAATTCAATCATTCTTATTGCGCAGCTTATGGTAGTTAATTTACTTTTTTTCACAGGAACTACTGTGAGGGTCAAATGGAAAACATTGCGTGATACATATCGTAGAGTTGAGCAAAGTACCAGTTAATTGTTCGGAGGATGAGGCATCTCAACTATTAAAGTCTTCTTGGCAATATTTCGATACCCTTTCTTTTCTGAAAGATCGAGTGGGAGAAATTTACTAGATATTACAGGGGAAAATAATATTTTACAAGAAGTCACTGTAGATTTAGAAGTACCCAAAACAAATGAACAAGATGCTAATGTTTCTGTCTGTGATACCCAAGCATTTTTAGATGCAGAAATAATTCTCGCACCCTTGAACAAACCCACCATGGCTCCCACTTCAACCCACATTAAGAGAGGGATGACACGAAAACATCAAAATGAAAACGATATTAGCATGGCATTGGTCAGAACAGAAGAAAGTAAATTAATGATATTACAACGCCAGCAAACAAAATCCATGGACGAAGATTCAAGCTTTTTTTTAATATCCCATGTGAGAAAACTTCCACCAGGGCAAAAAAATGTTATTAAGGGTGAAAATTCAAGAATTGGTGTACTATTCTGTTTACGGAAATGAGTGCCAGAACATTCCGAACGTTTCCTATATTCGGGAAATTACAACTCCGACACAAACACATCCAAAAAGTCATGTACAGAATTCACAATTCACGAACTTGCAGTCTATGACACAGGAATATTCAAATCCCACATCAATTGCATCTTATAAGCACATTTTCTGATGAAAGTGTTCACTAAACATGTACTGGTGAGCAAAAAAAACGACTGAAACTATTTGGCTATTCTAGAATTTAGTGTTTATATATTTTTACGGATTTTAGTATCATTTGAAAGCCCATTCTATTCTCTTTCTAATGATACCACATTCCATAGTATACCTACTGCTTTCTACTGATTAAAATGATTGAAAGGGTGAACAAGGACAAAAAGGATCGAAAATAAAAAAAAAGAAATTTTAAGTTTAACAATTAAATTTATTGATAAAAACCAAAATCAATATTTTGTATTACCTCCCCTAGCCCTTATTACTGTTTCCAGTCGGTTTTTCACGGAGTGGTTGAGTTTTTTCACCACTGTCTGTGGCATTCTTTCCCACTCTTCCGCCATCGTAACCTTTAAGTCTCTCAGTGATGCAGGGGCTGGATTTCTGGCTCGAACCCTTCGTTTGAGTTCATCCTACATGTGCTCGATTGGATTGAGGTCAGGACTCCGCGCAGGCCACTCTAATGTGGGTATTCCCACTTCCGCCAGGTATTGCCGCACCGATGCGGCTGCGCACTGTCGTGTATTAGTACGAAGCTATCGCCAACAAACCCAGCGTAAGGAACGACGTGTTCCTGCAGGATCTTCTCGATGTACCGGTGACCAGTTAATCCACCGTTGCGAGTCTCGCTGGATGCGAAAACTAAATCGGTTTTCGCATCCAGTGAGATGCCTCCCCACGCTGTGACGGAACCTTCTGCGTAGGCAACCGTTTCAGTAATGCAGCAATGCTCATGGCGCTCCTCAGGACTCCTATAGACTCGTCTTCTTCCATCATTGCCATCGGGACTCGTCGGAAAATAAAATGGAGTGCCCTTGCTCTATGGTCCAGTTGACATGTTCTCGGGCAAATCTGAGTCGCGCTTATCGATGGGCCGCTGTCAATTTGGGTCCGTTAGCTGGTCTCTTATTTTTTTATTTTTATTTTTTTATGGGTTTAGCACCCGTGCTGCATGTGTGCGAAAAAAGAAAAAAAAGCGATTCACGTTGTTCTTGAATCCCTGTAAATTATACTCGGTGGGAAACACAGCGCTGGGCAAATTATTCCAAAGGGATGATGTTCTCCATATAAAAGACTGCTTGAAAAGCGTTGAACGCGGAGTAACAAGCTGAACCTCATACGGATGTGAAGCACCAGCGCGACGTGTATTTCTAACATGCACCGCTTTGGAAGGAATTAAGCGGGCTACTTCCTTCGAACACTTTCCATGAAAATATTTGTAGAACAGACTCAAGTCGCCAACCGTTTCCTCGATGTTCCAGCGAATCAAGGCCGCCGGTCAATTCCGGGTCTCCAATCAGGCGGACAGCTCTTCTCTGAACAGAATCCAACAAATGCAGTGTATGTTTGGGAGCGGAGCCCCAAACGTGGGAGCAGTATTCCATAGTTGGTAGAATTTGAGCTTTGTAAAGAATTAACAGTTATTGTGGGAGGGTAAAGCTTTCTGGTTCCCAACTTTTGAGAAGCTCTCATGGCTATGCCTGCAACATGTTCATGCCAGGACATATTTGCTCCCAAACTAATGCCCAACAAATTGAGCGACGATGCTAGGGAAATGGAGTGCCCCGACATAACTATGTCGGGTTCAGCAAAGTTAACTTTTTTAGAAAAAACTGCCGCCTGGGTTTTTGTCCACTTGGTTACTGTCACCCCAAGATAGAATTTCTTCCAGGTCTTTGTTAAGTTGAACGACCTCCTGCTGTCTGTGGATATTCGCCTGAGCAGCCGATGTCCGAGCGTTCAAGGTGAATGAAGAGACAAGCGTACTGTCATCTGCAAAGCTGTAGATTGGATTCCCGGTCTTTTCCAGCAGATCGTTAATTTAAATGAGAAAGATAGTAGGAGACAGTATGGAGCCCTGGGGCACAGCGGCCTTGATAGTGAAGGTGTTAGAAAGAAATCCGTCGACCGCCACTCGTAAGGAACGCTCTCTGAGGAAACATGAGAGCCACAAACAGAACCGTTCAGACATACACGACCCAAACACGGTCGAATGCCTTGGATATGTCGAGAGCAACCGCTCGAGACTCTCCAAAGTGTTCAATTGCGTTGTTCCAAACATGTGTTACATAAGACAGAAGATCTCCTGTTGATCTATGTTTACGAAAACCATATTGGTGATCGCTAATAATACTGAATCGTTCAAGATATTTTAGAAGATGCTCATTGATAACCTTTTCCATTACTTTCGATATTATTGAAAGCAGTGCGACTGGTCGGTAGTTATTTGGCAAGGTCTTCTTGCAGAACGAAAATATTCCCTTTCTGTAGGATAGGTTAAAAAGTCTAGAGAAAACTGGTATTAGTTCTCTTGCACAGTTTTTGAGAACTATGGCAGGTATTCCGTCAGCGCCAGAAGCCTTTTTGGTGTCTAGCTTCATTAATATACGCTTTATGATGCGCTGTCTGAAGACAACATCGGGCATCTTTGACTGCAATGTGGGAATAGTAGGTGGTGTTTTCCTTGGAAATCGACAGTAGAATGTGAAGCAAAGAGTTCAGCCAACAAGTTCGCTCTCTCAACAAGTGTGGTTGCAATGGAATTATCTGGGCCTGTGAGTGGTGGTATGGTGGATTTGGTAAAATTTTGACTAACTGCCTTAGCGACTGCCCAAAAGGACCTGGAATTGTTGGGATAAGCGAGAAGTTTGTTTCTAATTCGTTGATTGTGCGCCTCCTTGGTTTCGTTGATAATTCCTCTGCATCTGTTCCGGGCACGAACAAAGGTGTTACGATTTATGGTGTTTTTCTGTGTCTTCGGAGGTAGGTTAGCTTCTTTAAGTGTTCTTCTGACTGGTTAGTGACTGATAGCCCGACCACGAACTTGTCAGAGCCCCTGCCGGATCTCAACGCCAGTCAAGTGGCGATTTCTTAGAGTTGTGTTGACTACGAAGCGGTCGTCTCGCTCCGAGGTACACCTTCTTCTTCCTGATCCTGGTGTTCATGTAAATGCATCAGTCTCTTGGTAACGTTTGTAGACTCTGGCCCTTCTTGCAACAGGGCAATGACTTGTGCCGTTTCTTCCGGGGTGGTATCCCTTTTCCGATGACGTAATTAGTGAGAAGGTATAACAGAGATGTTGACGGTTCAGGCTCCGATAAATGAATGATAGGAAAATGCAGTTGCGTGTGTTTTTATAGGGATGAATAACGCCCAACGAGCACATTGCTGAGCAAGCAAAAACGGTTCTATTGAGTAAAAACGTTTTAAGCAGTAAAACTTTTTGGAAATCCAAATGTTTTTGGTAATATTGGAAAGAGTAGAAAATGAGCATTCTAATGATACCAAAAATAATACCACTGTTTGAAAATTAAATTCAAGGATTGGTGTTAAATGACACAAAATCGTTTGAGTCGATTTTTTTTGCTCACCCGTGTATAACGTTTATGTGCTGTCATAAGTTACAAATAAACATAAGCATATAATATTACAAATTAGTTTTATTACCTTACCGTAACGTAACCGCAAGACGTCCAGTAGGATCGATAGGATTCTGATTACAATTTGTCCATTTTTTTAACAACTTATGTTTTATTCTCTCCAAAATGTATTAATACTCATTGGAAAACTTAAACTAAATTTTCCAAGAGGTCATAACTCGCTGTACAAGTGAGGAAATTCTCCGAGAATGTGTCTAGTTTTACTGATTTTATGAACATTGCAGCTTCCAGTAACTTTATTTTTGCCGAATAAATACCAAATTTTTTAAGGAAGAATTCTCTAGTAACAATAAATCTATCCTACCCGATGCTGAAAACTCGACTATGAGCTCCTCACTAACACATAGGCTGAAACGTTCTTGATGTGACACATAGGTATCACCCTTTTGAAAATCCATATGATTTTTAGGATGTACCAACCTTCAAACGATACGTGTCAAAATTTCATGACATTTCGACGATTAGTTTACAAGTTACAGTGGTTTTAGTGACGCTACGTTTGATATTTTCATAATAATTGAAAAATTGAATTTCGTATTTTGATTAAATACTGTTTTTTGATTGGAAAAATACCGTTCAAGCAAAGCAATGGCTTGATAAGTGTGACGGGGAGTTTATCCCTGGAAAATCTCTCATCATTTACTGGTATGCTGAATTTAAACGCGGTCGTACAGATACAAATGATGCTGAACGTTCTGGAAGCCTAAATGAGGTGGTTATACCGGAAAACATCCACAAAATTGTTTCGATAACCATAAAGTAATATTGCGTGAGATAGCTGACACCCAAAAGAACGTGTTGGTCATATTTTGCATGAACATTTGCGCATTAGGATGCTCTGTTCGAAATCGGTACCGCATTTGCTTACAGTGGATCAAAAACAACAACATGATGATTCTGAGCGCTGTTTGGACCTGTTTAAGCGCAATAAAAAGGATTTTTTTTCCTGCGATATGTAACAATGGATGAAACATGGATCCACCACTTCACACCGAAATCAAATCAGCAGTCAACTGAGTGGACGGCAGCCGGTGAATGCAGCCCGAAGGGACCAAAGACATAACAGTCGGCTGGGAAGGTTTTGGCCTCTTTTGGGATGCGCATGGAATAATTTTCATCGACTGTGCTGAGAAGGGAAAAACCATCAATAGCAAATATTATATAAAGTTATTTGCAGGCAGAGGTCGCAAAGAAATGGTTCCAAATGAACAAGAAAAAGTGTTCTTTCAAGACAATGCGCCGTGTCACAAGACAATGGTAACGATGGCAAAATTGCATGAATTGAAGCTCGCATTGCTTCCTCATCCACCGTATTCTCCAGATTTGGCCCCCAGTGACTATTATCTATTCGCAGATCGTAAAAAAATGTTCACCGGAAAGAGATTTGCTTCCAGTGAAGAAGTTATCGCCGAAGCTGAGGCCTATTTTGAAGGCAAAGACAAATCCCTCTACAAGAAAGGTATAGAAATGTTAGAAAAGCGTTGGACTGATTGTATCGCTCTATATTGACGAACAAAGTCGAATTAGTATAGCTAGACCAAAAACTTTTCAGCCTATGTGTCATGTGTGGTTAATCCACTCATCGTCGCATTTACTCTTTACCGCACTGCGTCCCGCTATGATCTCTGCTTTGCTCGCTGTTCCAGTATTTGCTTAGTTTAAATACTCTTGGGAAATATTTATTCGAATGCGTTTTTAGTCAATTGTTAACAAGCTCGGCACCCATCGAACGAAAAGCTTTCTCATACCCAAAACATCGTGTAAAGTGTGGTGGACACGGCCTATTGAGATATTTACAATGTCAGCGAGCTCGCGTGCCTTCTGTCGGCGATCACTATTTTGAATTTTTGTCACAACCTCGTCGGTCATAGAGATTTTCGGCCGTCCTAACAGGTTTTACTGCGAGATCACGATCATTTAGGTTTTTAACGGAAATGTACGGGGGTATAAAAGAGCGTTGGAATTCCGTCCAGTGTCCTAATTACACTCATTGAATTTTTTAACGGATTATTGATTTGTCATGGAACAATGTTACTAACGACGTACTTTTTCTACTATTTTTTTTTGTGTCTAGACAAAAAAATGACTAGCAGCTGCCATAGTTATATCCTTACACCATTACATGCGCAACGACATACAACTCGCTAGGCGTTAACTTGGAAGCAAATATGTCTTAGAATGATTATGTTACATGCAGAGCAAAAGCAATTTCTCAAAGGTTTAAGCCATTATTTCATGTCAGAAAGCTACAAACACCACAACTCTCTTATTTTAGACAATCCAGTTCGTAGGAAAGATAGCAAAAACAAATACTATTTAAATTGTCCCTGTAAATACCGCAGAACTGAGATTCCTGCTGACCTTCAATTTTCAAAACAAAATAGCAGTATAACGTAGGAAGTTCTAACTGACGCAAATCTTTAGCTTGCTGTCTTTATCCATTACAAGTGCGAGAATATGAGCTAAAAAAGAAAGACACTGAAGCGAACTCGAATGAAATTCGCAAACCCATGGAAATTCCATTTTAAAATTGTTTACTTTTGTGGCAGCATGTGGTGCGAGATAGAAGATCGATTAGAGCTTTTAGATGAAAAGGCGAGAGAAAACTGGGAGTGCTAAATTCGTGGAAGATACTAGTTTATTTTGATTTCTGCATATGTAGAAAATTCAGGATCTTGTCACAATTTGCTGGCACATAATACTGAACGGTTTGTTTTCGTAAGTGTGCTTTTTCGACAATACAATAACTTACTCCTTAAGCTAGTACTTTTGGCTTTAAATAAAAGTGCAAATTGGAAGGTTATTCAGTAATTACGGACAAAATGGGGCTTCGGTCTTTGGTGACAGCGGTTTTTGGGATTAGTTTTGGTAAGTATTTTCCCCTTTTTTTCATAACTCGTTTTAGCTCTCAGCTTCAGTTAATTTCGCGAAAATATTGAATAAAACTTTTAGCCACGATGCTACATTTTCATATACTATAAGGATAAACTAAACAACATGCCGTCGACACATACGAGGGTCGTTAAAGCAATTGGTTTTTTCCAATTACCAGGGCCATAAATTTTATTTATTTTTTTTTATTTATGAAGGCAATAAAAGTAAGAAAATTGGAGGAGTCGGTCTACTTATACATAAAAGAATAGCACAAAATGTTGTTCAGTTCAAAGTCATATCGGAAAGAGTGATTTCAGTATACATACAAATGAGCAGAAGATGCAAATGTAAAATCATTCAGATATGTGCACCGACATCAGACAACGAGGAAGAAGAAATCGACCAATTCTACGAAGATATAAACAAAGCATTGCTACGCCATAAAACAAGATATATTATGCCAAAATATATGAACACATTTTTCCAAAAGCCAGAGCATAGACGATGAACATGGCAAAGCCCAGATGGTATAACAAGAAACGAAATTGATTATATGTTATCAAATGACAAGAATACGAGGCTGGTTTGAAAAGTCCGTGCAAAAATAAAAGCTACTTATGTGTTTGGGGTAAACCTTTTTTATTTTTCGACATAGTCTCCTTTTAGGCTTATACACTTCGTCCAACGATATTCTAGTTTGTTGATCCCTTCCGAATAATAGGATTTGTCCAAGTCTGCAAAATATCCATTAGTGTCTGCAATCACCTCCTCGTTTGAATAAAATCTTTGTCCCGCCAGCCATTTCTTCAAATTGGGGAACAAATAGTAGTCCGAGGGAGCCAAGTCTGGAGAATAGGGGGGATGTGAAACGAGTTGGAATCCTATTTTCCATTAATTTTGCGACCACAACTGCTGAGGTGTGTGCTGGTGCGTTGTCGTGATGGAAAAGGACTTTCTTGTGGGCCAATCGCGGGCGTTTTTCTTGCAGCTCGGTTTTCAAACGGTCCAATAACGATGAATAATATTCACCTGTAATAGTTTTACCCTTTTCCAGATAGTCGATGAGGATTATCCCTTGCGAATCCCAAAAGACAGTCGCCATAAACCTTTCCGGCCGAAGGAACGGTCTTCGCCTTTTTTGGTGCAGATTCCCCCTTGGTAACCCATTGTTTAGATGTTGTTTGGTCTCAGGAGTATAGTAATGTATCCATGTTTCATCCACAGTGACGAAACGACGCTTAAAGTCCTCCGGATTCTTCTGGAACAGCTGCAAACCATCCTTGCAACACTTCACACGATTCCGTTTTTGGTCAAGCGTGAGCAATCGCGGCACCCATCTTGCGGATAGCTTTCTCATGTCCAAATGTTTATGCAAAATATTATGTACCCGTTCAGTCGAGATGCCCACAGCACTAGCAATCTCACGCACCTTAATTCTTCTGTCATCCATCACCATATCATGGATTTGATCAATGATTTCTGGAGTTGTAACCTCCACAGGCCGTCCAGAACGTTCAGCGTCACTTGTGCCCATATGGCCAGTCCGAAAATTTTGAAACCACTTATAAACTGTTCTAATCGAAGGTGCAGAGTCACCATAATGTTTATCAAGCTTCTCTTTAGTCTCCTGAGGCGTTTTGCCTTTCATAAAGTAATGTTTAATCACCACACGAAATTCTTTTTCGTCCATTTCTTGAAAATCACTCGACATCCTTGATTCACACGAATGCCAAACACAAAGAAATAGACCAATATGGCTGAAACTTGGTGTGCGTTCATTCAAGAGATGCTACTAACTAAACATGACCTCGATACGCGCTGGTGGTGCCATCTCTCGGACTTTGCACGGACTTTTCAAACCAGCCTCCTATTGTAATTGACACGACAGTCCTGAACATGATAAGCATTGCAGTGACCATCGAATGCTCAGAGCAAACATAAGAATAAATCTGAAGCAGGAGAGACGTAGATTGATAACGCATACAAAGATAAAGACACCAACAGAAATAATAAAGCAAACGCCCACGAATATCGACAAGCATTGGAAAATCATATAAAACACATAAACTACCAAACAGAACTAAACGCATAAATAACGAACAGCCTACTCATGACTACAAAACAAATAGCAACATCGAAAAAAGAAAAACACAAAAATTAAGTAAAGCAGAAACGACTATTAAGAAATGATCCTACAAATTGCAGATTAGAATTGGCAGAAATAGACAAAAAAATAAAGAAAAAGATCAGAGAAGACGTTAGACAGTACACAAACTCGAAAATAGAAGAAACTTTGAAAGAGAGAAAAAGTTTAAAACACCTAAACAAACAAATGAATGAAGTGAGACAACAAATAATAAAACTTATAAATAACGATAACCAAGAAATCGCACAAAGCAACGAGATAAAGGAAGCTACAGAGAAATCTTATCAAACACTATATGACACGAAAATACCTCCACCGCCAGGAAAAGAAGAAGGAAATAGAGTGATAGTAAGAAATGTGGAATCTGAAGAAATTCCCGATGTACGAGTAACAACGGATGGAATAATGAACGCCCTACAACATATGCACAACAACAAAGAACCAGGGGATAATGAAGTAATTATAGAAATGATAAAGTATAGAGGGGCATCGATAATACAATTTCTTCAAGCTCTATTTAACAGGTGCCTCATAGAAAGTAAAATACCAACACTCTGGATAAACGCCTTGATTGTGCTTATATTTAAAAAGGAAAACAAATTTAAATTGGAGAATTACAGACCCATCAGCCTGTTATCGGTACTATACAAAATCCTCACTAGAATCATAATATATAGAACAACGAACAAATTAGACAGTTACCAACCACGTGAACAAGCGGGATTGAGACAGCACTTTGGACCATCTTCAAACAATTAGATTATTAGGGGAAAAAGCAAATGAATATAAGGTTACCTTATGGATAGCAATGGTTGACTACGAAAAAGCATTTGATTCGGTAGAGATATGGGCAGTCCTTAATGCCTTAAGTATCAGCAGAGTCGATGAAAGGTACAGAACTCTTCTTGAATATAATATAATATATATATAATATATATATATATATATATATATATATATATATATATATAATATATATATATATATATAAGGGTCTGTTACAGCTGACGATGTCTCTCTTCTCTCAACCTCGCGTTCCATTCTCTTCGATCTTCCCAGTCTCCGTCCTGTAACCCTCTGTTTTCCATTGCCTCATCGACGTCATCCCGCCATGAGCGCCTAGGTCTTCCCCTCTTTCTTCTTCCAACTGGACTCCACTCTGTGATTTTCTTAATCCACCTTCTGTCGTCGCTTCTCCTTACGTGACCATACCATTTCAATCGTTTTTCTTCTATGGTATGTACTGCGTCTTTTGCTATTCCCATTCGCGTTCTTATTTCCTCGTTCCTAATCCTATCAGTCCGGGTCACCCTACAACACCTCCAACATTCCATCTCTACCACGTTTATTTTTGATTTATTTTTTTGTTTATGGTCCATGTTTCTGACCCGTATGTCATGATACTTTCAATGATTGTTCTATATATTCTGACTTTGTTTGCTTTCGTTATGTGCTTATCCCATAATATTGAGTTTAACTGTTTGACGCAGGTTCTCGTTTGTCCCAGTCTCGATTTACTTTCTTCTTCGGATGTTGTTTCTCTTGTTATTATGGTTCCCAGGTATTTAAATTTTCCAGTTCCTTTAATTGTTACGTTCTCTTCAATTTCTAGATCTTCTATTTCTCCTGTTTTAGTTGTTAGGTATTTCGTCTTATTAAAGTTTATGTCTAGCCCAGCTTTGTCATACTCTTCCTTCAGTTTCCTCACCATATAGCTGAGATCTTCTTCGTCCTGTGCCATGACGACTTGGTCATCTGTGAAACTCAAGCTGTATAAGTAGTCGTCTCTTACTAGGCCTCCCATACCTTGACATTTATTCTTCCGGTTTTTCAAAGTCTGTTCCAGGTATATTTTAAACAGTGTCGGAGAGGTTGTACACCCTTGTAGTAATCCTTTCGTTGTTCTAATTTTGGCCCCCAACTTATTACCAATTTTTACTCTGTTACTATTATTTCTATATATCGCTTTTACTGCTTTTATTAATACTTTGTCGATTCTCATGTTTGACATTGCTTTCCAGAGGTGACTTCTAGCGACTGAATCGTAAGCTTTTCTTATATCGATGAAAGTTAGGTGGATTTCTCTGTTTTTGGCTAGTTTCTTTTCCATCAGTTGCTTGACTGTATATATGTAATCAATACAGGACTTCCCGGCCGTAAATCCTGCTTGGTCTTCCCCTATTTTGCCTTTTATATTGTTTCCTATCTTATTCTTAATTACTTTCCCATACAGTCGTCCAATGCTTGAAATGATGCTGATGCCCTTATAGTTTTCACATTTCCTTCGGTCACCTTTTTTAAAAATTAAGACTATGTGCGCTTCGGTCCATTCATTAGGTATTCTTTCTCCATTTATAGCCCTGTGGAACATGCTTCTTATTATTCGGTGCAGTTTCTCTGATCCGTATTTGATTAATTCATTGACCATTTCCTCCCGGTCCAGCTGCTTTCCCGGCTTTTCAATGATTCTATGACCTTCTTTACGTCCTCATATTTTATCTCTACCTCCTCATGTTCGTTTTTATTGTTGTTCGTCATCTTCGTCTCTATTCAAGAACCCTGGTCTGTCTTCTGTTAGTAGTTTTTTTATAATAGTTATCCCATTGGCTTCCTTAAATGTATGGTACTCATATACAAATATGGAATTTTTACCTTCTTAAGTCCTCCTCTGGTATATATATATATATATATATATATATATATATATATATATATATATATATATATATATATATATATTATATATAAATGCCACATCACAAATAATACTTGGAGAAAAAACAATTTTTTCAGGTGTAAGGCATTTTTTATTTGAACTGAAAGATACATCATTGGAAAGCTTAATTTCTTAGCTATTTTTCAACATAATCTCCAGATTTTTCCACGCATTTTTGTTGACGACTAATCCACTTTTGGAATCCCGCTTCAAAGAAGTCCGCCGCCAGTCCGTGGAGGAATTTGGTGACCGCTTCCTGCACTTCTTCATCAGTCTCAAAACGTTGTCCACCCAAGCTTTAATTTTGGAAACAAGTAGAAGTCACTCGGTGCAAGATCAGGGCTGGAGGGAGCATGTTCAATGAGATCCCATCCAAAATTGTCGATTAAATCCTTGGTTTGGTGAGAGACGTGCGGGTGCGCATTGTCGTGGTGCAGTCTAACGCCTTTTGTCAGTCTTCCTCTCCGGGGATTTTGGATGGCTCTTCTGAGTTTTTTTCAAGGTCTCACAATAATTTTCCGAATTTATTGTGACCTCTCGAGGCATAAACTCAACAAGCAGGACACCCTTACTGTCCCAAAAGACCGTAACCATCACTTTCCCTGCGGACAGCGTCTGCTTGAACTTCTTCGGTTTAGGCGATCCGGTATGGCGCCATTGTCGCGATTGTTGTTTTGTTTCCGGGGTGACGTAATGACACCACGTTTCATCCCCGGTAACAATGGAGTCTAAGAAATCTTCGGTATTCTCGGCGCATTCTCGAAGAAACTCCTGGGCACACTTGACGCGATCGGCTTTGTGGGTTTCTGAAAGCATGTGCGGGACCCACCGCGCACACACCTTGTGATAACGTAACCTTTCAGTCAAAATCGCGTGGATTGTTTTTTCACAAACCTCAGGAACCCGGGCAGCCAGTTCCCGAATCGTTATCCTCCTATCCTTGAGCAGATTTCGCTCAATCTTCGACACAACTTCATCGGAGATCGATGGCCTTCCGCTTCTTTGCTTATCGTGGATGTCTGTGCGTCTTTCGGAGAACTCCCTACAACATTTGCGGATGTGTTGAACGCTGATACAAGCTTCCCCATAAACTTCACACAATTGCCTATAAATATCAACCGGTGGTAACTTTTTAGCGTGCAAAAATCGGATTACTGCACGAACTTCGCACCTGGCGGTGACGGCGATCGGGGGTTCCATCGCGAATGGCTATCAGGCCGGCACTGAACGTCGCAGCGAGTTCTGCCAAGGCGGGATCCAGAGTGGGGGAATCAGCGCACACGGTGTTGCCGGATTTCGCCTAACGTCTCGCGCGGCGAGTTTACAGCGTTGGGAACCTTATTTCTTACACAACCCTCGTAAAATCAAAATTAAAAGAGGCATTAGACAAGGCGACTCGATATCCCCAAGGCTGTTCACTTTAACTCTAGAAGACATATTCAAATCGTTAAAGTGGGAAAATAAAGGACGGTGAACGATTAAATCACTTAAGGTTCGCAGATGATATCACTCTGATCGCCAACACGGAAGAAGAATTACAAGAAATGCTGATGGAATTAAATAACAAGTCTCGAGAAATAGGTCTAAAAATAAACTTCCCCAAAACCAAATATTTGAACAACGAAAGTGAAGATAACAGCGAGGAACTGTTAATAGAAGGTGAAAGAATAGAAAAGGTACAAACATTCATATATTTAGGACAAAAAAATCGAAATATCAAAAAATAATTTAAACGTTGATTTGGATAAAAGAGTCTCGGTTACAATCTACATTCAAATTGGACATCCCAAATACAATAGAAGCCAGAGTATGTACTGTCGGTATTAACATATGGCATTGAAACGTGGGCTTTAAATAAAAGTATAATAAATAAACTCCAGGTAACCCAAAGAGCAATTGAGAGGAGAATAGTAAATATTAAACTCCAAGATCGTATTCCTAACATCGAGTTACGAAGAAGATTAAAACGACAGATGTAATACAACGAATATGTATATTAAGGTGGAATTGGGCACAGCATATCGCGAAGCTGGTGGAGGCCTAGAGAACACAAAAGATGCGGAGATAGACCTCATACAAGATGGACGGACGATATAAAAAGATTAGCGGGATACAATTGGATGCAAAAAACAAACAACAAAGCTCATTGGGGACCACTTGGGGAGGCTTATATCCGACTACGGATGGAATAAGCTAATGATGATGATTTTTTTAAGCGTCTGTTGCTAAAACTGAGTGAAAACGCGAATTTTTACAAAAATCACGGATTATCTGTCGAATTATTACCGCAGAAAGTTCTAAATTAAATAATTGTTCATGTTCAAATATGATAACACATACTAAATGGGGCGAAAAGTGGCGAGGCTTTCCAAGAGATGGCAGCACAAACAAAAATCCATGTGATTTTCACTTAGTGTCAACTCTCAGGCGACTCGTGTAAAATTCGTCTATTAGTTTTTGACATTTTTTATTTATTAGTTTGCGAGAGACAGCTGTTACTTTTGATTTTTGCGAAACGATGGAATAAAAATAATTTCATGTGTTGATTGCTTTTTGATGGGAAAAGATACAGCCAGAAGCCAGGAATGACTTGAGAAGTGTTATGGCACATTGACATCTGCTCCGTCGAAAGCAACGAACACGTAGGCTGAAAAGTTTTTGGTCTGAAAGATAGATGGTGCCCTTTTCAAAAAGTCCATATGATTACCAGCCTTGAAACGATACGTGTCAAAATTTCATAACATTTCGACGATTAGTTTACAAGTTGCAGTGGTTTTAGTGACGCTACTTTTGATATTTTCAAAACAAATCAAATTTCTTGTGTTGATTAAAAACTGTTTTTTGATGGAAAAAAATACCGTTCAACCAAAGCAATAGCTTGATAAGTGTTACGGGGACTCTGCCTCTGGAAAATTACTCATCATTTACTGGTATGCCGAATTTCAACGCGGTCGTACAGATATAAATGATGCTGAACGCTCTGGACGCCCAAATGAGGTGGTTACACTGGAAATCCATAAAATTGGCTTGGATGACCGTAAAGCGAAATTGCGTGAGATAGCTGACACTCTAAAAGGTATCAAAAGAACATGTTGGTCATATTTTGCATAGATATTTGGGCATGAGAAAGCTCTGTTTGAAATGGGTACCGCGTTTGCTCACAGTGGACCAAAAACCACAAGGTGTTGATAATTCTGAGCGCTGTTTGGATCTGTTTAAAAACGCAATAAAAGGGAATTTTTCATGCGCTATGTGACAATGGATGAAACATAGATCTACCACTATCGGAATCAAATCGGCAGTCACCTGAGTGGACAGCAGCCGGTGAAAGCCGCCCGAAGCGACCAAAGACACAACAGTCGGCTGGGAAGGTCTTGGCCTCTGTATTTTGGGATGCGCATGAAACAATTTTCATCGACTATTCTGAGAAGGGAAAAACCATCAAGAGCGAATATTACATAAAGTTACACACAAACATCAGCTAGAAATGTTTTGGCAAGTATTTTTTGGGATGCGCGTGAAATAATACTGATCGACTATCCTGAGAAGGGGTGAACAATCACCGCAGACTGTTACGTTGATTTATTGGATAGTTTCAATGGTGAAATCAAGAAAAAAATGCCTCATTTAGTGAAGATAAAAGTGTGTGCACCAGCTCCCAACTCCATAACATCCATGATGAAATGGGACCCATTGGTTCCTCACCCACTGTAGTTACCAGGTCTGGCCCCCCAGCCATTAAACTCTTTCCAAATTTGAAAAGGTGGCTCCAGGGAAAAAGATTTGGCTCAAATGAAGGATTCGAATGGGAAACTTAACCTTATTTTAGAGAGTTCGACAAATCGTACTCTATGAAAGGTATTCAAATATTAGAGGATCGCTGGACTAAGTGTATCACTCTTGAAGGAAACTATGTTGAGAATAAAATCGATTTCTGGTAAAAACGTTTTTTTTTCTTCAAAAGTCTGAGGACTTTTGACTCCATGTAGTATAGTACATGAAATTGGAAAGTGCTTATCGTTTTTTTTTTCGGCAACTTTGCTTCAACGAAAGGAAGTCGTAAAAAGTTCCAACCAAAATTATTGATATTGTCAAAGACATTTTATATTATTTTTAAAAAAGAGGTACATAACACGTAGGCTACTGAAAACACATTTTTTTTGCAAAATTTGACTTTAGTTATCAATACAGTCTCCTGCAACCGTAATACAATCAGTCCGACGCCTTTCTAACATTTCTATACCTTTTTTGTAGAAAGATTTGTTTTTGCCTTCAAAACAGGCCTCAGTTTCGACGATAACTTCTTCTTTGGAGCCAAATCTTTTTCCCGCGAGCATTTTTTTGAGGTCTGCGAATAGATAATAGTCACTGGGGGTCAAATCTGGAGAATACGGTGGATGAGGAAGCAATTCGAACTTCAGTTCGTGCAATTTTGCCATTGTAACCATTGACTTGTGACATGGTGCATTGTCTTGATGAAAGAGTACTTTTTTCTTGTTCATTTGGGGCCGTTTCTTAGCGATTTCTACCTTTAAACGCACCAATATAATATTCGCTATTAATGGTTTTTCCCTTCCCAGCATAGTCGATGAAAATTTATTCCATGCGCATCCTAAAATACAGAGGTCAAAACCTTCCCAGCCGACTGTTGTGTCTTTGGTCGCTTCGGGCGGCTTTCACCGGCTGCTGCTCACTCAGCTGACTGCCGATTTGATTCCGGTGTGTAGTGGTGGATCCATGTTTCATCCATTGTCACATATCGCATAAAAAAAATCCTTTTTATTGCGCTTAAACAGGTTCAAACAGCGCTCAGAATCATCAACATGTTGTTTTTGGTCCACTGTGAGCAAACGCGGTACCCATTTTGAACAGACCTTTTTCATGTCCAAATATTCATGTAAAATATGACAAAAACGTTCTTTTGAAATCTTTAGGGTGTGAACTATCTTACGTAATTTCACTCTACAGAAATCCAAAACAATTTTGTGGGTTTTCCGGTGTAACCACCTCATTTGGGCGTCCAGATCGTTCAGCATCATTTGCATCTATACGACGCGTTTAAATTCAGCATACCAGTAAATGATGAGTGGTTTTCCAAGGGCAGAGTCCTCGTATCACTTATCAAGCCATTGCTTTGCTTGAAGCGTATTTTTTCCCATCAAAAAACAGTGTTTAATCAACACACGAAACTCGATTTTTTGTTTTGAAAATATCAAAAGTAGCGTCACTAAAACCACTATAATTTGTAAACTAATCGTCGAAATGTCATGAAATTTTGACACGTATCGTTTGAAGGTTGGTACTCCCGAAAAATCATACAGATTTTTTGAAAGGACGACATCTATGTGTCCGACCAAAAACTTTTCAGTCTACGTGTTACATCAGATAATTCAATATACTTCAATTCAAATAATTTAATTACAGTTATCCCATTGCAATTGCTTTTCTGATTCTTTAGTTATTACAGGCATCTATAGCGTCCCTTGAACGATCCTTTCCGGAACTTAAAACTTTTAAAAACTACTTGCACTCCATAATGGTACAAGACAGACTTTCACGTGCACGATGCTATTCGAAAAATTTCCATAATGGTTTGCCTTCTGTTTAAATATTTATTTATCTTTTTTCTATCAAATAATATTTGTAATAGATTCCTATTTTTCGGATGGTTGCGTCTACTTGATAAATATTTAATAAAATACTATTTTTAGTCAATTTCCACTGATTTATTTATCAATTTTGGATGAAGCATTTCGTTGTCGATGCAACTTCGTGGGATCTAAATCTAATAGTACGTAACACACAATGTTAAATGTAGACCTGACGAAGCTGCATCGACAGCGAAACGCGTCATCAAAAATTTATAAATAAACCAGTGGAAATTGATAAAAAAACAGTCTTTTATTTATATATATATATATATATATATATATATATATATATATATATATATATATATATATATATTATATATATATATATATACACTCCTGGACAAAATTATCGCAACAATATATTAAATCATATAAATCTCTATAATGAATTAATTTTAATAATTTTTTATGAACATTGGTTGCACTAAAAGTTAGACAAAACTTATTCGGATACTTTAAAAGTGAATTAGCTACCAAATTTCTCTATAAGATTCGAATTAAAATTATTCTTAAGACCTAATAACAAAATCGTTGAAATTATGTAATAATGAAAAAAAATAAACTGGGACACTAGTGGCAAAATTAATGATGTAACTGGGACACTAGTAGCGTGTGTGGCCTTCTCTACTTCGGATAACAGCGTTTATGCGCCTAGGTATGCTTCTAATTAAATTTTGCATAAAATCTTGAGGAATTTGCTCCCATTCTGTGATAACTGCATTTTCAAGTTCCCTCAGGTTTCTAAGTGCAGGTATATGACGTTTCACATTTTTCTTAAGGTGATCCCATACATGTTCTATCGGATTCAGATCCGGGCTTTTTGGTGGCCATTGCATAATCGGTATATCAACTTGATTAACATAATCGAGTACCTCCCTAACCACGTGAGGTCGAGCGTTGTCTTGCATAAACAGGAAATTGGGCCCCACAAAATGACCGAAAGGCATCACATGTTCTATTACAATATTCTCAAGATAGTAGTCAGCATTCATGGATCTCGTACGAACAGGAACTAACTCTGTGCGAGCATCAAAGCAGATGCCACCCCAGAACATAACAGAGCCACCGCCGAATGGAATCCTTGCAGAGATATTGCAAGGAGCAAACCTCTCTTCTGGTCTTCGCCATACTCGCTCACGACCATCTGGATGTTTTAGACTAACCCTAGTTTCATCTGTGAAGAAAACTTGTTTCCAATCATCCACAGACCAGTTTTCGTGATTTCGAGCAAAATGTAACCTGGCAACTCTGTTCTCTCTTGTAAGCAAGGGCGCAGTGGCTGGTCTCCTACTGTTTAATCCAGCTTCATTTAACCGTCTTCTAACTGTTTTAGAAGAAATTGTGACATTGCTAACAGCTTCGAGTTCGTTTCTTATTATAGAACTAGTGACAGTCCTGTTTCTTAAAGCATATTGTCTTATAAAACGTTCATCTAGGTCGCTAGTGCATCGTTTTCGCCCTTGCCCTAGCCTTCTAGAATAAGTTCCTACTTCATTCGAGCGTCTTACCATACGACTTATTGTGGAACGATGTTTGCCTAACAAATTGGCAACATAACTCTGACAATATCCCTCGTCCAATAAAACTGAGGCTCGCACTACCTCATGTTCAGTTAAATTCCTTGTTCGATTCATTTTTCTAATTCTTCGGGGTCAAAAATAAAACAGTCTTCCACAAAAACGTATTACTTTAAAAAAGGGAACAATTTATAAGCTTACAATCCTTAGAATGCGTGCACCCATCGGGCCCAAAGCTTTTTCATATGCAAATATACAAAATATACCTCACGAGTTCTGTTGATATCTTCACGATGTCAGCTATCTCTCTCACTTTCACTTTGCGATCATTCAGAACAATGTGGTTAATTTTTTTTTTGTATTTTTGAAGTGAGTACCTCTTTTGTCGTTCGGAACGTGGTGCTTGGACGACCGCATTTAACCCTTCTGTCAACCGAAATTTTCAACGTCGTTCAATAACCGGGGTATCCGGATACCTACAGTAAGTAAAATCCATTCTTACCGTTTACTAGTTTACCTTTTGTAGTCTGTGCTGTACACATTATATTCCATTAGAACCCGCGAATTAGTCTGTGCTGTACACATTATATTCCATTAGAACCCGCGAAATATGGAATAAAGGTATGGTGGATTTGTGATTCCGAAAATGCTTATACTTGGGCAAATATACACGGGAAAAACTGAGACAGGTCGTGAGACGAATTAAGGTGAAAGTTGTAAAAGATTTAGCTGCATTATATCGAGGATCTGGCCGGAAAATATATGAATGTACATTTTTTTTACTACATTACCTTCAGCTAAACATTTATTGTCGTGGAATTTGACATTAGTGGGTACTCTACAAAAAATATAAATATATTCCCGAAGAAATGAAACCACAAGAGTACTCTACTTTATTGGGGTTTCGTGATCAAGTAATTATGTGCTCGTATGTTTCAAAAAAAAATAAAGCAGTAATACTGTTATCACCTATGCACTCAGACATGACAGTTTCTGAAGATAAAAAAAAAACAGAAATAATTGAATATTACAATAAAACAAAAATTGGTGTTGACATGATGGTTAAATGCTAGGGAGATACACATCACAGAGATCAACAAGAAGATGGCCACTAGCATTTTTTTAAAACATTTTATGCCCCATCCAGACTCTCCACGAGGCTGCGCGAGGGAACGCAAGTACAAGAGTGAGGACGGTGCGCTCGTGTCCCCTCGCCTCGCCTCGCTGTGGCTCCGCTTTTTGTCGGTTTTTCGAGCGTGAGTCAATGGACGCGAGAGGGTGAGGCGAGGGAATCAACCACACTCTCGCGCTCGCTCACTTTGTTCTTAACTGCTACCGAGTGAGGATGCGCGCGCGGTTTTATTTATATTATGACGGACTGGAGTAACGATTTGTGTACCACTTTTATGGAATTGTACCAAATGGAACCAATCATTTGGAATCCAAAAAATCCATATCACAAGGACAAAAAGAAAGTGAACGATGCGTGGGACCGGATAAGCAGAGAATTAAATATACCTATACAGGAGTTAAAAGCTAAAAAAATTTCATTGATGGCGACTTTTAGAGGGCACCTGAGAAAGAAAAAAAGCTTCAATTAAATCCGGTGCAGGTATTAATGACATTTATAAACCGATATGGTTTTTATACGAACTGTTGGAAAGCTTTTTGGGTGACATCAATGAATGTTCGACTACAATAAATACGGAGAGACAGGTTAGTAAAATAAAACATATTTTCTTTAATTAAGTAGGTATATTAGTTTATTTTGTAGAAATTATTTAAATCTATTGCATATATGAATTTGTACAGAAATATGAAGTAAACTCTTCTCTTATCTGAGTTGCATTTAATGTTGCTCTGCGTGGTATTTGATCCAGACGCTGCAGGGCACCGTCACTGTGAACGTCATTTCTCCAAGAACCAGGTTGGACCAAAATCCCATTATCATCTAAAATATCTACTGTACATGCAGGAGTGTATAATGTACTCGATGTTTCACTCCTTCTAACGAAGTTGTGCAGTAAAATGCATGACATTGTTACTACTGATGCTTTGTTAGGATCTAACAAAATAGGTTTTCTGAAAACTCTAAATTTTGACGACAATATCCCAAAAACATTCTCCACCACTACACGTGCGCTTGATAATCGCTGGTTAAAAATTCGTTTTTGTGAGCCAGTAGTGTGATTGCCTGGGTATGGTTTCATTATATGAGTATCTAGAGCAAATGCGCCATCTGCTATAAATACATAAGGCACATTTTTATCTGAACCTGGAAAGGGAGATGGTGTTGGCAAGTTAAGGTTATTTGAGCTAATTTTTTGCCACAGTAAAGTATTCCTAAACACTCCGCCATGGCTGATTCGTCCCTGGCTTCCAATGTCAGCGAAAATAAACCGATAATTGCTGTCAACTAATGCCAAGAGAACAATACTGAATGTATTTTTGTAGTTATAATATTCTGATCCAGATCCAACAGGACATTGTAAAACTATGTGTTTGCCGTCAATTGCTCCAACGCAGTGAGGAAATTTTGTTCTAAATCCTTTTTTTATATCTAGCCACTCCTGGGCACTAGACGGAATCTGAAACAAACATATATATTTTTTTAAATTATTATACATTCTGATATAATAATTATTAATATTCTTTTTACATTTCAGATGAACAATTCACAAGCTGTTGAAATAGAAGAAGAAGAATCAAGTGTGACTGAAAAATCTCCAATGCCGCAATCTCCAATTGCTTCAACCAGCCAACAGTCATTTCCACCACAGCACCCGCGTCAACGAGCAAAAAGTTCTGAATATCTCATCAATGAAGCTAGCAAGCAGATGAAGCATACATTTAATACTTTAAATAATGTTCTAAAAGACCGAAGAACTGAAGAAGATGAGTGCGATTTGTACTGCAAGTTACTTGCCAAAAAATTACGAGGGCTACCTGAAAATGAACGTGCTATTTTCATGTACGAAATAGACGGCATGTTTATAAAACGTTTACGTAATCTTAGTACCCCATCATCTAATTTTTACATCCCAGAACGACCTATTTCTTCTCAATCTTGTGACTCTGAACCTTCTCATAATGAAATGAGAACTCCAAAACGACCCAATTCTTCTTTCACATCCTATTCCGAACCGGCTATACCGAGCAAAATTGTACCAAATCATAATAATATGTCGGCTCAAATAACATATCCTCCAGTTTTCCAATACATTCCAATTCCAGATCGTAGCCCAATCGGTAATTCACAACGACCTGTTTCGTTACATTCATCTTATTCTGATCCTATTAGACATACTCCAAAACAACAAAATACTGCTCGAATGCCATCACCTAAGCCGACAATTGCACCGAATCATACTATATCCCTACAAACTACGTATCCGCCTGTTTTGCACATTCCAGATCCGAATCATAACCCAGACGACAATTCACAATCAGTTACAATTTTGTCCGACCAAGTAATAGTTTCACCGGCCAGAGATTATTTTGAAAATTTTAAGTACAGCCAGGAATGATGGTTTTGGTTTGTGTAACTTTTATTAATTATTTTAATTATCTCTTTGTAATACAACTGATTAATAATTTGAAGATTAATAATAAAAGTATTTACCTTTATTTGGTCTTTTAATGCCTCGTTAATTGCAGCACAAACTTCTGGTATTATTGTAGAAATCAGCTGACTCGAAACTTTAAATAAAAAATGTAGACTTTTGTAGTTGTCGCCAGTAGCCAAAAACCTTAATGTAATGGCAAGTCGTACTTTGGGTGGTATAGCGTGCCTTAGTTGAGTATCTTGCTTGACGATAATAGGAGCAACTTTGTTCAATAAGTATTCAAAATCGAAGAAAGACATGTGCACAAAATTTTCGAATTCACCAGATGATTCGGAAAGTAATTCTGTAATTTGTTTGTCCATAGTTTGCCTGTAAAAGAAAGTAATATTTTAAGGTAATAAAAAACATGGTGCATGTTGTATACTTAAGCATCAAAATGCTCTAGGACACAATATGCACATACTTTATTAGTTGTGGTCTAAAAAATCATCAAATTCAAATACTTACATCGTCCTGTTATGGTGTATTGACGTCATCCACCACCTTCGCCGTTTAGACTTTCTTTTTTTATTTAGGTGATATATACGCAAGGCATTATAATATTGGTAGGCACATAAAGTAGTTAACGCAGTCACTTCAATCACGTCCATCTTGTAGTAGACGTAGCGGGCAACTGAATAAAAATCGAGAGTGTGGATGGCTAGCACTCCTGCAGCCTCCACTCGCCAAGACTCGTGCCGAGAGCTTCTAGGAGGCGCCTCGCGAGAGTCTGGATGGGACTTTAGACATTGTTGCTCTTGCGTCATATATTTTATATTTTGAGAATGACAAAATGATCCAGAAAAAAACTAATGAACGAAGATTATTTTTACGACAGCTATTCAAGATCGTTATTCCAATAATCAGGTAACAAGGCATTTCGCTACACGAATCACAATTGACAGCCTTACGGGAAAGCCTATTGCAAATTTAAGGTATTTCTTACGAGTAACTGTTAAAAGTAGTTTTGCTTGAAATTTTGAGAAATAATAGATTTTAGAATCATGCATTCATTTTTCCACACCGCCACAATGGGCTGAATCTCGATTCTAGCTGGACAAAATTTAAAAATCAATGTAAAAATGTACGGTTTGCAAATAAAGAAAATGTTTCTTAAAAGTTTAGTAAACTCAATTCCACCCTCACTTTATTATTATAGCAAATAATAGTGTGTAAAAAGTTACTGTGTAAACGGTCGAATGCGAGTAAAGCGTGAGACGCTCTCACGGTATATTTATGTGACCTTCCTTTATGTTATTTGTGCAGTGACAGGATTGTTTATTTTCGTTTGAGTATACATTTTTCTGGTTTAGATACATTCTGAGAAGAATGCAAGCACTGGAAACATCCGATTAAAGAAGTAAGTTCATACCATTACAATGTAAGTGAGTGTGATTTTGCTTCGTGGAAAGTGAAAAATCTTTTATATTTTAATGCGCAACTTTTAGAGTCCGCTTCCGTCAGAATTTTTATTTATTATAATATAACTAATAACTTATTGAAAGGGGAAAAGCCATAATGAACCATAAATGTAGATATAACAAAAATTCTCAAAAGAAAAACCAAGTAAGCAGTTAACCCATTAAAACGCATGCCTAGACCAATAAAGATATGAAAAATACAATAATTGGAAATATGACTGGAGCGTGAAAAACAATATATTACCTAAAAAGTATGTTGCAAAAATCAATTTTGCAACAAATTGTTATAAACAAATTATTAGCTATTGGTCGCAGAACAAAACTGATTACGCCAACAGATTCTACGGAAAAAACTGTGAAAAAAAATATATATAACTTTATGTCATATATTTCTTTGTTTATGCAAAAAAAATAAATATGGTATATGAAACTTGCTCCAATTCATGACTCTGTAGACCAGAGAAATTAGCAACAATCACTGATGGGAAATAGGACCGGGAGGTAAAAATAATTTTGACATAAAAAGCACATTGCAAAAATTCAACATTGCAATAAATTGTTATAAAATTAAAATATTTTTACATCAACGGAGAACAAAAATTTACATGTGTTTCTTTCGTAGTTTTTTCCATAGATCGATTGGTGTAATCAGTGTGTTTTACGACCAATATGTAACAATTTATTGCAACATTGATTTTTACAACATGCTTTACATGTAAAAAAATTGTTTTTCACCTTATTATTTTCCATTATTGATTTTTTGCTATTTTTTCTTGTGTAGCTATGGGCTTTACTGGATTAGCTTTTGTTTGTGTTGAGAATAACTGTCCGTTATGAGATTAATCGCGAGAATCTCAAGCTGCTGGTTTGAAGGAAAGCGTGACAACCGAATTACAAGAGCAAACAAAAAGACTAACCAAAACATTGTGATTGTGATTAGAATAAAGCAGATGATTAGACTTGTTATTATAATTAGGATATGTTACAGGCATCAAACATGCCCTTGTTCCAATAGGACAGCTTTCAGAGGAGGCAAGGAATAAAACATAAAGCGATTCAGAGCCCATCATACTAGAAAGTCCTCATATATGAAAAACCTATGAAGACTTAGTTCATATGCTTCTAATTTCATCGGATCCTGTTATTACTGGCCTTAGAACGTTCCAGACAGTCCCGTTGAAGGAGTTGAGTCTTGATGCACTACTCACGGATTCTGTGGAAGAGGTTGAGCAGCATAGCAATGCGGAGAAGAATTCTCCGAGCGAATCGGAAGATTCTGATTTTGAATTTATGTAAAAGAATAGGTCATTTTATTAGCAAATACATAAATTTAGCAATTAGTATCTCTATTTTATCTTTCCATTTTCTTTTATACCAATTTTTCCTAAGAAAATATATAAAACACATCAAAATGCAGTAAAAATTCAGTTCTGAGAACTAAAACACCTATTTTTTCCTTCTTATATATTTTTTATTACTTTTTTTTGGCTATTCTAGTCATTTGGACCTTGTTCAGCCCATAAAATAATTTTGTCCAGCTAGAATCGGGATTCAGCCCATTGTGCGCCGTTTTGCCATAATTAATTGTAAAAGTTTCAAATGTTTAACAGGTATAAGATAGGAATCCATACTTTTTCTTCGATCATGCATGCGTTTTTTACAATTTTTGTTGCCGAATGTGCATTAAAAAGTAAAAAGTCACAAAAAATTATATATACATAAAAACATTGATGATCGATCGAGACGGGGAGTTCGCCAGTCTTCTTGATCTGTTTTTAACCACCAATCCGGAGATTTACACGGTCACCGTAAATCCGCCGTTAGGTTCTTCCGACCATAAACTGCTTTCGACATCGAGTATCCTGCCAATCAGTGGCAGAGAGGCGCCTAGGCCGCGCAAGATTTGGCACTACAAATCTGCTAAATGGGAAGATCTTATGGAATACTTTCGAACTTTCCTTGGATGGACATTTGTTTTCGATCCGATAACCCATCTGACTGTGCCAGGGAGGTCTCCGATGTTATTTTGGCTGGTATGGAAGATTACATCCCTTTTTCGAAGAAATGCTCCTCCAACGGCAAGCCTTGGTTCGACCGAAAATGCAAAGAAGCTGTTGCTTCTAAACATATTGCCTATCGACAATGACGTGAAAATCCTAACACCGTAAATCGTAACATCTTTGTTCATGCCCGGAACAGATGCAAGGGAATTATCGACGAAACCAAGGTGGCACACAATCAACGAATTAGAAACAAATTTCTCGCTTGTCCCAACAATTCCAGGTCCTTTTGGGCAGTCGCTAAGGCAGTTAGTCAAAATTTTACCAAATCCACTATACCACCACTCACACGGCCAGATAATTCCATTGCAACCACACCTGTTGAGAGAGCAAACTTGTTGGCTGAACTCTTTGCTTCATATTCTACTGACGATTTCCAAGGAAAAACACCACCTACTATTCCCATATTGCAGTCAAGGATGCCCGATGTTGTCTTCAGACAGCGCATCATAAAGCGTATTTTAATGAAGCTAGACACCAAGAAGGCTTCTGGCGCTGACGGAATACCTGCCATAGTTCTCAAAAACTGTGCAAGGGAACGAACACCAGTTTTCTGTAGACTTTTTAACCTATCCTACAGAAAGGGAATATTTCCGTCCTGCTGGAAATGTGCCACGGTTCAGCCGATACCTAAAAAAGGTAAGAAGACCTTGCCAAATAACTACCGACCAGTTGCACTGCTTTCAATAATATCGAAAGTCATGGAAAAGGTTATTAATGAGCATCTTCTAAAATATCTTGAACGATTCAATATTATTAGCGATCACGAATATGGTTTTCGTAAACATAGATCAACAGGAGATCTTCTGACTTATGTAACACATGTTTGGAACAACGCAATTGAACACTTTGGAGAATCTCGAGCGGTTGCTCTTGACATATCCAAGGCATTCGACCGTGTTTGGCACGATGGACTGTTGGCTAAGTTACGCTCTTATTGTATGTCTGAAAAGTTCTGTTTGTGGCTCTCATGTTTCCTCAGAGAGCGTTCTTTACGAGTGGCGGTCGACGGATTTCTTTCTAACACCCTCACTATCAACGCCGGTGTGCCCCAGGGCTCCATACTGTCTCCTACTCTCTTTCTCGTTTACATTAACGATCTGCTGGAAAAGACCGGGAATCCAATCTATAGCTTTGCAGATGACAGTACGCTTGTCTCTTCATTCACCTTGAACGCTCGGACATGGGCTGCTCAGGCGAATATCCGCAGACAGCAGGAGGTCGTTCAACTTAACAAAGACCTGGAAGAAATTCTATCTTGGGGTGACAGTAACCAAGTGGAATTTAACGCTACAAAAACCCAAGCGGCAGTTTTTTTCTAAAAAAGTTAACGTTGCTGAACCCGACATAGTTATGTCGGGGCACTCCATTCCCCTAGCATCGTCGCTCAATTGTTGGGCGTTAGTTTGGGAGCAAATATGTCTTGGCATGAACATGTTGCAGGCATAGCAAGGAGAGCTTCTCAAAAGTTGGGAATATTATTTAGAACCAGAAAGCTTTACACCCCACAGCAACTGTTAATTCTTTACAAAGCCCAAATTCGACCAACTATGGAATACTGCTCCCACGTTTGGGGCTCCGCTCCCAAACATACACTGCATTTGTTGAATTCTGTTCAGAGAAGAGCGGTCTGTTTGATTGGGGACCCGGAATTGACGGCGGCCTTGATTCGCTGGAACATCGAAGAACGGTTGGCGACTTGAGTCTGTTCTACAAGTATTTTTATGGAAAGTGTTCGAAGGATGTAGCCCGCTTAATTCCTCCCAAAGCGGTGCATGTTAGAAATACACGTCGCGCTGGTGCTTCGCATCCGTATGAGGTTCAGCTTGTTACTCCGCGTACAACGCTTTTCAAGCAATCTTTTATATGGAGAACGTCATCCCTTTGGAATAATTTGCCCAGCGCTGTGTTTCCCACCGAGTACAATTTACAGCGATTCAAGAACAACGTGAATCGCTTTTTCCGCACTCGTGCCGCTCCTGGAGCGCTTTAGGGACTTCCCTACAGCAGGTGTGCAATATGATAGTTCAGATCAAATCAAATTTATTTATCAAAACATATAAATATACAAATAAATAGGAAATTAATTACATATAAACAAGTTTTAAAATATAAACGCGCCTAGGTGTATGCTCCTGTATGTGCCTTTTAAACACTATTTAAAGCCTAAAATCTAAACGAAAACAAATACAAATGTCACATAGCGAAGACCCAATAACTGTATGTTAACTGGTGGTTTATTTTTATTAATATCTATTTATTTATCCACGGGACATGCCCATTTAACACTGAGGGTAACAATTAAAAGTTTATCATTTATAAAATAATACCTTAAACTATAACTTAAATTTAATGACAAAATAAAATTATTATATCTAGCCTTCTTACACACCTTCTATATCCGACATGTCAGACATATCCGAACTAAAATCTGAGTTAGCATCATCTGTACCTAATGGTATAACTAGTGGTTCTACAATTTGGTCCATTGATGAATCTAGTATCCACATTTTATCTTCGTCTTTAATTAAGTGTTCAACACATTTTTGCCAGTTTTCTCGAGGGACATTACATATTGCTTTTGCAAATAGATTTTTAAGGTCTGTTAATTTGTAGGTCACATTGTTTTTAGTCACTTCGCTTGCAACGTGAGCCCAAATAAGCTCTATAGGATTAAGCTCACAGTGGTATGGTGGCAAGCGAAGAACAGTTATATCCCGAGTTTTGGCAATTTCGTCGATAACGTATTTATTGTACCTATCTTTGTTTATTAAAACTTCATGTTTGACTAATTGTATTAACTTGCTTTTAACATTGTCATCATTGGATAATATATTTCGTTGAATTAACCAAGACTGTATATCAGGTTTAAGTCATCCCATCGGTGGACACTTTCAATTTTTTTGGGAATGTTAACTTGCATTATTCATGGCAATTATTGAGTTTCAGGGAATCAAATCTATCATCTGCGTAAACCATTCTTCAGACACATCAGAATTCATATCCTCGTGGTAATCTCCTGTTTTTTTCGATCCGAATGTAAGCAGACCGCCATTAACGAAGCCGTGGATACTCCCTATATGTGTTATAATTAATCGGCGTCCTTTTCCAGATGGTGGACGGAGACCGGTTGACCAACCTTCCATAAAAGTTTGTCTTGAACTCAAAACGTTTTTGTCCTGCCAAAATTTATTTACGGTGTACCCTTCATTTATCCAAGTTTTGTCTAAATAATAAATACGTTTTCCTTGAGAACCCTCATGTCTAATTTTTCTCAGATAACCTCTTCTCCAGCGTACGATTTCTCCCCTTTCAATTAACAAGGATTTTCTTTGAAATTTTTCCCAACGAAAATTGATTGATTTTAAAACGTCCCACAACTTGGTCCTTCCCATCGTTGATATCTGTGGGTTACTTTTAACAGTCTCTACACATCTTTTGTCAGCTCCAGTTTTATTTTATCTTGTTTTAGCTTTGGCGCAGTAACTCCTTCTGCCCTTTCTTCCTTCAAAATTCGATAGATAGTTGTTTTTTTAACTCCGGTCATTAGGGAACACTTTTGAACACTATCGTCGATACTTAAATTAAGCTTTTCGCTTAAAGCCGTTATTTTTTGACGTTTTGGGGAAGATATCTTTATTGTTCTGAATTAATGCACTACCTATTAGGTGAAAAAATAAACTGAGAGTATACCCTCGATACGGTTTATAATCAAAATTAACCCCATCAGGTAAAACAACCCGCCTTTGCTTTATTACCCACTGGGTCATTTTTATTACTAATTTGCATAATTTTACATGATTTATTACTTGGCATAATTTTACATGATTTATTACTTTGCCTTGCAAACGGATAGAGTATAATAAATAGTTATTTTTTAACTATACATCTCTCTATTTATTTATATTATAAATACTATTAAATTGATAACTTCAACATTACTTAATTAGTATACTACAGAATAAGATGGTAAAGTATATGGGTACCCGGGTACCTTGGTTATCGATAAGACGACTGAATAACTATAACTTCAATTTTAATACATAAATATTGCTAAAATTAACTCATAAAAGTTTACTCAGAATAGGTTGAAAAAAAGGCCGGAAAATTTTACACGGATTTTTTGAGAGTTGACACTAACTGAAAATCATATCGTTTTTTTTGTTTGCGCTGCCATCTCTTGGAAAGTCTCGGGACTTTTCACCCCATGTTAGCATATTTCTCTATATATTGTATTATATGCATATATATTTTGGTTTTCAGTATCTTCCCAAATAATTGTCCCTGTATTTCATCCTTTGTCAGAGGGCAGAACAACGCATTGTGATTTATCTGAAAAAGCCGTTGAAGATTACTACATCGGTCGGGACTTAATTTTTACTTTCTTGGAAAGTGCAGAAACGGACTTTAGAATAATGAATGTTAGTGAAAAAAGAATAGCCTGTCAACAAACTAAAAAAATGTTAAGTGATTTAATTGAACGAGGTAAAAAATTGAATTTATTATTTACTTTTATTCATTTTATTTATACCAATTTGTAAAAATAAGCGGCCAACAAAATACGGAATATTTTTATTGGATTTCATCTCTACATTGTTCTGACAACGACGCGACGGTGTAATATACGCCAGGCTCGGGTTAATATTATTGGGTGTGTAAATTAATTTTGAGGAATTTTTTGGTAAAAATAGCGCTTTATTGTAAAAAATGGTTACAAATTGATTATTCAATGTGTTGTCCATCGCCAGCCACTACCTCTTCCCATCTTTGTGGCAGCATATGAATACCACCTTGAAAGAACATCTTTGCTTTTGAGGCTATCCACGAATCGATCCATTTTTTTGTATTCCCATAAGAATGGAAGCGCTGTTCAGACAGGTCATCGATTGGGATAAGTGATAATCAGAAGGAGCAATCTTTGGTGACTATGGCGGGTGAGGTAGGATATCCCATTCAAGCGCTTCTAGCATTTCCTTGGCAGGTTTTGCAACCATGTGGCAAAGCATTGTGAGTTGAAAAATCACTTTGTCGTGTCTTTTGGCATATTGCGGTCGTTTTCCTTCAACGCTCGGCTCAATTGCATCAATTGTTGTCGGTAATGTTCCTCAGTAATAGTTTCGTTGGGTTGGAGCAGCTCATAATACACTACATCCAGCTGATCCCACCAGACACACAGCATAAACTTGAAGCCATGACTGTTCGGTTTTGGCGAGATGTTGATGGTTCACCGGGCTTGACCCATGTTTTTTGGCTTAGGATTATCGTAGCTTATCTATTTTTCATCATCAGTTACGATAAGATGCAAAAAACCTTTCTGATTGTGCCGTTGAATCAATTGTTCACAGATTAAAAATCGCCTTTCAACATCCGTCGGTTTCAATTCGTACGGCACCTAATTTCCTTGCAGTGCATGTAAGCACTTGGAAATGGTTGTACGATCAACTTCTAATGATTCTGCAAGTTCTTTTTCCATTTGGCATGGGTCTTCATCGAGTAATGCCTCCAATTCTTCATTTTTAAACTTTTTTGGCTGGCCTGGACGTTCTTTGTCTTCCGTGTCGGAATCACCACCTTTAAAGCGTCCAAGCCAGTACTCACATGTTTTACTCGATGGAATATAATTACCATAGGTTTCCGACAGCAAACATGACTCTCAGCAGCGCTTTTCTTCGAATTAAACAAGAAAAGTAACGCTTTCCGGAAATGGTGTTTTGTTAGCACGTAATTCAACATATTCAATGCTCAAAAAAAATATGTTGTTTACAGTTCCGCAGAATAACATATACTAAAAATTAAATGATGATGCTTCACCATGAATGCCCCGGTGCGATATAATACAAATTACGCCCTCTCTTAGGGATCCCTCAAAATTTATTCACACTCCTTATATACAGGATGCCCCATAAGTATGGAATAATGATTCCATCGCATTTATTAATCAGTGTATCAGAAAAAATGTTTAAATAAAAGTTATAGGGTGTTATTCGGCGCACATGCTGACGTTGACAATAAAATGTTTTGAACTGTCAGTTCGAAGAAATTACGCCATCTTAATTTTTTTTGAATGGAAAGCCCTGTATATTATTTTATTTTTGAGTCCCACTAAAAATTCTAGATATTATTTGTCTAACATACCATATGTCTAAATTGAACTGTTTTGGAATTATTTATATTTGAAATTAAGGAGATCAAATTATTTTTTTTTTAAGCTGGCTCGTGTCAAACATTTACTGTCAGGTAACGACTTAAGTGTCAAAAAATGATTTATTGACGAAAACGTTTAGTGCTGCATTTGGTGAAAACTGCAATTTGAGCGTAATATAATGGTACATTTAACAGAAACTGAACGAATCACTTTGTTAATGATGATTGGTTACGAAGACCGTAGGAGAACACAACAGGAGGTGTGTGACCTTTTTAACGCAGAATATCCGAATGGAGAACCTATTACCCAAGACGTAGTTAGCAAAATATTAAAACGATTTAGACGATCAGGTCATGTTAAGGATCGTTCTAAATCTGGACCTCTAAAAGTTAAAACAAGCGATGATAAAAAGTTAACTGTTTTTTTGGAAATTACAGAAAATCCCCATCAGCCACTCGTCAGTTTTGCCTAGACCACAACATATGTAAAGGTACCTTAAGTCGTATATTGAATGAAAAAAAATTGCATCCATACAAACCCATTCAAGAATTATCTGAAGATGACTACGATAAACGCGTTGAATTGTACGAGGTCATGATGGAACTAATCAATAATGACCCTAACCTAATTCATAATGACGAGGCCACATTTTGTTTTAACGGAAGAGTTAACAGGCATAACTGCTGGTACTGGTCTACTAAGAATCCCCACTGGATAATCGACAGTCATTCGCAAAGACCACAAAAGATAAACGTGTGGGCAGGGATTTGTGGACGTCATATCATTGGTCCCTTTTTTATCGATGGGTCTTTACAGTTAGTCCAAGAGCAAGTTATTCCAACTTGTTGAGGTCTTTTTTCCGATGAAAATAATTTGGATTTCCCCAACAGGAATTTCAAATGACAATAATTCTAAAATAGTTCAATTTAGACATATGATATGTTAGACAAATAATATCTAGAATTTTTTTGATACATTGATTAATAAATGCTGTGGAATCATTATTCCATACAAATGAGACACCCTGCATATACGTGTGGCGGTTATGAAATTTCCCAGATTGGTTCATGGATTTATCCAATTTTGTAAATTGGGATTACTAACATACCTTTGAAAAAAAAACTGCATAAATTAACCTACTTTTGAAAAAAACTACATCGAATCCGGCATATCCGATTTATAACGGACATACTCATTTGTATTTATTCGCATACATATTTACAGGATCTTATGAAAAATCACTTAATATATTGAAAACGATAAATCCTTGTATCAATATGAATTACAGAAAAAATAGTGATAAATGACATTTCTCAGTAACTACTAAGAAATTTTTTCCTGAAGTTTTATGGCTTTTCAGCATGTACGCCAATGATTATGTCAAATACAGTTAACTTGGATTTTTATAATAACTTAAACTATTACAATATGGCTATGCTTAAAAATTTCTTATTTAAGTTTAATATTTTTTTACAAGAAATATTTCCAACAGTACTTATTAGAAAATATATTTTGTCATGGTCTTATTTAACAACGGTTTTTTTTATTTTTTTTTTGCTTGAAAACCCGGTTGCCACAGGAAAAAGGTTAGGGAAGTGGAAAACAAGACGAAGATTTGGCAACATTTTTAGAATAGACGTTATAAAAGGGCCAGCAATAAGCTTTTTAGCACTTTTGAAAAATTTCCGAATTGAGAAAAAAGTAGTGAATGGTTATTTAATTGACCCAAAAAAATTATAAACAATTTTTATAACACGCTGCATAAAATTATTATTATAATTATTAATTTTTGCTCTTAGGTAAAGTTGATTGGGCCCCTTGCTTAAACGACGGTTATGAATACATTGGAGATTTTGTCAACGATACATTTCAAAACTTTCTGGATTTCTTTTGTGAAGATAGCAATGACCATGTAGAAGGTATAATGAGATATTTAATTGAAAATTCTGTGTTAAATTTTGAATTATATAATAATAATAATAATATATATAGACTCGATTTTTGATAATAACCCGGACTGTTGCAATATTGCTATACTTGAAAATCAAATATTCCTTACCTTATATTTTAACAAGTTAACTTTAAGAGATGCTCTGCTAGAAACAAACACTGTCCAAACAGGGAATTATTATTTAATAATAATATTATTTAATATTATATCGTCTACTATTGATTCATAAGTTTACAAAATCCTCAAAAGTTGACATTATTTATTGGTATATTTATTATATGGCTTTTATTACCGCTACAATTCTTTTTCGTAATGATTAAATTTACTTTTTGCATTTCTTTTTAGGAAATAACGTTCCACTCTTTGAACCAGTCGCGCTTGAGAGTATTCTTTGATGTGATTGAGTGTTTTTTGATTTTCCGCTTGAGAATTGACCACATATGGTCTATAGGGTTAAGCCATAATGACTGTGGGGGCCAATATAGAAACGCCACCCTATTCTCCCGGAACCACTTCAGTGACGATGCCGCTTTGTGACAAGGTCCGTAATCTTGTTGGAAACGTACTTTTTCCAAGTTTGTATCACCATACAATTTTCAAAATGATGGATCTAGTGCAGTATTTCATATACTCTTGTGAATTCATTCCAACCTCGCAAACTACTATCTCCCCCACGCCACTTGCTGACATGCATCCCCGCAAAAAATGGAAAAAATCCGAGCCACTCTGCAAATCTAATCCAATGGTAATCTTTTTTTTAATCTTCTTGGTATAACGTATATTTTATGCTGGAAGTGCTAAAAATGTGAAATCGGTCAAGGCACTCCCGCCGAATCATCTTTCTTGGTCTTTCGTTGTAATGTTCCTGGTTCTCTTCATTGCGTTGTTAATTTTTTGGCGATTCAATACTTGTTCATTATCGTGTTGATGTTGATGATTGCCAGTTTGTCGTGAAAATATATCGTCTGGTTCAACGGTATAAATTTTGGCAGTGCAGTTCTGTTTGTGCAGACTCTTCTGTCGATTTTAAACGGCGGTATTGTCGAAATTTGTAATTTTCCAATAGGATCAAAGTTTTGCCTTTCTCGCTCAACATCCTCTGTAATAAGACCATGTTGACTTGAAAAAGTTTAAACGTAAACTAGTAAATTTCAAAAATGCCTTTACGTTTTATACTTTTATCTAATTTAGGTTAACCCTAATTATATATATATATATATATATATATATATATATATATATATATATATATATATATATATACAGTGGCGTACAAAAGTTTCCGGCCAGTGACATTTTGTACTCTAATTTATTAAAAAAAAAGGACTAATGATTTTTAATCATTATGAGATGTATGAGATATAGGAAACAAAATAATATAGTAAAAGATTATTATTTATGTTTGTGAATATATTTATTATTATTATTCTTATATTTATATGTGCAAAAGTTTCCGGCCACTTTGTACTACGAGAAAAATTATTATTCCATATGCTCTATAATAGACTTACATTATATTTTTATGTTAATATTTTGTAGCCATACCCTTTGCAGCGATAACAACCGCACAACGATGAGGCATTGACTCAATTAATCGATTAATTCAAGCAGGTGAAATTTTATCCCATTCTTCCTTCAATAATTTGAATAATGCGGCTTTATTTGAATATGTATGCTTTCGAACTTGATCTAGCGTTTCCCATAAGTGTTCTAATGGGTTCAAGTCCGGTGATTGCGATGGCCAGCTTAAAACTCTCACATTTGAAGCAGAAAACCACTGTTTTAACAACTTGAATGTATGTTTGGGGTCATTATCCTGCTGAAATATCCAATTCTGTGGCAATGTTTCTTCAGTATATAATAATAAATTGTTTTCTAAAATGTCCTTGTAAATATCAGTGTTCATATTACCGTTGATCTCTATCAATGGACCGACTCCTTTTGCAGAGAAAATTCCCCACACCATCACACTTCCTCCACCGTGTTTTACAGTAGGAATTTGGTACCGAACATCATTTCTCGTACCAATAGGACGTCGTACATGTTGTCTACCATCACTTCCAAAAAGATTAAATTTAGATTCGTCTGAGAAAGCTACTTTTTTCCAATCTTTGATTGTCCAATTTAGGTGATCTTTGGCAAATTGTAATCGGGCCTTCTTATTCTTTTTACTGTTTAATGGTTTTTTAATACCTGTACGGCCAAAAAGTCCCACATCATGTAGTCTTCGTGTCACAGTACTACAACTAACATTAGCTAGGTTTTCATCCTTTAGCTCGCGTGCAATTTCGGCAGCAGTTTTCTTGACATCCGCAGTTGATTTACGTTTAGTGATACGATCTACTTTTTTAGACGTTTTTCTTGGTCTTCCACTACGCGGACGATCTTTTAAACCATATCGGCAACGGTATTTTACCATAATATCGTTCACGGTACGATAATAATGAAGCGTTTTCACGAGAAGACTTTCCTTCTTTTGAAAATTTTATTACTCTCTCACGAATTTGGATTTGCATATGCCGAGCCATGTTTATGCTCCCACGACCTTTTATGAACTAAATGTGAACATTCAACGAGCTATTATTCGTAAATACGTCTTTGAACGTCCTAATGCGTCAATGTATATTATGTGGCCGGAAACTTTTGCACATATAAATATAAGAATAATAATAATAAATATATTCACAAACATAAATAATATTCTTTTACTATATTATTTTGTTTCCTATATCTCATACTCACATCTCATAATGATTAAAAATCATTAGTCTTTTTTTTTAATAAATTAGAGTACAAAATGTCACTGGCCGGAAACTTTTGAACGTCACTGTATATATATATATATATATATATATATATATATATATATATATATATATATATATATATATATATATATATATAGTATATACTTTTATTTATTCAGGATATGATTTTTTTAGGCTATTTCACTGAAGAAGCCAAACAGTGTCGTGCAGATATCAAAAAGCCATTATTCGATAATTGTTTAAAAACATTATTAGCCAAGCAAAATGCACAAACTAAATATGATTTATCTTTTAATACATTTTCAATGCCTCAGAAGAGAGACAATTTATGCAGGCAAGTAAAGTAATAGTCATTTAATTTGTTAGTTTCCTGAGTACAAACTACCTATTAAGGGGCTATACCAGTGTGATAATTTCAAAAAATTGATGTTTTTTACATCTTTCGATGCTTCTATATGTATAGAATAACAGGTCAAAGTATCAAAGTCGATCTATGTTAATTTTTGAAAATATAGCTGTCGCCAGGCACAGCTGCTCGGAGGGCCATAAACTCGTTTGGAAGCGTAACGCGAACCGGAGCAGGTATTAAAATTCCAGTGCTGAGGCGTCATCACGTAAGTAAAATTAAACATCTAATACTTCAGTGAACTCAAAATAGTCACAAAGGTGACGTGACAAGAGATCATTATTTATGTTTTACACGTTAGTCATTCTTTAAACGCGTTTTACTTAAAACTGCATTTTTAAAATTTGCTGCAGCTGTAACTCGAAAACAATTTATTATATTGTCTTAATTTTTTTTTGCATGTTAAGGACATGTCGTACAATGGATTTTTTGATTGGGCCAAAAATGTCAATTTGGCATGCAAAAAAACGGGCACTTTTTTGGCGAAAACTTTATACCTTTTTTTTCTAAACGCCGCCATTCTTATAATTTTCAATATTTTTTAAAATGCCTGGTTGATTGTACGGAAAATTATATTTATTTTAATGATCAATTTGTTTTTTTTTAATCCAGGCAATGTGCAGGCGACAATCACGGCAGCAGTGGAGCTACTTTTTTTTATCTGTTCTGTTACTGGAGTATAAATCCCGTAAATTTCAATATTTTGGTCGGAAAAAAATTCTGTGTATTTGTAAACAAATAATAAATATGTACCCAACATTTTAAAACATTTGATGCAGTAGTTTTCTATAAAAAAAATTCTAGAAAAATATCCTCATTTTTAAGTAGACACTGGTATAGCCCCTTAAAACAATTTTTTTAACCTTGAAAAAATGTTAATAATAAAGTTACAGGAACTAGATGACATAGCGTAATTTGCATGTAAGGAAAAACAAGGTATAATCATTTGGGAAAATACAAGTTATTTAATAAATAATAGATTTTGTGTAATTATTCTATAATCTATTTTTTTCAACTAATAATTTTGATTTTATTATTTATCTTTTAACCTAAACTACAGTCGGTCAAGTAAAAAAGTGTCTAATATTGTTTATTAAGACATGCATTTACTTAAAAGTGTTTTACATCATTCGATAGTAAAGGATTGCCATTAAAATGCTAATGAATCAGTGGTTCGTCCAGTTTCTCTCAGCGTCGTTGATCATCTGACATCTTCAGGGCATACTATCAGCGAAATTTTTCGCGTATTTTCGGGCCTGGGCCTGAATTTGCTGTGACAGTTTCTTCACTGTCTACACCTTTTTACCATGAAGCTTCTGGCCCAATCTAGTGTGACGATACCGAACTCCGCTTTCCACGGACTACACGTTTTACTCCGATGTTTGGGGTCGTTATCCTCTTGAAGAATCCACACCTCATCTTTATTGACAAACCACCGTTTGGCAGTCGGTACTAATGCCTTCTTGTAAACATAGGTGTTTCACGATGCGCTGAACTAATCGGTTAGTGGCAATTGACCAGGCTCGTGGAATGGTAACAAAACCTCAAAATGAAGCTTCATCATAAAAAATTACATTGCTCCAGTCTGATCAATGTTTTTCTCTGCCCAAGCAAGTCGCTCCACTCTGTGACTTTCGCTCAGTAATCGTTTCTTGATCGTACTCCTCCACTTCAAATCGTTAGCCGAGAAATGAGTGCAAATCATTTCGTACGATATATCCAAACCTTTCTGCTTTAGTTTTTGCCCCCCTTGGCGCCAAGTTAATTAAGGATTTCGGTAAAACATGTTAATAATCATTTTTTCGTCGATGTCCAACACTTTTCCTCTTGAACCACGTTCTGGTAGATCCACATTTTTTAACTGAGGGTACTGTTACACCTACTTGCTAACGAATGCCCTCGCTTGCCCATTTACTTAGCTGCTGCTGTTGGCGTTATTTTCGGACCTTTGGATGATTACATAGGACCACAGCCTCGAAGCGCGAAGTAGGGAGGCAAACATCGATGTATTAACGTTTCGATGTTTTTTAAAAAAACATCAATTTCGAAAAAACATCGCCTCAAAAATACCGATGTATCGAAACAACGAAGTTTTTTTCCAATTTTTTTTATTGTGAGCATAAAAGGGTAGTATACACTAGTATATGTGTATACACTGAGGAGTGTTTGTTTTTTAATGAAAATCATTTACAATTATAAAGTACTTATTTTTATTAATGATAATCAGAAAAAACTTACAAATACAAAACTTTAATAATCATCAATAAAAAACTTACAAATACAAAACTAATTTATTTATTTAAAACCGAATTCAGAAACAATAATTTGGAAAGACATTTTTCTACCAATCGATTTCTTTGTTGATTTATGGCTTTGAAGAACAGTCGTTCTTCAAAGCCAAAGTCGTGACGTCGCCACAATAGGTAGATATTTAATAGCGTACTTGTACAGTCCTGAGAACACACTTTTCATGTCATCCCACATTTTAATGGGATTTTGGGTTATAGGAGCAACAGATGACCGAAGGTTCATTTGTATCTCAGTCTCTTTTGTCGAAGATGTTTCGCCTTCATGTTACTGGACTGGACTCAACATGGACCAAATGTTGATGGTATTCCCAAATATCAAAGGCCTTTTCTTCTTTTTCCCACTCGTCGGAAGATTCTGATCTATTGACGTTATTGGGTAGTTTCGTTCATTTAGATAACTGACCACTTTACTCTTAGCAAAGGGATTTTTAAGTGCAGTAGCTTGAATCGCGGGTCAAGAGTAGTTGCCAGCGCTAAAATTGAGTTGTGTTCCAGTTTCTCGAACCGTTTTTTTTTATGGGTCTAGCATACGTGCTACAGGGAAGTCCCTAAAGCGCTACAGGAGCGACACGTGTGCGGAGAAAGCGATTCATGTTGTTCTTGAATCGCTGTAAATTGTACTCGGTAAGAAACACAGTCGTGGGCAAATTATTCCAAAGGGATGATGTTCTCCATACAAAAGACTGCTTGAAAAGCGTTGTACGAGGAGTAACAAGCTGAACCTCATACGAATGTGAAGTATTAGCGTGACGTGTATTTCTAACATGCACCGCTTTCTGGTTCGAAATAATATTTCCAACTTTTGAGAAGCTCTCCTTGCTATGCCCGCAACATGTTCATGCCAGGACATATTTGCTCCCAAATTAACGCCCAACAAATTGAGTGACGATGTTAGAGGAATGGAGTGCCCCGACATAACTATGTCAGGTTCAGCAACGTTAACTTTTGTAGAAAAAACTGCCGCCTGGGTTTTTGTAGCGTTAAATTCCACTTGGTTACTGTCACCCCAAGATAGAATTTCTTCCAGGTATTTGTTAAGTTGAATGACTTCCTGCTGTGTGCGGATATTCGTCTGAGTAGCAGATGTCCGAGCGTTCAAAGTGAATGAAGAGATAAGTGTACTGTCATCTGCAAAGCTGTAGATTGGATTCTTGGTCTTTTCCAGCAGATCGTTAATATAAATGAGAAAGAGAGTAGGAGACAGTATGGAGCCTTGGGGTACACCGGCGTTGATAGTGAAGGTGTTAGAAAGAAATCCGTCGACTGCCACTCGTAAAGAACGCTCTCTGAGGAAACATGAGAGCCCCAGACAGAACTTTTCAGACATACCATAAGAACGTAGCTTAGCCAACAGCCCATCGTGCCAAACACGGTCGAATGCCTTGGATATGTCAAGAGCAACCGCTCGAGATTCTCCAGTGTTCAATTGCGTTGTTCCAAACATATGTTACATAAGTCAAAAGATCTCCTGTTGATCTATTTTTACGAAAGCCATATTGGTGATCGCTAATAATGTTGAATCCTTCAAGATATTTTTAGAAGATGCTGATTGATAGCCTTTTCTGTTATTATTGAAAGCAGTGCAGATTGGTCGGTAGTTATTTGGCAAGGTCTTCTTTCCTTTTTTAGGAATCGGCTGAACTGTGGCACATTTCCAGCAGGAAGGAAATATTTCCTTTCTGTAGGATAGGTTGAAAAGTCTACAGAAAACTGGTGTTAGTTCCCTCGCACAGTTTTTGAGAACTATGGCAGGTCTTCCGTCAGCGCCAGAAGCCTTTTTGGTGTCTAGCTTCAACAAAATACGCTTTATGATACGCTGTCTGAACACATCGGGCATCCTTGACTGCACTGTGGGAATAGTAGGTGGTGGTTTTCCTTGGAAATCGACAGTAGAATGTGAAGCAAAGAGTTCAGCCAACAAGTTCGCTTTCTCAACAGGTGTCGTCGTATGGTGAATTTAGTGAAATTTTGACTAACTGTCTTAGCGACTGACGTTTACTCATTTGGTGTTGCAATTCAATTTTTAATTCGGTCACGATGGGATTTATTGGTGAACTATTCTTCAAGGCTTCTTTAAGCAACTTACTAGCGGTATCACTTTGCTGACAGGCATATAAGATTCCGCAAAAATCTCTTTGGTTTCTAGTTCGTATGATTTTGATAGCTCGAATACTTCCTCGACATTATTCAGTTCAGAGCCAGTAATGATAGAGAGAGCTTCTGAACGGGTGAGCAATATTTCGCTTACAATAGAAGCTAACTGGATGAACCTCTCTAACTTATAATAACATGAGTTCCATCGCGTTCTGACATCGAGAATTCTTTTCTTTGCGTTTCCCTCAGAAGATCCGGCATCTGTCTGTTTCTTGCGCAATTCATTAGTGGCATTAACGTTGATATATTTCACAATTTGGTGCACTTTGCTCATCAAATTCTGTAGACTTATCCATCGCCTGGGTGACTGTTAAATTGATCGTGTGTGTGAAACAAGGAATTATATTTTTGTCGCCACACAAGCTGCGATTCAGTTTCATCATTGTACTATCGTTATCCGTGACACAAGCAGAAATCCTCTCTGTGGAAACTTTCTACTGGTTAAGGAGCTGGGACAACTTTAGTTCTAAGTAATTAGTTGTATAGCTCTCGTGTAGCTCGATTACTTCCAATGTCCCACTCAGGAGCTATAATTTATCCAAAAAATGGATTGTTACTCTAAGAAATGATTTATTTGTTCTCGACATTTCAATACAAAAGCAACAAAACAACATGTAACAATAAACTTTTCTAAATTTACGATAAATCAGACTATTTTTCACAAAAAGTCACCATATTTCACAGAGAAACAGTTTTACAGCACAAAGTCGGGAGTAGACAAGCAAGCCGAATATAACAACGAACAATTCGAACTTCGAAGTTTTGTATTGTAATTTGTATGTATTTTTTTGGTCAACTTTATTTATCAAAACTAATAGTAGGCAAAGGGTTCTATGTCATACAGCTAACTTCTGCCCAGTCTTTTGTAATTTATTTTGCATTGTGATTGAATGATAAACGAACTGGACGAAGGAAGTGAATGAAACTTTCAAGTTATTGTTCATTCGTCTATTAATAGGAAACAGTGCCATCTATCAATCTCACTTTCAACTAGCTAGAGAAATATTTCGTGGGTCAGTCAATATCGCTAATAATAGTTAAAGTGATATTAAAATAGATGGAACCGTTTAAAATAGTGAGTATTTCCGCTAGACGTAAAAAACATCGATAAGAAACATCGCTTGAATTAACGTCGATGCATCGATGTTTTTCGATTTAAAACATCGATGGTAAACATCGATATTTTTTGACTAAAACATCGATGTATTGAAAACATCGATGTATCGTTTGCATCCCTAGCGCGAAGCGTATGCAGCACTTATGTTCGATAATGTATTGTTTAACCATAAATAAGGTTAGAAATGAATTGCAGGGCTGCCGATAATAACCTGAAAAAAAAGGAATTTTTTTTACCGACTATAAGTTATAGGGGGCACGTTCTTACTTGACCGACTGCAGTTTGCTAGTAAAAATATATAAATTAGAGACTCTTTATTTAATTGCACGAGGGTAGTTTTTTAAGTAGAAAAATAAAACACCTTCGCATCTTAAACAATTCATTAGTTATGTAATACAGTGTTTTTTAGCCTAACCTAAACGCCTAATGGACATTTTTTTAAATAATCTCTCTTGATTTTTTTTTAGAAACAAATGTAAACAACTGTTTCTTTATCATTTCAGGAAAGTACTTGACATAGGACCCTGTGCCACCGACATCCTGGCAACACACTGTCCCCATCTAGATTACTATCATCAGTTGTCCGCCAAACTATTTGCACAAACAATTCAAACATGTGACGGCTATACAGAATACCTCTCAGTAGCTAGAGTTATTGGTTGGACACTCACAGTTATAAGTATTTGTATCTGTTTAGTTGTACGATTTTGTCCGGTTAGAAGATGGTATGGAGATTTCAGTCAAAGGATGACTAGTAAAACTTTAACCAATTCTGTAACTGCTCTAACGTAATTTATTTCAAGATAAAGTGGTTATGACAGAACTTGATTAGAATTCGTCTCTTTACCTTGTATTGTCTGTAACATATTATTACTAATTAGGACAAAACCCTCACTCCCATAATTACTTCAGTTTTATATCTGAAAAAATAGGTAACTGCAGCAAAATTTATGTCAGGTTTCCTGTAAATTACTCGCGGCCAAGTACCTGGCTTTCTTATTATCATCGATCCTGAAACCCTCGCTGATGTTATCATGATTTACAACTTTCCCCAAGAACTTCATTTATTGTCTTTGGGCGTACTGTTGCAAAGTTTCCAGCTCATAGTGAAGATGGAAGTTCCCGACGTATTAGAGCGCGTGGATCATCATTCTCAAAGCTTTGTTTTGTACTTCCTGATCTATTACTCTATATGTTTTACCCATGTGGAGCCATGACTGGTAGGAATCTTTGGCAACTTACATATAATATTGAGTATAAACCTTTAGCTGTCTGTACTTATTTATGTCTTGTGCAAACCACACGGTAATGGTGCAAATTTATACAAATTATGACATGACCTCGCACGCGAGCTTCCAGCTTTTCTCTTCACCGTTCATTTTTTATAATATGGTTTAAATTGCTGCTGCACATGGGAAGAGGGTGATGTTTTTTACTATTATACTAACATAAATATGGTCCTTTATTCCTTGGAAGGGCCTAAACCATATATACTATATATTATCATGGTCTACTTCTATTATAAAGTACTTGTAAAACAACATATAAAACATATATAGTTACTTTTTGGACTAGAACCGTCAGTCAGTTTTGCTATTGCATTAAAAGTTCGGGAGTCCAAGAATAGGAGACAACCCCGATGTTTATGATCTCTGATATTAGTAACCTTTTTGCCTCTGGCGATAACAATGCTAATTTTTATTTTCGTGACCGTTTTGTTTTTTGATAAAGAGTTTGGCCGGTTCACGTCAGATGGCGAGGAGGTTTGTTGGCTAATAAAGATATGCTTCTTAAATCATTGCTGCCATGGTGATTGTGTTGCGATTACCGAAATGGTCGTTTTTATCTAGACTAGCTGAGCAATTCAGAAATAGAGAGAAAAGGCTATTCTAGCTTGTGGTTGAAAACCGGCGCGCCTGAGTTGTCTGTTGGTCTCGAGCTACTAAATCGTTAATGCAATGCTTACTGATGATAGATGTGTTATTAACTATTTTTTTTTATACAAAAACTATTTATGAACGTTGAACTAATAAAATAAACACGCTTAACATGTAAATCGCTACATAAGGTTCCTAGAAAGTAGGACTACTGCTGTGAGTTTTAGATTAGGTACAAGGAAATACTATCTCTCTATATTTGTAGCTTAGTTTTAAATAAAAATGGTGGCTGTACATTTAGTTACGTGTTATCGGTTTTTTTTTTAATTAAATTAACTACAGTTTTTGATTTGCTTATTTTATATATATATATATATATATATATATATATATATATATATATATATATACATACATACATATATATATACATATATATATATATATATATATATATATATATATATATATATATATATATATATATATATATATATATATATATATATATATATATATATATATATATATATATATATATATATATATATATATATATATATATATATATATATATATATATATATATATATATACATATATATATATATATATATATATATATATATATATATATATATATATATATATATATACATATATATAATTAGGGGCCCAGCTAAATTCTATGGGCGGGAGCATATGGATATAAAGGGCTAGCTGCTTATAGAGGGAGAACCCGAATCAACAATCGGGAACGGAGCACTTGAATAAAAAAAAAAACTTTCTTGTACTGAAACTCCAAAAGCTTTACCCTTTCAAAGCACGGTAAATTCAAAATTGATAAGCGGAGGGTAAAAAATTGTCACAAAAAGAACCTCGGATAATAAAAAGAGCCCTGCTTCTAGAGGGGTATATGCCCATGGTGTAACAAAGGGCAGGAGGATACATGCTCTCCAGCAGCTCTAGATGTAAAAAATAGGGACCTCGTAGAAAAAGGGCTTTTTTTATGAAGTTTTTTTGACTGCCCGAGCATCGATTTTTAAATTGGGTTTAAGGTTTCATTATATAAAAAGGTTATTTTTTGTGAAAAATATCCAGTTTTTTTCCTCAAGGGACTTCGCTCTCAGTTGTCGTTTGGCATCCCCTTTTATAAGCAGCTCCGTCATTAGTGTTTTTTTTTCTTTTTAAAGAAACGCCCTTTGCATCCATACGCCTCCTGCCCTATATATATATATATATATATATATATATATATATATATATATATATATATACATATATATATATATATATACATATATATATATATATATATATATATATATATATATATATATATATACGAACTACAAAAATAAAGTTTTATAAATTCAGTCCAGTCATTTTCTAACCACACTATATATACATACTTCGCTCTCAGTTGTCGTTTGGCATCCCCTTTTATAAGCAGCTCCGTCATTAGTGTTTTTTTTTCTTTTTAAAGAAACGCCCTTTGCATCCATACGCCTCCTGCCCTATATATATATATATATATATATATATATATATATATATATATATATATATATATATATATATATATATATATATATATATATATATATATATATATATATATATATATATACGAACTACAAAAATAAAGTTTTATAAATTCAGTCCAGTCATTTTCTAACCACACTATATATACATACATATATATATATATATATATATATATATATATATATATATATATATATATATGTATGTATATATAGTGTGGTTAGAAAATGACTGGACTGAATTTATAAAACTTTTTATTTTTGTAGTTCGAGATTAAAACTATAACCTTCAATATACACTCCTCGATCCTTATACGGCTCCATACGAACCTCTGTCGTTTTTTTCTTTTCGTGTCAACAGGATCAAAACGGGTTCCTCCCAACGCACTCTTCAACTTGCGAAACCAAAAAAAGCCACATGAAGGAAAGTCAGGTCAATAAGGTGGATGCTCCAACACGTTTCGCCAAAAAGTCTTTGATTGAAATATCATTGTGCGCTAATGGGTTGTCTTGGTGGAGGATACATGACCGGTTCTTCCACATTTTAGGTCTTTTCTTTCTCACACGTTCACTCATGGTGGTCAAAACCTGTTTATAGTAAACTTGATTTACAGTTTGACCTTCATGCACCGAATCAATGTGAACAATCCCAAGGATGTCAAAAAACGCGATCATCATTGCTTTGAATTTTGATTCGTTGATGAGCTTTTGAGTGAATTTGGGCTTTTCCAATTGGCGTTTGGTTTCAAGGTCATACGTGAAAAGCCATGATTCATCATAACCCTTTATAAAAAGGCCGGGTCAGATTCAACGTTTTTCAGGGTGTCACAGCCAATGACCATTCGAGCTTGCTTTTGATCGGCAGAAAGATTGTCGGTACTAATTTTGAACACACTTTACTCGTGTTAAAACTGTCATGTAAAATTTGCCAAACACTTTCTCTGTCAATATTTGTTAACTCATTGACAGCTCTAATACTCAGACGTCGATTTTCTCCCGACTTTGTCTTTTTGCCGTTCATTGACTCTGCACGAGGGCTTTTACTCACTGGAAAACTTGAGTTTGTGATAAACAATCATCACGATATCCTTGTGGCAGCAGGCTTAATATTTCTGTAGCAGATTTTTCAAGTTTAACGAGAAATTTCACGTTAACTCGTTGCTCAACATTGACAGTAAGTATTTTTCCGACGCAGAGTTAATACACGACCCGATTGAAATTAGCGCTATACCCGAATTGGAAACTACACAGTTATCAAAATCGCGGAAGAGGTAGAGGGAGTATTCAAGTTCAAAGCCCCACCATTGCCAACTGCGCAGCACCAATATTATCGGCGTAATAAAATCAGTAAGGTTATTTTGTAGCCAGACCTCGTGTATATATATATATATATATATATATATATATATATATATATATATATATATATATATATATATATATAACAGAAAAAGAAAAAAACAGCCAATATGGTTTTCTGCATTGAGTAACTGTTTGCTCAAATTTGAGCACAAAACTGATGTACATTTTAGGGTACTATTTGAAATATAATCTTATTTTATTAATTACTCTAAATTATATTTTATTTTTTAGTTATTTAATATTATTTGTAGTAGAAATTTTCTTAAATAAATATTTTTATAAGTATAAGGTCTATTTTTGTTTTATTTAGCATCTGTATATAAATATATAATCATAATAATAGCCGAAGGTCCGTGGTGCAGGTTATTTGGGTTGATTAAACTGAGAATATTGCATTATAATAACACAAGAGAATAAGAAATTTCAACTGAAACAAACTGCTGCTGAGCATCATAAAAATAATCTTAAAAAATGTTAAATACAGAAACGCGAAGAGGTATTTTATGTATTAGGAGCAGAAAAATACTGTAATTTCTATTCTCCTAATACACAATTTCGATTGGTTCTTTTTAAACGTAAATTTTGTATGAAATTTTGAGATGCTTTATCAGGATTACAGAAACGCGAGAAGGTATTTTATGTATTAGGTACAGAAAAATACCTCCATGCATTTATACTTTTCTAATACCAAATTTCGATTTGTTCATTTTAAATGTAAATTTTTAACGAAAATTTGGGATGTTTTATCAAGATTACGGAAACGCGAGGGGTTATTTCTCTATTAGGAGCAGAAAAATGCCTCCGTGCATTTCTATTTTTCGATAGGTTCATCTTAAACGTAAATTTTGATGTTTTATCAGGATTATAGAAACGCAAGGAGGTATTTTATATATTTTCTTCCGTGCATGTCTACTCTCCTAATACAAAATTTCGATTGGTTCATTTTAAACATAAATTTTAGAACGAAAATTTGGGATGTTTTATCAGGATTACAGAAATGCAGGAGGTATTTTATATATTTACTTCCGCGCATGTCTATTCTAATGAAAAATTTCGAGTGGCTTATTTTAAATGTAAATTTGGGATGTTTTATCAGGATTACAGAAATACAAGGAGGTATTTTATGTATTTACTTCCGTGCATGTCTCCTCTCCTAATACAAAATTTGGATTGGTTCATTTTAAACGCAAATTTTGGAACGAAAATTTGGGATGTTTTATCAGGATTATAGAAACGCAGGGGGTATTTTATGTATTTACTTCCGTGCATTCTACTCCTAATACAAAATTTCGATTGTTACGTAAATTTTGGAATGAAAATTTGGGATGTTTTATCAGTATTACAGAAACGCGAGGAAATATCCGAAAGTTCGATTGGTTCATTTTAAATGAAAATTTGGGCCTGGTATCAGGATTACAAAAACGCGAGGAGGTATTTTATATATTAGGAGCAGAAAAATACCTCCGTGCATTTGTAGTGTAATAATAAAAAATGGTTCATTTTAAACGTCAATTATGGAACGGAGATGTTTTATTAGGTTTACATAAACGCGAGATTATCCATTGGGGGGAAGAAAAATATCCCTGTGAATTTCTGCTCTCTTACTACAATAACCTCAAAAAAGGAATTTCTTTTACCTACTAGAAGTACAGCTCGATTTCTTCTATAAAAACTTATGGCAATTAAAATTTATAAATAAAAATACTTCGACATAATTTATTAAACTTTTATTTTTGTTCGAATGTGGAAACAAACTTACAACTTCTCAAATATTGTAGGTAGTCACGTAGTGTATCTGGTGTTGCAAAATAAAAATAACATCTATATATATTATATTTGTACCTGTAAAGATATAACGCTATCAACGACCTTTAAGCTATACTATACTTTATTATAATAGCCTTCCTATACCAAAACTTTCTAGCGTGACACAAACTCAAACACATTTTTAGGTACCACCATAAATTGAAGAATTAGTTTCTAAATACGCTAATCAAGCAAGAATTTCATTCAGGAGCGCAAAGATGATAATGAAACCGGCACGCTGTTAACATACGAAAAACACCGACATCAAATATTTTTTTCGTAAGCATAAAAAAGGGTTAGTTCAGTTAGTTCCCATAATTCGTTGCTAAAAATTTTAACATTTCTATTCTATATGCAGTCACAACATTGATTGCTGCTTGGAATCATGTGTCTGAAAAACAATTAATTAGAAACGGCTTCCGGTACGTCCATTTTAGGCACGAGGGATTTGCATCAAAATACGACAATGATTGAAACACTTTAAAGTTATTTGTCTGGATCACTAAAAATGGTACAAATGACTTTCCAGGTACGGATTTAGATACCTACGTTTAAGCAGATTGTGAAATTATAACAAACGATACCCCTAGGGGTTCGGACATTGCTAAAATGGTTAACGACAACTCTAGCATTTCTACTGAACCTATGACCACGGATGATGATGCAGAAAAGTTTTGCCTCTGCCCATCTAGCGAATATTTCTTTGTTTTATCGGTCACCTCTTCGCTCGAACAGAGATACCCTTTTTGGGCGAATATCGGCGAGGATGTAGGAATATCCGTCAACGTTGTCCAAGGTCCGAAACATACATTAGTATTTTACGGCATTTTTTCGAGACAGAGGTAATACTGCCACGGGCGTTATTACATTCTGCAACAACTATTACCTACAACGTGCAAAATTTTCATGACAGTTTGTCTATTAGTTTGCGAATTACAGCTGAGTGACGTTATTTTTGATTTTTGCAAAATTATGTAACAAAACGAATTTCGTGTGTGATTAAAAACTACTTTTTGATGGGAAAAAATACAGCCAGAACCCGAGAATGGCCTGAGAAGTGTTATCGCACATCTGTTCTGTCGAAAGCAACTATATGTCGATGAACTTAAATGTGGTCGCACAAGCTCCGATGAGGCACCATGTCCCGGACGCCCAAATGAGGCAGTCATTCAAAAAAAAACACAAAAATCCACCATATTGTTCCGAATGACCAAAAAAATCATATTCTTCTGAATGACCGTAAAGTGAAAGTGAGAGAGACATTGTGGGAGTCCAGAAAAAACGATTTGGCTGAAAAGAAGTCGAATAGGAAGCTGGGCTTATTTTAGAGAGCTCGACAAATCGTACTATATGAAAGGTACCCAAATGTTGGAAGGACGCTGGAATAAGTGTATCGCTCTTGAAAGAAATAATGCTGAAGATTAAAATCGATTTTCGGCATAAACATTGTATTTTCTTCAAAAATATCGGGATGAATATACTTAAATAAATAAGTACACTGATCCACCGGGATTGAACCCGGAACCCTTGATACCATATGCCGGCGCGATAACTACGGAGCTAGGGCAGCCCATGCGGCTGTATTTTGCTCGTAAGTAATGTCTTTTACTAATTCTCCAGTTTATGGTAGTAGTTACTAAACACAAAATAGATATTTGTTCAGGCACTCTGTAAAATTTTACTGATATGACCACAGGACAGTTTTGTTTTTAATTAACATAAATATAATCAAATTATATACAACACAATACTTTAGGCAAAAATTAAATCTTTTTCATTAAGTTAGTTTCTTGCAATTTGAAAACATTTCATCAACGGATTATTTGGGGTGACGACTCCTATCTCCCATACGATGGGGCGAATAAGTAATGCAAATAAGACAAAATATCACGGCAGGTTCGTCAGGAACGATCGGCACAGTGGATAACTTCGTGCCAAAGTGGAGAAATTTTCCGGCGTTTTGTCTACGATTTTTAGAATCATCTTTATTCTTCTGGATGAAAACCTGACTACGTCTGGTGCAATCGTAGACGAAATGTTGGAAATGCACTCCAATTTGGCATTGTCTAAACCAAAGAATACTGAAAACTGTAAAAGATTTCATTAGATGTTATCTCATGTCTTCACTGAATAAATATTACGTGTCATTCAAGTTAACCCAAACGTCTCCGAAATAATCTATGAGTATACATAAACACGGCGTGTCTCAAAGTAAACAGAACTTAGACAAAAAGCCAATATTAGTGGCGCCAAATATTGGATATAATATGCGTGGGAAAGGTACATCTTTCACTGATATTTTGCCTAAACTAGCTGCGAAAAATTTGCGCACGGTTTGTGCCACACAAATTGATCCATGACCAAAAATTACTTACTTTAATTTTAATTAATCAACTTGATTAAAGGCAAAAAATGACAAAAACTTCAAGTATCCCATTGTAACTGGCGATGAGACGTGGTGTTTCCAATATGATCCAGACATCAAGTCTCAAAGCTTTGAATGGAAGTACCTAAGTGAGGAAATCAAAAAAAAGTCAGAAGTGGAAACAATATTGATTTGTTCCTACGATTCGGAGGATATAGTGCACAAGGAATTCATTCCACTTGGCCAAACAGTTTATGCTGTGTAATATCTAGGTGTTCTGAAGCGTTTATTATCGAGTATTCGTCGTGTGTGGCCACAAGTGGAAGTTAGCAACTGTTACCACCTCATTGTTCGACGCTTATTTTTTGACCGAAAAATAGCATTTTAACTAACACTATTCACTGTATTCGTCTGATTTAGCTCCGTGCGACTTCTATCTATTCACAAAATTATATTTGTCGAAGAAAGAAAAGCGTTATGCAGACATTGGAGATATCTAAAAGGTGTCGACCAAGATAACGAAGAATATCTGAAAAGATGAGCTAAAAAACTTATTTAACATGCTTATTGAACGTGCAAAACGCTGTATCACACCCGAAGGAAGAATTTTGCCAAAATAATCAGTTTTTGTTTTTCTTTCGACAAAGTCCTTTTTACTTTGAGACGCATTGTGTAAATGGATTGTCATAAAATAAAAATATAAAATCTTACTGAATGATTAGAAATTTACTTCAAAACACACTAGGGGTTTTGCGAGATTCCGTACAATAAATTAAAAAATTATGCGCATCTTGGAATTACCGTAAAAATCTGAGGAACAAAACTGGGTAATGACCATTCTATGGTGAAACCCTAAAACTAACTCTTAATAAACGTAAAAAAAATATACAACAAAAAATACCTAGCGGTAAAATACTAACAACATAATATACGCCAATCTATTTGTAACCGAGTTTCTATATCTAATTCTAACATTTATTTTCTTTGTTTTATTAAATATTTTATTATCTTAGGTTAAGTATTCTTTAGGAAGATACGTAACGCCTGCACAGGTAAGAAAATTTTTGTTAAATATTTCACAACTTACGAAACTGATCGAGGCATCAACGCTCGAAAAAGGAATGCTGACGTTTCGCCGGTGATCCTGCCGGCTTTTTCAGAGCTTGTTTATCGAGCTGTTTCATACTCTCAGCCACAATCTCGTCAATTAACTTTCGTTCTATTTAAAACCAAACATTTCCTAAAGTGTCTCCGAAGACTACAAGTCAAGCAGATCAGACTCTTGGGATTGTAGTCCTTCCATACATTAAGAACGTCACAGAACGCATTTTGAAAATTCTGTGGAAACATAAAATAATAGCAAGATTCTCTATGTGCCCTTGTTAACCAGTTCGTACGAAAAACACATTTCCTCGTTAGTCCCTTTAGCCGGTTTCAATCCTCGGCAGGTCAGTATACTTTTATTTTGAAAGTGTATTTATTCCCATCCCAAGTGATGCTGCTAGCCAGCAGTCATTGGCAAACTCTAAAAAGCTGATTATTTTAAAAGTCACATTCCACGTCATACTGCTAGCCAGCAAACATCGGCAAACTCTCAAAAGCCGACACGCTTTAAAAAAAGGCAGTTGTCCGTGGGAGGCTGCTTAGACTACAAAACTCAGACGAGAGGGCTGGAAACCGACCCCGTACTACTATTATTACTACCCGACCAAATTTTCATTTAAAAAAAAAACTCGTGAAAAATGTGAAATTTCAACAAAGCAACGGCAAAACTGACTTTTACTGACCAATTTTTATCCACACAGGTGTGTATGAAACTAAGGCGTTAGCTATATTCCTGAAAAATATTTAAACGCAAATTTCAACCTATTTTAGTAAATAATTTTTTATTATTTTTGTTCCAAACTAAGCTTCTCCTTAGCATTTGATGCCGAACTACCCGTATTGATAGATTTTATATTAAAGATTTCATTCCGTTCAGTACCATTGCTCCTTTTCTTGGGCGAGTTAATATTCCCAATATGCATCTCGGAAATGTAGACCTCTTCATTCTTACCTTCTGCATTTTCTGGCCGTACGTTCATTTCCCTTAAAATAGCTTTAACCTATAAGAAAAATGTGTATGTTATTAAGCAGGAATGGATAAACATGACATACCTAACCTGAATTAATCTTGCTTGTAAATACACAAAGTTTCTACGAGGCGTATTCGAAAACTAAGGGTCGTTTAGTAATAAAAAAATATATTCGTCAGAAAAAGTTTTTATTGACGGTTTTAGTTTCCTACGAACCTGCTTCATTTTTCCACATAATCGCCGTTCACTTCTAAGCACTTTTCGTAACGCTGAACCAGCTTCTTTAATCCCTCTGCATAGAAATTCTTCGCCTGGGAATTTAACCAGTTGACAACGGCGGTCTCGAGTTTCGTCGTCTTTAAACCGTTGTCCACCAAGCCACCGTTTCAAGTGTGTGATCGCAGTTTTTGGTCCACTTATTGAACGATTTCATCCGTTTTGATACTGGGCCTGCCGCTCCGCTCTTGATCATGCACATTTGTGCGACCATTTTTGAAGTCTCGACACTATTATCTAACCTTTCCTTCACTCATTACTGTAGGTCCATAAGCTAGGCACAACTCCCGATAAATTTGAGCAGCTGATGATCCTTTTTGCACACAAAAATCAAATCACAGCACGCACTTCGCAACTGGCGGGAGAAACGATTTTCGCGGACATTGTTGTCTGCATTCACCGAGAAGCAAACGACTACTGAATCAAAACAATAACTTCAGGGGCTTCGGGAACAATCAATAGATGGCGCTGCATGTGTACAACTTTGTTCAGACCCGCCAATATTTAAATATAAGCAAACGGCCCTTACTTTTCGAATACGCCGCGTATAAAAATTTGACAAAAATGGCATTTCACACACAAACATTGGCGTATTTATATTACAAAGCGATCAATCATCTAATGTGCTATTAAAACTGGTTGATTATATCGGCTAGTAACGAATCAATCGAATTTGCAGTGTTGACTCTACAGTTATCAAAACAACTTACCTCCTCCAAATCGGCATAAATGTTTTCACTAGGATCCTTCTCGCTAACCGCCGAACTCGTGGTGGCCACACTGCAAATCTCACACCTGTCCAGCTCGGCAGTGATATCGGGCAATGAGCACATGTGCTTGGCCTTGCGGGTGGGCGTTTCTTCGAATGAAGTATTCAGTTCTGCCCCGACGCCCGGTTCTCTCGGGCGGGTTAGGAGGTCGTTTTCGGTTTGTTTTCCTAAAAATATTGAGATAAAGCGTGTTGTAAAGCGTTTTACAATATAGGGTTCAAACAAAAGTCACTAAAAGGCATACTTGGAGATACCGCAAACTTTCATTGCAACATGAACGTGTGCGTTTTCTAAGTTTGATCCATAATTACATCATAAAACTAATTTACCTTGACCCGAGAGAAACGCAAGAAAAGATAAGTTTGTTCTTGACAGACAAAGCGATTTTTATGCAATGGAAAATTCTGTGGCGTAATTTTAGATAACTATTATAAAATGGATATTTACTTTTAAATATTTGTATCTTACCTTGACGTTTCATATGAATTTCATTTGATATTTTCTCGAGGTTTTTCAATGTTTGAGAATAGAAGTTTTTAGTTTTAACGATTTCCTGCTTAATAGTTTCGATTCGTTGTTTCTGAGTATTTAGTTGATCCTAAAATGATTAACGATTGTGAATTATATTTTATTGTAAAAACCGAATTAAATAAACATTAACCGCCCTTTAAAAAAGAGATAAAAAGTTCTTAAAAACCCTATCGTGCTGCAAAGGCGCGCGTGCAGCGTCGCAACAATACGATCGGATTTTGACCTCCCGACCTCTGTCTGCAATAAAAAAATTTTCTTAATTGTGTATGTTTACTTATTATATTTTGTGTTCGTGTAATTTTTATTACACGAATTAAATTTAATTTTCAGCAATAACAAACCAATATGTATATTAAGCTGGAATTAGGCGGGGCATATCGTAAGGATGAATGATAACAGATGGACACGCCGTATGGTTAAATGGAGGCCTAAAAGACATAAAAGATGCAGAGGTAGACCACAGACAAGATGGATGGACGACATATAAAGATTAACGGGACACAATTGGATGCAAACAGCAAACAACAGGGCTCATTGGAGACAACTTCGGGAGGCTTACATCCGACTCTGGATGGAATAAGCTAATGATGATGATGATGAATAACAAAACGGCGAGGATGGTTAACACCCTCCCTCAGTTTGTAAATTTTGATAGGTGGTAATCAGTTCTATAAAAGTTAATCTTATGTTATCGAATGACTAATGAACTCAGAAGCTTTGATGAAATAAATCAAGAGCATCGAAAGCCACGTGTTCCAGTTTCACATGTTGGTCAAAATGTTTAAGCACTTCGGTACGGCGCCTTTACTTGTAGCAATAATATAGCACTACATTATGTAAGCGCTGATCCTTAAAATTCCAATTAAACTAACCTGACAGAGAGCTTTTTCATCGAAATAAGGTCGAGACTTAATAATAAATTTTTGTAGTTTTTCTTCAAGCTGCTTTAAATTTTCTTCGGTTTCCTTATAAATGGAGGCTTTCATTTGATGTTCACGCCCGCGTTCCGCCTTTTGGGTTTCGGCTTCCATAACCTAAGGATCAAATAAGCAAATGTCATAAACAAGACCAATATAGTAAAAAATAAATTCATAGTGAATTTTGTTCTAAAATCCATCCAGTCGTTCTCGATTTATCTGTAGACCGAAACCTGCCTGAGATTTACTTTCTTTCTAGTCATAAAGTCATCGCTAAGCGTAACTTTATTCTTAATTTAAAAACCACTGGTCGGATTCTAATGCTGTTTTAATCTTCATAACAGTTACAAAAGCTTTTTGAATTACCTTCATTGTAGCATGATTGAGCATTTCCTGCCAAGCATTGTCAAATTGCCACTCATGCTGGTTAGTTAAAAATCTTTGTTCCGCTAAGGCTACTGTTTCTTTGGCCGCAGCATGGATTCCTGAAAGGAAGTAAATACATATTTTTAGTTCATTTCGACCCAGAAAAAGTTGAAGCATATTTTCTTATAAATCAATAGCAACTAGTAAAATTGAAGTCTATATTTCTGTTCTCTTATCTGTCAAGTCATCTTGGGACGCGTTTCATCGTATCACAACTCATCAGCAGAGCTAGGATCATCAGAGAAGAGAACATAACTCAAAATACTTATCAGAGTACTAGCGCAAAGAGTCATTATGATACATTCAGGATCCCTGGCTGCTGTAAGCCTAGTTTTAAGGCACACCTTATTGTATTTTATTGATGATTTAATATAAATGTTAAAAATATATATAGAAGTATTTATAAATTCTACTAAGGCAGTATGATGACTCTCATGGATCATAATTGCTATAGGTAAACATATTTATATAATTTTTCCCAAAAATTCTTACCGCTGGCTTTTTGATACTGTAAAGCTGCTTCTTGGCATTCTTTCTGTTGTTTTTTAGCTATTTCCAGTAAATCATAGTACGGTCTTGCTTTTTCTATACAACTACCAAGTTTTTTAGTTAACAATTTTAGTCGTCTCGTCGACTCGTTAAGAAGCATACGAAAAGTGGTATTGGCTTCCTACAAGAGAAAAAATTTCTAAATAATTCAGCTAGTATTACTTGGCACTGTATTTCGACTTCGATACAGTAACAGACAAAAACAACATAAGAAAGGAATAAAAAGTCCTATTTTCTCTAAGAGAAGTACATAAATTTGTTAAATATGATACAAAATTGTTTAAAAGGTTAAATTTACTTTGCATTTACTCTTACTGTTACGTTTATGTAATGTTGTTCTCATTAAACTGAAAGAATATAGAATCATTTATTGACTAGTTAGCTAGAGTTTAACCCTATAACTACTAATACATGAAATGGTCTAACTATGAGGGTCTTAAGATACTTACATGTCAGTAACTTAAATAACCTAGCTTGTTAGGTAATGGGTTTGATATAAATTTGGTGAGAGTGAACTTAAGATATTGGAACTTAAGAGAATAAACTTAAAATTAAACTTAAGGTCAACTTAAGACTAACTTAAAAGCTAATCCTGATGTAGGGTGTCGGAGGGTGCGATGCACACTAGGGTGTGCATTGTTTCAAAATTCTCTAGAGGCCGCAATTTTCATCTAATTTTATAAATTGTCGCGATTAAATAGAGAAGAGAACCCTCACGGCTTATTTTGAAAATAATAGACCCAAAATTGTTTATATATATATATGAGGCTGGTTTGAAAAGTCCGAGAGATGGCACCACCGGCGCGTATCGAGGTCATGTTTAGTTAGTAGCATCTCTTGAATGAACGCACACCAAGTTTCAGCCATATTGGTCTATTTCTTTGTGTTTGGCATTCGTGTGAATCAAGGAAGTCGAGTGATTTTCAAGAAATGGACGAAAAAGAATTTCGTGTGGTGATTAAACATTACTTTATGAAAGGCAAAACGCCTCAGGAGACTAAAGAGAAGCTTGATAAACATTATGGTGACTCTGCACCTTCGATTAGAACAGTTTATAAGTGGTTTCATGGTTTCAAAATTTTCGGACTGGCCATATGGGCACAAGTGACGCTGAACGTTCTGGACGGCCTGTGGAGATTACGACTCCAGAAATCATTGATCAAATCCATGATATGGTGATGGATGACAGAAGAGTTAAGGTGCGTGAGATTGCTAGTGCTGTGGGCATCTCGACTGAACGGGTACATAATATTTTGCATAAACATTTGGACATGAGAAAGCTATCCGCAAGATGGGTGCCGCGATTGCTCACGCTTGACCAAAAACGGAATCGTGTGAAGTGTTGCAAGGATGGTTTGCAGCTGTTCCAGAAGAATCCGGAGGACTTTAAGCGTCGTTTCGTCACTGTGGATGAAACATGGATACATTACTATACTCCTGAGACCAAACAACAATCTAAACAATGGGTTACCAAGGGGGAATCTGCACCAAAAAAGGCGAAGACCGTTCCTTCGGCCGGAAAGGTTATGGCGACTGTCTTTTGGGATTCGCAAGGGATAATCCTCATCGACTATCTGGAAAAGGGTAAAACTATTACAGGTGAATATTATTCATCGTTATTGGACCGTTTGAAAACCGAGCTGCAAGAAAAACGCCCGCGATTGGCCCACAAGAAAGTCCTTTTCCATCACAACGCACCAGCACACACCTCAGCAGTTGTGGTCGCAAAATTAATGGAAATAGGATTCCAACTCGTTTCACATCCCCCCTATTCTTCAGACTTGGCTCCCTCGGACAACTACTTGTTCCCCAATTTGAAGAAATGGCTGGCGGGACAAAGATTTTATTCAAACGAGGAGGTGATTGCAGACACTAATGGATATTTTGCAGACTTGGACAAATCCTATTATTCGGAAGGGATCAACAAACTAGAACATCGTTGGACGAAGTGTATAAGCCTAAAAGGAGACTATGTCGAAAAATAAAAAAGGTTTACCCCAAACACATAAGTAGTTTTTATTTTTGCACGGACTTTTCAAACCAGCCTCATATATATATATATATATATATATATATATATATATATTATATATATATATATATATATATATATATATAAATCGGATGAAAATTGCGACCTGTAGAGAATTTTGAAACAATGCATGTGTGCGTTGGGAGGAAGTTCTATACGCATTTCTGACTGTGAGGTTGGTATGGTATTCCGGGAATGTGGGCATTTAGAGGTCTCTGTGGATGATTCGGAAGGCCTTATTTTGAACGGACTGGAGGGTGGGTCTGTGTGTGACATATGACACCTTGCCGAATTAGAATATATAATACTGTTGACGTGAGTGAGCTGTGGTGTGATGCATGGTGTCGTGGGAGGGTCGAAACATAAACTGTTCGTTTGGGATGACTTTCTCGTCCAGTTTGCCTAGGCAAGAAAGTAGGCTAGTTGGCCGATAGTTGCTAGCCTGGTGAAAGGGGGTGCCGGGTTTAGGACCATCTCACCTTTCTTTCAGAAGGGTGGGAAGTAGCTGAGTCTGAAGATACCAAATATAATGTTAGTAGTCTCTGTGATCTACTTTTTGGGGTGTTTTTCAGGGCTTTGACGCTGATTCTGTCATGCCCTGGGGCTTTACGAACTGAACATGAGTTGATGATGGCATGGGTGACCAAAGGGGTTGTGAAGTAAGTAAACTGAGAGAAAAAGTATATTAGGTTATATAAATCGGGGGTTCTCTAGAAGCCGTTTATCAGCTTAGGTCAAATTTCCCTAATTCTAAAGCTTTTGTGCATTTCACTCAATTATCCGTCTCTATTATCTCCTACCGATTTTTTTTTGAGATTCAATATAAAGAAATGCTACCAGCGATTTTGCCAATGAAATAAATGATATTTTTCACCAAAAGGTCCTAAAAAACACCCTAAAATTATAGTTAATTCGGTCAAAAGGAAATACTGCTATCGTGAGCTGTTAACATCTCGGCACCATGATATCACTGCTGTTGTACTTAACATTTAGGCTGAAAAGTTTTTGGTCTGACACATAGATGTTGCCCTTTTCAAAAAATCCATATGATTTTTAGGAAGTACCAACCTTCAAACGATACATGTCAAAATTTCATGACATTTCGACGAATAGTTTACAAGTTACAGTGGTTTTTAGTGACACTACTTTTGATATTTTCAAAACAATGGAAAAAATCGAATTTAGTATGTTGATTAAACACTGTTTTTTGATGGGAAAAAATACCGTTCAAGCAAAGCAATGGTTTGATAAGTGTTACGGGGACTCAGTCCCTGAAAAAAAACGCCCATCATTTACTGGTATGCTGAATTTAAATGGGGTCGTACAGACATAAATGATGCTGAATGTTCTGGACACCCAAATGAGGTAGTTACACCGGAAAACATAAAAAAATCCACAAAATTGTTTTGGATGAGCGTAAAGTGAAATTGCGTAAGATAACTGACACCCTAAAGATATCAAAAGAACTTGTTGGTCATATTTTGCATGGACATTTGGGCATGAGAAATCTCTGTTCGAAATGGGTACCGCGTTTGCTCACAGTGGACCAAAAACAACAGCGTGTTGATGATTCTGGGCGCTGTTTGGACCTGTTTAAGCGCAATAAAAAGGATTTTTTTTCATGCGATATGTGACAATGGATGAAACATAGATCCACCACTACACACCGGAATCAAATCAGCAGTCAGCTGAGTGGACATCAATACCGAATATTATATAAAGTTATTGGTGCGTTTGAAGGTAGAAATCGCAAAGAAATGACCCAAATGAACAAGAAAAAAGTGCTCTTTCATCAAGACAATGCACCGTGTCATAAGTCAATGGTTACAATAGCAAAACTGCATGAACTGAAGTTCGAATTGCTTCCTCATCCACCGTATTCTCCTGATTTGGCACCCAGCGACTATATCAGACCTCAAAAAATGCTCGCTTGAAAGAGATTTGGCTCCAGTGAAGAAGGTATCGCCGAAACTGAGGCCTATTTTGAAGGCAAAGACAAATCCTTCTACAAGAAAGGTATAGAAATGTTAGAAAAGCGTTGGACTGATCGTATCGCTCTTGAAGGAGACTATGTTGATGAATAAAGTCGAATTTTGCAAAAAAATGTGTTTTAGATAGCTGGACCAAAAACTTTTCAGCCTACGTGTTACGATATGACGGTATTCCTTTGTTTATATCTCCTTCCTTCTTTTAAATCTACGTGTCAGCACAAAAGTGATATGCAAAAAAAGTAAATAGGACCGACAGATGGAAGCTGCAGTGACTGATTAAAGTAGGCAGCATACATGGCTTTAAGATGAATTAATGTAGCAGAAATTTACTTTAAGGACCGCATTTAAAATTTCAAATGATTTCCTTTATAAAAAAATAATTACAATACAATAGCAAAAATGACGACATATAGTATATACCTCAATAGAGGTATGGAACTGGTCAAATAATTAAGACACTTAAGTAAACGAATCATAATTAAAATAAACAATATCATTAAACAGTGAAAATTAATAAATATTGCTTGGACCCCATCAATTCACTTGATACTTATTTTATGGTACATGGGCCATATCAGGCAAAAATATTTTAAGTTACTTTAAATAGCTACACAACAAATGGCAACACTGTCTCATAATAAAATCAACCTTTCTAAAGACGATAAGGACAGCATTGTTAATGTTCGGTTAAATAACACATCCAGATCGTTAAAAGATGAAGTCTCGCTAATGTGTAATTCCGTAGCTGTATTGTTTTTCTGAAGAAAGAGATTATTTAACTTTTTGAGACATTTACTGTTATTTTATTATTACAACATGCATTTCAAAATTTCATTTTGTAAAAGATGACAATCATTAAGAATTGAAACGTGAAATTACTGCTACTACATGGGGTGAAAAAACCGAAGACTTTGGAAGAACAAACAATGCTTTTGCCAAAAATTGAGTTTATTCTTCAAGAACGACACACTTATTCCAGCGATGTTCCAACGTTTGAAAACCTTTCATATAGTATGATTTGTCGAGCTCTCTAAAATAAGACTTAGTTTCATACCATTTCTTTTCAAATTAGGAAAGAGATAATCGCTAGGGGCCAGATTTGGTGAATAAGGCGGATGAGGAAGCAATGCATTTGGTCCAATTCCACCATCGATTTGATGGACTTGTAAGCTGCTGCTTTACCTTGGTGAAACAACACTTTTTTCTTAGCTAAATGCGGCATTTTTTTTTGATTTCACCATTCAGACGGTCCAATAACAGGTAGCCAGAAAAGTTTTTGGTCTAGCCATTTAAAACACATTTTTTTTGCAAAATTAGACTATTCATCAATATAGTCTCCTTCAAGAGCGATACAATCAATCCAACGTTTTTCTAACATTTCTATACCTTTCTTGTAGAAGGATTTATCTTTGCCTTCAAAATAGGCCTCAGTTTCGGCGGTAACTCCTTCACTGAAGCCAAATGTCTTTCCCGCGAGCATTTTTTTGAGGTCTGCGAATAGATAATAGTCGCTGGGGGCCAAATCTGGAGAATACGTTGGAAGAGGAAGCAATTCGAACTTCAAGCAATTTTGTCATCGTAACCATTGATTTGTGACACGGTGCACTGTCTTGATGAAAGAGCATTTCTTGTTCATTTGGGGTCGTTTCTTTGCGATGTCTGCCTTCAAACGTACCAATAACTTTACATAATACTCGCTATTGATGGTTTTTCTCTTCTCAGCATAGTCGATGAAAATTATTTCATGCGCATTCCAAAATACAGAGGCCAAAACCTTCCCAGCCGACTATTTTGTCTTTGGTCGCTTTGGGCGGCTTTCACCGGCTGCTATCCACTCAGCTGAATGCCGATTCGATTCCGGAGTGTAGTGGTGGATCCATGTTTCATCCATTGTCACATATTGCATGAAAAAAATCCTTTTTATTGTGCTTAAACAGGTCCAAACAGCGCTTAGAATCATCAACACGTTGTTGTTTTTGGTCCACTGTGAGTAAACGCGGTACCCATTTCGAACAACGCTTTCTCATGCCCAAATGTTCATGCAAAATATGACCAACACGTTGTCGGGTGTCAGCTATCTCGCGCAATTTCACTTTACGGTCATCCAAAACAATTTTGTGCATTTTTTTGATATTCTCCGGTGTAAACCTCAATTGGGCGTCCAGAGTGTTCAGCATCATTTGTATCTGTACGACCGCGTTTAAATTCAGCATACCAGTAAACGATGAGTGATTTTTCAGGGGCAGATTCCCAGTAACACTTATCAAGCTATTGCTTTGCTTGAACGGTATTTTTGCCCATCAAAAAACAGTGTCAGACCAAAAGATCAGTATTATTTCATGTGTATCCCAGAAAATACTTGGCAAGCCCTTTCCAGCTGATGTTCATGTTTTTGGACGCTTCGGTTGGCTTTCATGCGATTTCGACCATTCTGCAGACTGACTGTTGGACTCAGGCATATAGTGGTAGGTCCACGTTTTGTGCATTGTTACGAATCGACGTAAAAACTCCTCTGGATTACGCCGAAACGCTGCCAAACAGCGTTTTGAATCTTTGCACGTTGCTGTTTTTGAGCAATCGTGAGAGTGCGTGGTACTCATCAGGCACATAGCTTTTTCATATGCGTATTTCATATGCGTGCAATATTCATGCAAAATATGCCTCACGCGTTCGGTTGATATCTTCACGATGTCAGCTACCTCTCTCACTTTCACTTTGCGGTCATTCAGAATAATATGGTGGATTTTTTGTGTTTTTTGGAGTGGCTGCCTCATTTGGATGTCTGGAATGTGGTCCGTGCTTGCACCACCGCATTTAAGTTCGCTAAACAATCGACATATAGTTGCTTTCGATGGAGCAGAAGTGCCATAATACTCCTCAAGTCATTCTTGGGTTCTGGCTGTATTTTTCCCAGCAAAAAGCAACGTTTAATGAACACACGAAATTCTTTTTGTTCCATCGTTTCTCAAAAATCAAAAGCAGTATCACTCAAACAACTGTAACTCGCAAACTAATAGTTAAAATGTCCTGACAATTTACACGAATCTTCTGAGAGTTGATACTAATTATAAATCATATGGTTTTTCTTGCTTGTGCTGCCATCTCTCGGAAAGTCGGGACTCTTCACTCCATGTAGCGCTAAAAAAAAATGTTCCAGCTTGGAAAAGACTCAGAATATAACCCGAATACTTTTATCTAAAGAATTTGTCTAACGGAAAATAACTAAAAACAGAATAAATACATTCAATTTTGAACATCATAAAAACGAATTGTGCTGGTTTAAATTGTTTAGATAATCTTTGGGAAAAAAATGTTAAAAAATGACAACACTAATTATTATACTCTACATTTGTTGCCAAACTGTTTATACAATGAAATATATTGTTTACTTTTCTGGGAACATTATAAATGTGATTTAATGTTTATTTGGCATTTTGGTAATTAACTTCTTGGAAACTTGTGTTATTATAATAAATATGTAACAGAAACTGAAATAAAATATATCTAGAGTTGGGACTTTATTTTTACCCAGCAACAGTGCGGAAAAAAAAAGCGATTCACATTGGTCTTGATCGCTGTGAATTGTATTCGGTGGGAAACACAGTCCTGGGCAAATTATTCCAAAGGGATAAGGTTCTCCATATAAAAGACTGCTTGAAAAGGGTTGTACGAGGAGTAACAAACTAAACCTCATACGGATGTGAAGTATCAGCGCGACGTGTATTTCTAACATGCACCGCTCTGGAAGGAATTCAGGGAGATACATCCATCGAACACTTTCTATGAAAATACTTGTAGAATTGACTCAAGTCGCCAACCGTTCTTCGATGTTCCAACGAATCCAGGCCGCCGGTCAGTTCCGGGTCTCCAATCAGACGAACAGTTCTCTGAATAGAATCCATCAAATGCAGTGTATGTTTGGGAGCAGAGCCCCAAACATGGGAGCAGTATTCTATACTTGGTCGAATTTGAGCTTTGTAAAGAATTAACAGTTGTGGAGTGTAGAGCTTTCTGGTTCGAAATAATATTTCCAACTTTTGAGAAGCTCTCCTTGCTATGCTTGCAACATGGTCATGCCAAGACATATTTGCTCCCAAATTAACGCCTCGTATGTTAATACGTGAGCACGTTATGCTCGTGAAAATGTTTTACCTCAGTACAGTAACGAACAGTTCGGCGTTAAATAGTACAAGAGATGCCGGAGAAAAGAAAAAAAATGTAGCTACTGACGTAAATTTTGATGAAAATATGCTCGTATCTTTAACGCAAACCAGATTTTTGTCTATTATTTGCAACAAATATAAATTTGTCGAATTTTTGGGCAAATATCTGAAAAAAAAATTTGAGTTACAGTTATCAATCAATACTGCAATTGATTACTCATTTATTGGTATTGTTGATCGGTCTAACGACTGAATCAGAAAATTTGTACTTTTATAAACCGACTATAACTAAATAATCTCGAGATTCGCCATATAAAAGACTGCTTGAAAATGGTTGTATGAGAAGAAACAAGCTGAACTCATACGGATGTGAAGTATTAGCACCACGTGTATGCGGACTACATCCATCGAACACTTTCCATGAAAAAACTGCTAGAATAGATTCAAGTCGCCAACCGTTCTTCGATGTTAAAACGAATCAAGGCCGCCGGTCAGTTCCGGGTCTCCAATCAGACGAACAGCTCTTCTCTGAATAGAATCCAACAAATGCAGTGTATGTTTGGGAGCAGAGCCCCAAACATGGGAGCAGTATTCTATAGTTGGTCGAATTTGAGCTTTGTAAAGAATTAACAGTTGTTGTGGAGTGTAGAGCTTTCTGGTTCGAAATAACATTTTCAACTTTTGAGAAGCCCTCCTTGCTATGCTTGCAACATGGTCATGCCAAGACATATTTGCTCCCAAATTAATGCCCTATAAATTGAGTGACGATGTTAGAGGAATAGAGTGCCCCGACATAACGATGTCGGGTTCAGCAACGTTAACTTTTTCAGAAAAAAACTGCCGCCTGGGTTTTTGTAGCGTTAAATTCCACCTGGTTACTGTCACCCCAAGATAGGTCATTGGAACAACCGTCGTTGCGCAAGTTATTTTCTAAAAATGTTGTATATTCTTGTCTTTCACTTAAGCTCGCTTTACCGTTTATATGTTCAGTTAAATGAATGCCAATAGCCATGTATGTTAATGCGTGAGCACGTTATGCTCGTGAAAATGTTTTACCTCAGTACAGTAACGAACAGTTCGACGTTAAATCGTACGAGAGATACCGGGGAAAAGAAAAAAAATTAGCTGCTGACGTAAATTTTGATGAAAATATGCTCGTATCTTTAACGCAAACTAGATTTTTGCCTATTATTTGCAACAAACATAAATTTGCCGAATTTTGGGGCAAATATCTGAAAAAAATGGAGTTACAGTTATCCAAGCCAACAAAGATGCCGATGTTCTTATGGTCAATACTGCAATTGATTACTCATTTATTGGTATTGTTGATCGGTCTAACGACTGAATCAGAAAATTTGTACTTTTACAAACCGACTATAACTAAATAATCTCGAGATTCGCCATATAAAAGACTGCTTGAAAAGGGTTGTATGAGGAGAAACAAGCTGAAAGTATTAGCACCTCGTGTATGCGGACTACATCCATCGAACACTTTCCATGAAAAAACTTGTACAATAGACTTAAGACGCCAACCGTTCTTCGGTGTTCCAAAGAATCAAGGTTACTGATCACTTCTGGGTCTCCAATCAGACAAACAGTTCTCTTCTGAATAGAATCCAACAAATGCAGTGTATGTTTCGCAGCAGAGCCCTAAACATGAGAGCAGTATTCCATCGCTGATCGTATTTGAACTTTGTACAGAATTAACAGTTATTGTGGAGTGTAAAGCTTTCTAGTTCGGAATAATATTCTCAGCGTTTTTTATCTTGGTGAAACAACACCTTTTTTCACCATTCAAACGGTCCAATAAGTCAACGTAATAGTTTCCGGTGATTGTTCGCCCTTTCTCAAGATAGTCGATTAGTATTATTCCATGCATATCCCAGAAAATACTTGCCAAAGCCTTTCCAGCTGATGTTTGTGTTTTTGGACGTTTCGGTTGGCTTTCATGAGGTTCCAGCCACTCTGCAGAATGACTGTTCCATCGTTTCGTTGCTATGCTTGCAATACGTTCATGTTAAGACATATTTGCTCCCAAATTAACGCTCAGCAAATTCACGATGCTAGAGGAATGGAGTGCCCCGGCATAACTATGTCGGGTTCAGCAACGTTGACTTTTTTAGAAAAAACTGGCACCTGGGTTTTTGTAGAGTTAAATTCTACTTGGTTACTGCCATCCCAAGATATAATTTTTTCCAGGTCTTTGGTAAGGGGGTTTCTCTTCAAAAAAATCGATTTTTTTTACATATTTCTAAAGTAATATATACTGAGAGTATACTGTAAAAATTTCAGACCGAAATTCAAAATATTTACGAAGTTATAGCATATAGAAGAGAGGGCGTCGTAGTAGCTTGCCACATGACCTACGGCTGCTGCAACGATGTGACCTGCTCTATTGTTCTTTCGGGACCCTTAAACCTGCGCTTAAAATGAAACCTTTGAAGAAATGGACGGTATACTGTATGCAGCAGGCATAGCTGATTAGTGTAAGTATAAGTTTTCTATAAAAAATCAGTTACAAAAACTTTAAACTCGTTTTTCTAGAAACCAATTTTTTTCGGTTCGTGGGAAGCAGAGACAAAATTCTATCTATCCGATCGGGCTAAAATTTGTACACATTGTTCTACATATAATTAGTTATTGTATCACATAGAATGAATTATTTTTATTAATAATTTCTTAATTTATTTCTTGATTTTCAACGAAAATAAACACGATTTTTGAAAAAGTTTGTCATATTGTTTACATAAATATCTAATCCTACGTAACCCGATAGAGATATATTTATTGAATAATAATTAATTGGGATATTTTGTTATAGATCATTACAAATGGAGATGTTCTTCCAACCACCCACTCACCTTTTTTTGAGATCACTTTGACCGCAAACAACATGAATAAAATGTTATTAAATAAACTAAAAAAAAATTTTTGTATAGTTTAAGATGGTAATAATAATATAAAAAAACTGAAAAGATTGTATTTTATTTTGTTACGAAAAAAAAATCCTGAAATAAGCTTCAAATTTTAGCCGTCACACCGAGAAACCCCCCTTAAGTTTATTTAATTTATTAAATTTATTTAATTAATTATTTTATTTAAATTATTTATTTTATTTAATTAATTTAATTTATTTTACTGAATTTATTTAATTTATTTCACTGAATTTCATTTATTTAATTACTTAATTTATTTTACTGAATTTAATTTATTTAATTTACTTAATTTATGTTAAGTTGGGAATGGGGGGGGGGAATGGGAATGGATATGTTACTGAATTTAATTTATTTAATTTTGTTTAATTTATTTTGCTGAATTTAATTTATTTAATCTATTTTACTGAATTTAATTTATTTTACTTAATTTAATTTATTTATTTTATTTCACTGAATTTATTTTAGTGAATTTAACTTAATTAATTTATTTAATTTTTTAAATTTATTTTACTGAATTTAATTTATTTACCTTATTTATTTTACTGAATTTAATTTATTTTACTGAATTTAATTTATTTAATTTTATTTAATTTATTTAATGTATTTAATTTATCTAATTTTCCGAATTCCTGCTGTATGCGGATATTTGCATGAATAGCCGATATTCGAGCGTTCAAAGTGAATGAAGAAATAAGCGTATTCTCATCTGTAAAGATGTAGATTGGAATCTTGATCCTTTCTAGCAGACCGTTAATGTAAATGAGAAAGAGAGTAGGTGACAGTGTGGCGCCTTGGGCACCGGCATCGATAGTGAAGGTGTCAGAAAGATATCCGTTGACTGCGACTCGTAAAGAACGGTCTCTGAGGAAACATAGAGCCATAAACAGTACATTTCAGACATATCATAAGAGTATAACTGAGTCAACACTCCATCGTGCCAAATATGATCGAATGCCTTGGCTATAGTAAGTGCGACCGCACAATACAGAAATTATCTCTTACTAAAAGTTATTATCTCCGTACCACAATATTATTGCCAAATTTGATTGATCAAAGTCTAATTTTTTTGTTACATAAACAAACCTGAAAGTGAAAGAGGATATTAAGAAAGGAGGAGGATCAATAAAGGCGATTTTCAGCCTAATCAGAAAATCACCCAAAACATGAAATACATTACCTGGGTCCAGACAAATAATATTTAATCGATTCTAGCCTAAACGGATACACCTCACTCCTTAGACACCCCTCTTCTACTTACATCCTTGTATATCATCGGAAAATCTTCTAAGTAAGAATTTAAAACAAAAAATGCCCCAAAACTAATGGAATATATTACTTTGACCAACAAAAACAATATAGTCAAGTAGAGTGTAAACGAGCGTTTCCCCACCTCAATACCCCCTCCCCCTTGCCACTTTAAATTCATGTAAGAGTTTAATTCCAAAATGACTCAAAATACATGAAATACATTTTGAGATTTGGATTTCAAGGAAACCTCAATCCAGTAGAGTTCAACATTGGGACAATGATCCTACTTATGAGCTTCATTAGACCAAATCTCCTTTTTTTTTCAGTCAGATACGCAATTTTTTTGCCGAATATAAATGTAATTTATTTGGCAAAGGCAGCACTTAAGTAGGGGGATATTGCACCAGAGGGTATTTTGCACCGGTGTCTGGAAGTGCCTAAGAGCTGTTTGAGAGATCTCTGGAAGTGTTTAAAAGGTGCCTGGAAGGTGTCTGAAAGTGTCTAAAAGGTATCTGAATATGTTTGATAGGCGTGGCCGTAAGAGTGGTGTGGTTTACATGAACATGTTCCATTTATGCTGTTTGTGTTTTGACACAAGCCTTGGCGAAAATTTTTTATATAACATAATGTAATTGATGTAGACAGATTTAATGTAGGGCAACATGATGTAATGTAATGTAAACTGTCATGTAAGTAATGTAAGGTGATGTAATGTAGTGTACTGTAATATAATAGTAGTGATATAATGTAATGTGATCTAATGAATATGTTTTATACGAAGGGGGCAAGCAGTCTTAAAGGTTCCAGTTATTAAATCTTGTTTAAGTTATATTTTTTGATTAAGTTTTTAAGTTAATTATTTTCTTTTCGCACTAATTAGGCATTCCAAAGAGAACAGGTATCTACCACTTCCTCGCTGTTGTTCCTGGATAACGCCAAGAGTAAAGACAAATTCCTATCTAATTACAAAGACTATCTTCACTATTTAGAATTTTTTTGGATTAAGACAATAATAAGTTTAGTATTACAACTAAAACTTTTTAAATAGGCTGTTTTCCAAATAAAGGTTTACACATTCATATTAGATAATAAAGTCCATTTTTATTGAATTTTTATTTGTGATATTTTTAAAAATACCACGATATTGCTATTATAGAAAACTCGTACATTTCATCAATTTTAAGTCCTTATGGAACGCTTTCTACGAAAAAGTTCTCTTTGAAATTGTTTTTTGTCATTTATAATTCAAAAATAACCATTTACAAGTAATTATATGATAAAAACAATTGCTTGTGATTTTACCAATATAGCAATTTCCGTTTGTGGGGCCCGAATCGGCTTTTTAGTTTCTGAATCTATAATTTAATGTACATTCATATTCTGCAAAAAAATTGAATATCTGAATGAAAAAAGGAGTTTTGGTCCGATGCGGCTCATAAGTGGGACCTTTGTCCTAGTGTCGAACTCTACTATATTAAGGCCTCCTTAAAATCTTACAAAAATCTCTTGTCCAGCAATGTATTTCATCTATTTGAGTCATATTTTGAATGAAACTCTTACATGATTTTAGAGTGAGAAGGGGAGGAGGGTATTGAGGTGGGAAAATGCTCGTTTACACTATAGTTGACTATATTGTTTTTGTTGGTCAAAGTAATATATTCCACGAGTCTTGGGGTATTTCTTGTTTTAAATTTTCGGATGATATAGAAGGATGTAGTTAGAATAGGTGTGTCTAAGAGGGGATGTATCCATTTAGACTAGAATTAATTGAATATTATTTGTCTGAACCCAGGTAATGTACCAGATGTACAAGTATGAAATGCGGATTTTTTTTCTAAAAAAAAACATGTTAAATTCGGAAGAATGATAAAAAGTGCTTTATTCAAACTATGCTCCATCGCTTGTTATACATTTTTCCCATCTTTCGGGCAATTTGTGAATACCACGCCAGTAAAAATCTTCCCCTTTTGCTGCGAACCATTCATCCATCCATTTTTTCACATCTTCGTACGAACCAAAGCGCTGCTCAGCAAGTGCGTGACCCATCGATGCAAACAAGTGGTAATCGGAAGGAGCCAAGTCTGGTGAGTAAGCCGCATGGGGTAGAACTTCCCAGCTGAGTGCTTCCAACGTGTTGCGAACTGGTTTTGCCGTATGTGATGAAGCATTGTCATGAAAAAAAATGACTTTGTGTTACCTCTTTTGGTATTCTAGCCTTTTTTCAAGCAGCGAACGGTTCAAATCGGCCAATTGTTGTTCGTAACATTTAGTATTAACCGTTTCCCCAGGTTTTAATAGCTCATAATAGACTACGCTCCTCCCACCAAACACAGAGCATCGTCTTTCTTCCAAAGCGATTCGGTCTTGCGGTCGATGTGGATGGTGCGCCTGGATCTACCCATGATTTTTTGCCCTTGGGGTTCTCAAAATAAATCCACTTTTCATCTCCTGTAACTATACGATGCAAAAAACGACTTCCTTTTGTACCGAGTGAGCAAAATGTCACACGTGTTTTTGCGCTTTTTCCATTTGCCTGTCGTTCAACTCGTGTGGTACCCATCTACCGGTCTTCTGAATCTTTCCCCATCTCTCGTAGCCGATTGGAAACAGCTTGTTGACGTCCAATTGCTCGACGAGTTGTTTTTGTGTTTGCGAATCGTATTCGTCCAAGAATGCTTGCAATTCCACATCTTCGTATTTTTTTTGGCGCTTTTCCACGTTCCTTGTCTGCAACATCGAAGTCACCACTTTTGAAAACGCCGAAACCATCGTTCAAACGTATCCGCGATGGAGCATGTTCACCATAAGCTTATCGAAGTAATCGGTATGATCCAACAGCGGTTTTCTTCAAATGAAAATAAAAAATTAATGCTGTCCGCGAATGCTCTTTGTTCGGTAAAATTTCGACATATTAAACACAACAACAACACTATGCACATACTTTTCCAATTTATCACTCGTGCGCGTCTGACACTTGTTGATGACACAACAAAATGGCGCAGTGTCAAATCTTTAAAGCACAATCTGCATTGCTGCACCATCTATTGTCTGAAATCCGCATTTCATACTTGTACACCTGGTATTTCATGTGTTTTGGGTGATTTTCTGATTGGGCCAAAAACTGTCCTTATTCAATCATATATTTAAGTAGGATTTAACAGGGATTTATTTAGATTTTATTCATTATAATATCCAACTTATGTAGGCTATAATTGGCAAAGTGACTTATTGCCATACTATAATCTTTTACACTGAATACTCCAACTTAGAGTACATTCTATATATATCTACAGATAAACTAGCTACATTTTTCACCTTTAATAAACATAACTTATCTTGTTTTGTATTAACATGAGAAACACATGTATCAGGATATATAACCTTTACACATATTTTATGAAAATCATGCTTTTTGATAGATAAATCATTATCTGATAAACAAATATCTAATTATTTTGCTTCAATTTTACTAAGCAAAATTGGCAAAATTCCATATTTAAATAACAAAAGGTATAAATTTGAATGATGTACTTATTTGTTGATACTTTCATAATACTTGTTAATTTACATTTCCCTTTAGATGAATTAATGAAATAAGATGTTATTACCTTTTGTCAAAAATATTTTCCATGTAAACTTTAAAAATATTTTCTTTTATAAACTATTATCCCAAAAACTTATTGTAAAAAATAATTTCGTTTCAAAATTGGAGATTATCAATTTACAATAATCACTGGTTTGCAGCCTTTTAAAATTTCTGACGCCAATTTCTTTGAAGACCAGCCTCAAACAATAATTATATATGAGGGCGTCTCAAGCAAAGGGATGTAAATGAAAAATTATCTAAATTCAGTTATGCACTTTAAGAGGTTTCTTTACCCAACATCTAACTCCCAGCAGACAGACAGACCCATACTCTGTACTAGACTGGGCTGCTCTAACAATGTTTTTGTTAAAGGGTTCAGGTATTTTTTTGAATTTTTAAAGTCACAGTAACTTTGAAGATGATTTCTCTCAAACTTAAAGAATGTTACTTTCACCCTTTTGCTTCTAACCCCCTTATATATATATATATATATATATATATATATATATATATATATATATATATATATATATATATATATATATATATTAGATAAAAAAAAACCTCTCCTTTTGGGTCTCAATCTACTTTTGGGAATGTTTGCCATACCATTTAATAAAGGAATTTGTAACCTTGTCACCTCTGGTAAAAACAATGCAAATTATGTAAATCAGCACATTTGAAAAGAAAAATGACAACCAGAAAAGTCTTGCTCCCTTTTTTAGATGTGAAAATTTAATATTTGACCATCCAAATATAATCACTGTGATTAAAACATAACAAAACATTCTGGTAAACTTACATCATATTCAATTTCCAACTTATTTATCTCATCAGTAGTACTATTCAATTTTTCTAATTCGATTTGAATTCTGGGGTCCAATTCACTGTCAGAATCGTCATTTTCACTCATATTTGGGTTCTCCTAATTATTTTATGAAACCTATCTCTAAAACAAAAAAGATATATAATAATAATTTGATGCATCCTCTACTTAATAACAGTTTTTACTGATGGGAAAACCGGGAAACCTTGAGCTGTAAATTATTTTAAATTTGGCATTATTTATCTTTGCAATTTTTTAAATTATTAGATGTTTACTAATACACTTAAAGAAGCAATCATTTTTTATTTGCTGTGAAAATTTAATTTAATGCTACTATCTAAAACATTTTTAATAGCTGAAGTTTGTGTTACCGGGCTCAAAATATTTGCAATACTTTTTACATTTTTATAATGTGAAGTGGAGTGAGTATTGTAATTGGGTTTTTGAATAAAAAATAAATATCGATTTTATTACTTTTATTACATAGAGGGATGGTCCACGCATTAGCCTCACAAAACTGACCACTCTCTAGAGAGATACAAAGCGACTGTGCGGCCATTACCTGTCCCTTTTCTGTAGGCCTGTAATGTAATAACCAAGGCGAATGTACCCGTACATTCGCTTTATCTCTCTCATACTTTTGCGTTCGTATTTACTTCACAGCGAATTATACGGATAGTTCGGTCCACCCTCCATGTCTATGGGATGGACTGAGCATTAACCTCACAAAATTCATCACTCTCCAGAAAGAGACAAAGGGACTGTGCAGCAAATCCGTCTCTTTTCTGTAGGCCTGTAATAAACAAGGCGTAGTACCCCGAGACGGAATTCATGGCGAGAAAAGCCCCAACCCGATTTCAATTCAAATACAACACAGGCGCAGTACCCCGAGACGGAATTCAAGGCGAGAAAAGCCCCCACCCGAGTTTAGTTCAAATACAACACTTAGAAATATTATTTTCAAGAGCGCCGTAGCTTAGCGGCATTCTAGAAAAACACAGCTACTGGCCGCTCATTCGCTTTGTCTCTCTCACACTTTTGCGTCCATATTTACTTCACAGCGGGATACGGAACACTCAGTCCATCCTCTATGTCTATGGTTAAAGTATTTCCACGTACGTACTGTCAACAGCTTCTACCTGTGTATATACTGTCAAAATTATTGAAGTATGCTATATTTTGTTAAAAATATAAATGTAAATAAGACACAAAATATTTTTATTAAATATAATTAAATTATTTAGGGTGTCACGTGAAAGTTATGGTGGCAAGGTCATAGGTTATGTTCGACTTAAACGCAAAAAGGATTATTATTATTTTATTAAAATACTTACATCGAAGTGATCTTCACAACAGAAAAAAATTTGATGGTTTAGAATGAAAACTTCGTGCTGCTTGGAATCATTGATTTCGACGTTTAACATCTTGTGGCACATTTAAAAACATTTTTGCGGGAGTTGTTTCTGTAGTATTCGTACAAAATGGTACGAAACAGGCATGATAACTTTTCAGATTAGACATTTTCAATAAATCTATCAATACATTGATGATAATAACAAAAATACATTGATTGAAAATTAAAACCCTCCTAACAGCTGTCTGTAATGTTGAGGAAAAATAAACATTGCGATGTCACACTCGCTCGGGTTTTTTCGACGCGGCATCGGTAATTTAAAAATTTATATTCAATTTGATATAACTTTTAACGAAAAAAAAAATAAAAATAGTTTTGTTATAAAACTTATATAAACATTTCATTTATGACAAATTTTTTTTTTTTTTCAAAACCCCAATTTGCTATGCTATTTTATAGATAAAAAAATGCATAATCTCTGTAATTTTCACATCAATACTACTAAAAAAAAATTGTACTTATTGGAATAGGTAGGAATTTATAGGGACAAACTATTAAGAATATCTCTACTTTAGAGATATATTATGATTTCATGTAAAATAACAGTCTTATTTAATAATTAACAGCCAATTTATTGAAATTTGTAACAAGCATAAATATATGAACTTCAGTAATTTTGGTAATTTTTTTTTGTTACAATGTGCTAAGTGATATATCTGTTACAAAACCTAATTTAAGAATACCCTGAATAAGTAGGAAGAATTAAATTTAACTTGGAAGCCTCTTTAGTATTAATTCATTCTGCATTGTACTGTTAATATAAATTTAGCGCTCTATATGTAGGCTTGAGAAAGAAATGGAATAACCATAAACAGTGGTAACATCCATAATTCCACTCTTCTTATATTATACAATGTATAAGGTCCTTAAAACCCTTTAATTATCTAACTATAAACATTGTATGGGTGATACAAGAGATAGATATAAAGAGAGGTGTTTTTTTTTTGCACCACTTGTAAGTTTTGATCTGTGATTTTTACTTTGTTACCAATGAAATAAATATCTTTATAATTAATTCATACCTTGTAAAAGGTATTTATTTATTTATATATAAGAGCAAACAAAAATTAACCTTATTTACTTTTGATTTGCTGAATCCTATACTGGTCTAGTGACTCACTAAAATATTATCTTTCACCTGATATATGATGCTATCTTATTAAAAAAGACTGTAAAGCAAATACTAAGTGTGGGAAAATGGTTTGCCTAAATGTTTGAAAAAATAGTTTATTACTACTACAATGTTCTAAACATTCAGACCTTTTTAATGTAGTTATTGAAAACTTCTCTCGGTGACCAAGAATGATGGGGTCTAGGTATAGTTTGATCAGTGCCAATATTGAAAGACATATATAGCATATTTCATAAATTTTTGCCATATATTTCCTGCTTAGGTAAATTTGGTAGAAAGTTGACTAAATTAGATTATAAAATTCCAGGAAAGTTTATTGCTAGAAATGTATATAAGTTATCAATGTAGTGTCCAAGTAAATATCAAAATCTTTAACTGCAGAAACTTCATAACACTCGAAATGAACATTAAGAAGAAGCAAGGATTATCCCTATCAAATTATAGGCCTGTGTCTAGATTGATACATGATTGTTTATTTAATCAAGTTAAACAGTTAATATACCCTAAACAACACGTTTTTTTTTTGGTAATCACAATATAGTGGGTAACCTAACCTGTCTTACCCTATACATTTGCAGGCCTTGGATAATTGTAAACAAGTAGATGTTGTTTACACAGACTTTTCAAAGGCCTTTGATAGAGTAATCATTCTGTTTGGTTCTCAAAATTGTCTCAGATGGAATTCACTGAGAATCTAATATTTTTTGAATCTAATCTAAGAGATTGCTTGTTACAATATGTTGAAATCTGTGGTCATAAATCTGTTAAATTTAAAGAAACTAGCGATGTTCCTCACGGTAGTTACCTTGGTCTTATATTATTTTTAGCAGCACCAAGAAAGTTAAAAAAGTTTCAACCTGTTAGTGTAGATTCAGCATAAATCAGGTGTTGGAGTTAGTGTTCATTTTTTAAGATAATTCAACCATTAACTTGTATAAATTTATTAGAAAAAAAAATATATCAAAACTCCAAATGTAATAGCTTTGACTAGGTACTTAACAAAAAAATACTAACAATAATAATACCAAAAATAAGTGATTCAAAAAATTACTCACCCAATCTCCAGTTTAAATATACTTAACAAAGCATTGTTATTTAAAAATATTCTTCTTTTGTGTTTGTTTATGATACCATGAAAAGAAAATGCCTGAGTATACAAAACCTTTGACCTAGTTTGTGCAAAAATTTTCTGTTTGGTATTTTTAACACCAACACTGCTTATTAGTTTGGGTAATGAGATATTTTTATTGATACTTATTGGGAAGCTATTGAAATTCCGTCCCCCTTTTTAAAATTCTATTAATATTCAATGACGTCTTCTAATTTTAATGATTTATAAAACCTTTTAACAATGTAAACAAATAACTACTGTACGATTTTATTATTTTTAAGGGTTTCCACTTTTAAAATCACTGTTGATGTGCAGATCGAAGTTTAAATATCTCTTGGGGGCACAAATTACATTAAACACGTACTGAACTATGCCCCCAAAGAGAAGATTTTTATTTTTGAATTGTGTTTTCACTTTTTCCTATGAAAATCTTGGAAATGTCAAACGTATGTCTGAGATAATAGACTTCAATAGACATCTCTCGTAAATTACATGATTACATTAATTGTATTCAGGGAATATTAAACTCTGCAAAGAAGTTACTCTAAAAATTCCCATATAGTATTAGCGATTTATAAAACGCTCCTAATGTGTTGCTTTCTTAAGAAAGTATGGCTTGAAAAAATTCAACGTTGCCTCCGGAAATTATCAATACCTTACTTGCGATAATTCTCTAATAACGTAAGTCTAATCTTCCGTCCTTACTTCAATTAGTGAAAATAAGTTTTGATAGTCGCTTATTTTCTTCTTTTTTTTTTTAGTTTGTTTAATATGAAAAGTAATATCACAGAAAATATAGCTATCGTTGAGAAAAACGAGCTCGTGGAATACAACATCGCCACAAAATGAAGGCGACTGGCTACCACGGATTCATTAAAATGTGCCTCGTCAAGTTTTTAGAGACTCCGCCCATATTTATCCCTATTATTCTTACATATAATACAACTTCTATTTGCGCGGAGTCTCTAACAAGCTCGACGACGTAGCGAGCCGGCTTCGTTTTGCGGCCACGGTATGTTCCACCTTTTTGTTTTTCTGTAGTGATAACTATATTTTCTGTGAAGATAATTTACTACCTCTTTAAGGTATTATCTGCTATTAGTGACGTTAAATGTCCTTCAAATTAGAAGTTAACAATATTAGGTAATTTTGGAATGCCATTTTCGAGTTCATGTGGATTTAAAAATTAAATGTGTGAACATTTTTTTTTGTAGAAAAGTGTCTTAACTTACTAAAAGAAATGTCGTTTTGGTTTTATATGTACATATAATAAATTATTTCTAATTGCCAGCAAATTTTCCATGTTTTATATTTCCCGAACTCCTCGTTCTTACCGGTGGTTTTTCATAGCGTTCGCCTGGTAATGGACGTCTCAACTTTTTTTAGCGAACTTTTTGTTTCATTTTTTCCTAGATTTTAAGATCATGTTACGACACTGTTTTTCTTTCTGTAATTTATATTTTATTACATTTTCATATTTATTGCAGTGATTTCAATTTTTGAGCAGTGTAGCTTAAAACAGTGTTTTAACTTTTTGAGCAGTTTAATTTAAACCGGCAGTGTGTAACGCGCGTTGCTGACTTGATTTATTTAGTTTGCATTAATTTTGCGCCCAGAAGTGAGCCATTTTAAAGACGTCACTCTGAAGAAGGGGCAAAAGATATGTAAACGGCCAGATGGAATTTTTAAAAACTTTTTTTTTCCACCATGAAGCAGTAACGGCTTTGTTCCGCCAGTAGGCCGTAGTGGTTTTCTTCTCCAGCACGCCTGAGTGTTTTTTTTCTCAGTGAAGTAGTAATGCAGTAACAGTTTCTAGCTCTCAAGCTTAAGGCATTTTTTCTTTTTTGAAATATCCTGCTCATCTTCAGGCATTTCGGGTTAAAAAGTGTTTAGCTACCCAAATGAAACTAGGATTGTAATGGCTGAGACAATATTTTTATGAGAATCTCACCAGGAGAGGCCAAGTAACTTATGGAAAACCCACGAGGAGAAACCAATCTGTAAGCACACCAGTCTAAAAATCTCACTTCTTGTCTACGAGTGCGTTTCCAACGACGACTACTCAACACGTGTAACTCGCGGAGTTAATTTCACAAACCTTTAATATCGTGTTTTATCAAGCCTTTTATTAAAAACTAAGTAATCTTAATTTAAAGACTCTATGCAATGGCGTACACTCTTCTAACATAAGGGGTTTTATTTAGTAGAAGTAATTTTTAAGAGAGTAATAAAGTTAGGAATTTTTATTTTGCTAATAAACCCTTCTTTAAATGTGTATTGTTTCACTGAACTACCTGCTTTATCTTTCAGGACGCAACGGGTGTACCATCTTAAAATTTATTTCAACAACTAAATAAATTCATTATTTTTTCATTTTTTTGAGCTGAGCTTCAATTCTTTTATCCTAAAATGAATGGTGCCCAAACATTACAACCAAATTTTAAACAACCATAGAAACTATTTTTAAAAGACGTACAAAAATTATCTCTTATCCATATTCTCTACCAGAACTTGCACAATTAGTGTTCCGTACGTTAATTGCTTTTAAAATTAAAAATTTTTGTTATGGTAGTACAAAATGATCAGTGACTTCACAAAACACACCCAAATGAGTTTTCAACAAAGTTTGTTTCTAATCTTTACTGAAATCTGATGACCTTGAAATTTTTGTTTTTTTTATATACCAGATAAATTATTAAAAGTAATGCACTCGTGATAATGTTCGTTCAATCCACACCCCCTGGAGAATATTCCAGAGTTTTTTCAAAATTTTTTGATCAGTACTTTTCGAGATAAGGTAGGGAGACAGCGATTGTTCGCGATTTTTTAAAAATAATACAAAGAAAAGTGTGCGCAAGTTTTACATTATAGATATATTTTTTACTCGTGTTTTCACAAGCTTTCATTTGACACAACACTCGATGACCTAGTAAAAAAATTTCAAAACTACACGGCTCTGATGAGGCCATCAATTCCTATATTAGTACCAAATTTCAACTTTTTATGTCAAATAGTTTCGGAGAAAATCGGGTGTGACAGACAGACACCGAAGTGATCTTATAAGTGTTCCGTACGAAACACTAAAAATGAGCTAGCTTATATCTAATTTCTTTAGTTCTTTCAGTATTAATATCCACTCAATCCATTCTCAAAAATTAAGATATACATAAGGGGCAAATAACGGCTTCTATTTAATAAATAAAATATTAATTAAAAATACAAAATAGCGCTCCAACGTGAGGCTATAAACAAATAGCCCCGCTTTTAGACGTTATAATATAGTCTCATCAGTTTGACATTTGTATTAATCATATTAGTCAACCGTATAACGAAAATTTAGGAAAACGAGTACCGCATGCTAGAAATCATGAAACGTCATATCGGTTAAAAAATAAAATATGTATGTATATTAAAAAAGTATGACAAATGACCTTGAAATTCTTTGTTCATGATAGGCAATTTTGGAGTTGTATGACTTCTAAGATTAAATGTGTAAACTTCTTGCCTTGTGAATTTTATTTTGTTTACTAGCGTCCCTAGATTAAAGTATTTCTAATTATTCATAGCATTACAACATATTCTGTTTCACAAATTCTTTTTTTTTTAGCCTTATGGTTTATCAACTTTCGTAGTATTCACATAGGGATATTATAATAGAGGTAAAGCAAAAAGCCTGCTGTAAGCGAAAGCGTGGCGCCGTTAAAAAGAAAAAAAAAAGAGTCATTCTGTCCCTCTTATCAGAGCGAGCGAGCGAAGAATACAAATTGTGGTCGTGCACTGAAAAGAGAGACAGAATGATACATATTATCTCTTTCTCTTTCCATGAGCGCCACGCTTTTCGAGAACTTACCTCCTTTATTCTAATATCTCTATGCAGTATTATCCACTAAAAAGTTTATAATGTTTCGAAAATGAGATTTGTGAACGTTTCTCTCGTTTGAAGAAAAACCATCTAATAAATTATTTTTTTCTCTAATTCTACTTCTTTTCCGGCTATTTTTCAGTGTTGAACCCATGGTTAAACCAGTGTATGATAATTTTTTTCCATTAACTAGCCAAGCAAACTATGACTTTTAATTATTAAAAATAAACAACCATATTAAAATATGGAACCTTTATTAGTTTATTTTAAATTTGTCACAAGATTTGAGCTGCTGTGGTATATTTGGCTTGTGCTGGCACATTAAGCTTTAGTAGCTGTAATTTAACATTGTAGTAAAAAAAAAGGGAAAGTTAATACTAAAATTTCACAAATGCGTAATATCACCCTTTGTAGGAATACTTTTATAAAACAGCTTGCTAAATTTAAATTAAACTATTACTCTTATGGCATAACAAAATGACTAGCTATAACAAAAGCAAAAACAAATAATAACATTTATAAGCTAAGACCCTGAAAATAAAGCGTTTTTTTCTTAAAGAATAATCTTAAATAAATGTATTTGTACTGAAACTTATTTACGGTTTTAAAAGCCTTCAGTCAAATATAAAATATGGTTTTTGGGATTAGCCTGTGTCATGTTTCAAGACTTTTGTACATTTCTCCTATAGTTGCACAAGGTATCTTCAGGGATCTGTACCCTCAAACAATGATAATTCTATTTATAAAAAGTGACGATTCCTAGATGCCTCATTGTGCTATCGTAAGCTGACTAAGTCTAATCCCACGAGCCGTGTTTTTTCATCTGACTAAAGCAATGAAGTTTTTGTTCTATATAAAATGCATTTTCAACTTTTCATCTTAGTTTTAAGTAGGAATCCTGTCCCTTAAATATGCTAATATAGATTCGGTTCCCTGTTCTAGGATAGCATATCTTGGCTGCCTAAAAGGGTTACCTTTCAATTCCAAAGATCTAAAAAACATGGTAAAGTTTTCAATTAAACAACCAGAGGAAAAATAGAATACAATTTTCAGCGAGCTTGTTAATAAGACTCCGTCTGTATTTTATTATTAAGTGCAAAATGAGAGAGCATTCTGCTCATCGATACAACTTGATCTACAGTTGGCCAAGTAAGAACGTGTCGCTTATAACCTGTAGTCTCTAAAAGAAATTCTTTTTTTTGAGGTTATTGTTGGTACCCCTGCAAACAATGCTTTGTGGAAAGAGATTCATTTCTAACCTTATTTATGGTTAAATAGTATATTATTGAACATGAGTGTTGCATACGCTGCAGTCGCTCGATGCAAACCCAATCAAGAACCTCTGGTCATACATCAAGCATAAGCTTCGTAGTAAAAAGGTGTACACGGTGAAGCAGCTGTCACGGCAAATTCGGACAATTTGGAAACCTTTTCCCCAAGAATACGCGGAAAATTTCGTCGCCTGGCCTCGAACTGGATGAACTACTGAATCATTAGCATTTTAATGGAATCCTTTACTGTCGAATGATGTAGAAAACTTTTAAATAAATACATTTTTTAATGAAGAATACGCGACAGGTTCTTACTTAACCGACTGTATTCTAGTCTGTATAAAGGCATTTTTCCACTGATGGGTTAAGTAGGATGGGAAGTGCTAATTTTTCCGATAATATGTATTTTCTGAAAATCTCAGAAAAAAAATACAAGGGTTGTTCTTTTATTTTATGTAGTATTTTAAGATAGCAAATTACAAGGGATATATCATTCTGTAGCGATTACAATGTTTTTTAGAGATCAAAGAAACGATCTCATTAACAGGGGACTGCTACCGGTAAGCTGTGAACTTATATTTTCTTCACATATACTAGCCAAAAGGTTTTCCAAAATACTTTTGCTTGATGTATGACCACACGTTCTCGATTGGGTTTGCATTGGGCGACTGGGACGGACACAATCTAGAGTGACGATACAGGATTCCCCTTTCCAATGGCTGCACGTTTCACTCCGACGTTTGAGGTCGTTACCCTCTTGAAAAATCCACTTCTCATTTTTATCGACAAACCACCGTTTGGTAGTCGGTACTAATGCCTTCTTGTAAATCTGGAGCAGTTTTTCAGCGCACTGTGGTCCAGGAATTTAGTTTTTCGTTCAAAATTATCTACAGGTCTTAATTTCCAACCGATTTGGACTTTTTTTTTTAAATACTGAATGTCCAAAAAAATTTTTCGAAGCCGATTTTTGAATTATGGCCAATTTTTGGTCATTTTTCTACCATTTTTGGATAATTTTTAGTATTTTTTTCGAAGTTTGCAGTAATTGAATGAACAAACCAAAGTAATTTATGTTTCGCGATGTAGATAATCTGAAATTTGTTGTTTCAAGACCTAAAAGTTGCAAGGTGAATCAACATAGATATTTTTTTGGCCATTATTTGGACATGTATTGACCACATTTATCATCATTTCTGGCAAAAATTATGATAAATGTGATTAAAATATGTCGATATAATGGCCGAAAAATGACTATGATGATTCACCTTGCGACCTTTAGGTCTTGAAACAACAAATTTCAAATTATGTGGATCGAGAAACATAAATTGCTTTGGTTTGTTCATTCAAATATTGCAAACTTCGAAAAAATTGCTAAAAATATCCCAACATGGTAGAAAAATCACCAAAAATTGGTCATAATTCCAAAATCGGCTCCGAGAGATTTTTTGGAAACTAAGTTACGAGCGTTTTTTTAAAAAAAATATCCAAATTGGTTAGAAATTAGATAGATAAGATAGATAATTTGTAACGAAAAATTATTTCTGGACAATAGTGCAGCGTTCAAATTGTAGGTAAAGATGAAGAGTCTCCCAAAACCTTTTTCCGAAAGACATGCCCGAACATGGATCTTCAGAGTGTTTTACCGTGCGCTGAACCAATCGGTTAGTGGAAATTGACCTGGCTCGTCGGGCGGTAATATAATCCCAAAAAGAAACTCGGAAAAAATTACATTGCTCCAGTCCCGATCTATGTTTTCCTCTGCCCACGCGAGTCTTTTCTATCTGTGTGTTTCGCTCAGCAATGGTTTTTTGATTGTACTCCCCCACTTCAAATCGTTAGCCGGGAGATGAGTGGGAATCGTTTTATACGATATATCCAAACTTTTCTGTTTAGTTTTTGCACCTCTGGGCGCAAAGTTACTTGAGAATTTCGGGAAAGCATGTTAATAATCATTTTTTCTTCATTGTCTGACATTTTTCCTCTCAAACCACGTTTGGATAGCTCATCAACATTTTTAACTCAAAGTATCGTCACACCCACTTGCTAATGAATGCCCTTGACTTGCCCATGCACTCAGCAGCCGCCGTAGGCATCATTTTCGGACCTTTTAGATGATTGCATAGGAACAGAGTGAAGCGAAGCGTAGGCAGCACTCACGTTCGATAATGTATTATTTAAACATAAATAAGGTTAGAAATGCATCTGTTTACACAAAGCGTTGTTTGCAAGGGTGTCAACAATAACCTCAAAAAAAAAGGAAGGAGACATGTTCTTACTTGGTAGGTGGTGGAGTTAAGACCGATATTACGTCAAAAGACACCATAATCTAGCCTTTGGAGACTCAACACCTGAAAGAAACCCATAAAAATTATAGGATGAATTTTCCTATATACCTTTTCATTCAGTAATATTGTTTAGAATTATTTCTAATTCGTTAACTCTTACCTTAAATGTGTCATAGTTCCCAGTTGAGGCGGTACAAGATTGATGTTATTATTTGACATATTCAACGTCGCTAATCTATTTAAATTTTTAAGGCTTTCTATCGGGATTTCATCAATACTATTGTCGTTTAGCATTAAAATTTCTATTCCTACCATACCAAATATACAGTTTGGAATCTTTTTTAACCTAAAATTAAAAAAATATATATACAGTTTCGAGATGTGTCATATTATTTTAATTATTTTGCATCTATTTGAGGGACTCGACACCATGTTTTGTTAATGAAGATAAAAACAATTAATCCTACAAATGTCGCATAATATGCATAGAAAGTCAATGCAGGGCATGGTATGGTGTGATATCGGCAGCAATTTTGCCATACTGCACGAGTTCTTGGTCTAAAATAAAATTTCTCTTACCTGTTGTTACATAACACCAATTCCCTCAAACTGGTCATATCACTCATCTCTGCAGGTAAATCGGTTAACATATTATTGCTTAATTCTAGAAATTTCAACTTCTTAAAACTAGCCACAAAATGTGGAATCTCTTTTATCTGATTTCCAGATAGATTTAACTCTGTAAGGTAGTCCAAAAGCATTTCTAATCTAAAAGTAAAGTTATAATCTTATACAGGAGTTCCATGTCAAAAGACGTCATTTAATACACCTGGGCGCTGCAAAAAGTTTGAATATTAAAAAAAAATAATTAAAGATTATTCAGTGAATAATACAAAAGAATGGAGATTACATCTTTTTATTGTGCTTTAAATTACAAGAATTTTTTTTTTAAAATATGTTTCAAATGTTAACATTATTTTTCATCAGGTTAAATGGACCATTGATGAAAACTATGGCGCCTCATTGTCTGCAGGATAACTCCACAAAAAATAATCCAGTTGAACTTGCGCAATTAGTTTTCCGTACGGTCACTGCTTTTAGAATAAAAATTTTTGTTACGGAGGTATAAAATGATCAATGACTTCACAAAACACACCCCAAATGAGTTTTCAACAAAGTTTTTTTTTTTCCGATCTTTACTGAAAACTGATGACCATGAATTTTTTTTTATATATCAGATAAATTATTGAAGGTAATCGTGCTAATTTTTGTTCAACCTACACCCTGTGGAGAATATTCCAGATTTTTTCAAAATTTTTTGATCAGTACTTTTCGAGAAAAGGGAGGGGCATCGATTTTTTAAAAATAATACAAAGAAAAGGGTGCGCAAGTATTACATTATATATATTCTTGAACTCGTTTTTTACAAGCTTTCATTTGACACCCCACCCGATGACTAATAATTTTTTTTTTTCCCTTCCGATTTTACCCCCCAAAACTAGCCTCTTAAGTCAAAATTTAACTTTCAAAACTACACGGCTCTGATGAGGCAATGAATTCCTATATTAGTACCAAATTTCAACTTTCTATGTCAAATAGTTTCGGAGAAAATCGGGTGTGACAGACAGACACCGAAGTGATCTTATAAGGGTTCCGAACGGGACACTAAAAATTAATGTTGTAAAATAATGTAGCAGTTAAAAATTGACTTTTTCGGACTGGGTTTGTTTTTTTTTTTGTTTTTTTTTTTTTTGTTTTTTTTTTTTTTTTATTTGTTTTTTTTTTTTTTTTTTTTTTTTTTTTTTTTTTTTTTTTTTTTCTTTTTTTTTTTTTTTTTTTTTTTGTTTTTTTTTGTGTTTTTTGTTTTGGTTGTTTGTTTTTTTTTTTTTTGTTTTTTTTTTTTTTTTCTTTTTTTTGTTTTTTTTTTTTTTTGTTTTTTTTGTTTTTTTTTTTTTTTTTTTTTGTTTTTTTTTTTTTCTTTTTTTTTTTTTTTTTTTTTTTTTTTTTTTTCGAATGGGTTTTTTTGTTCAAAAATAAAAAGTTTACGGTGTTTCAAACTTTAGTATGAAATTTTCGACCAAAAAATTTATGTTTAATGATTTATAAAAAATTGTCTATTAGAAAAATTAAAAAACCTTTCGACATTTTGTAGAAAAAGTAATTATTAAGATTTAAAAAAAAAAAGTTAAAATATATTAAAAATTGACCGAGTAATATTCCAGACTGTGTCCGAACACAGGTAGTGGTTCCAATCCAACGCCAGGTCACATTTAATGCTATAACTTTGTAATGGAATGGAATTTTCTTAAAAAAATTTTTTGAATAATTCTTATAGATATAGGGGATAGAAATCCGTAAAAAAAATCGAATTTTTGAAAATTTGAGGTATATGCAACCTCTTAAGATAACTCGAAAACGGTGTGTGCGCTACTCGTTAACTTTTTCTTTATAATTCGTTATATAATATATTTCATTGTAGAAAAAGTATTGAGCCTGTTTCTCGTTAGATATCTCATCTAATATAAGTCGCATCGGATCATACTAAGCGTCAGTTAAAAGTTCACTTCCGACTGCAGTGGAAAAGCTGTTGGAATTGAACATGAGTGAAATGTTATAATTTTGTTTCGATAAAGACACAAATATTGCGCAGGCCTGTGAGGAAATTTGTGCTGTTTATGGTCAAGGTACGTTACTGAAAGCACTAGCCAAAAGATGGTTCAATCGCTTTTGTTCTGAAAATCTCGATATCAAAGATGCTCCTCGCACTGGTCGACCAATGACAGAAAAAGATGATAGAATTTTGGCAGAACTGAGCAAGACCGGCATGTAAGTAGCCATAACGTCGCTAAGGAACTAAATATCCATTACCAAATAGTTTTTAAACCATTTGGAGAAAGCTGGCTGCAAAAAGAAGCTCGATGTTTTGGTGTCACATGATTTGACGATAAAAAATTTACTAGATCGAATTTCCATCTACGAATTTCTACGGAAACGTAGCGAAATCGAGATATTTCTGAAGCCGTTGATTACGGCAACGAAACGTACGACAATAATATACGAAAAAGATCGTGGTCGAAAAAGGTTGAAGCTCCAGAAACTGGCAAATACCGGATTGTCACCAAAAAAGCTAATGCTGTGTTTGGTGGTATAATCATAAGCTGCTGCAGCCTGGTCAAATGATTAATTCTATATTCTACTGTTAGTAATTAACAAAACTGACACAAACGATTAAAAAAACGGCCGGAACTAGTCAACAGAAAGGATTTCGTCGTTTACATGACAACGCCAGAAAATACACATATTTGATGATTCGGTAAAAATTAAGAGAGCTTAACTGACTACTATTTGTTTCGGTCTGTGCAGAACTCCCTGAATGGTGTTAAGTTAGTTACAAAAGAGGCCTGTAAGAACCACTTATCACACTTTTTTATCCAGACACAACAGACATTCTACAGTGACTGCTATATTAATATAGCGCATGCAGATGGGTACCGCATTTTGATATTTTCAAACAATGGAAAAAATCGAATTTCGTGTGTTGATTAAACTCTGTTTTTTGATAGGAAAAAATACCGTTCAAGTCAAACAATGGCTTGATAAGTGTTACGGGGACTCTGCTCCTGGAAAATCACTCATCATTTATTGGTATGACAAATTTAAACGCGGTCGTATAGACAAATGATGCTGAACGCTCTGGACGCCCAAATGAGGAGATTACACTGGAAAAGATAAAAAAAATCCACAAAATTGTTTTGGATGACCTAAAGTGAAATTGCGTGAGATAGCCAACAACCTAAAGATATCAATAGAACGTGTTGGTCATATTTTGCATGAACATTTGGACATGAAAAAGCTCTATTCGAAATGGGTACCGCGTTTGCTCACAGTGGACCAAAAACAAAAACGTGTTGATGATTCTGAGCGCTGTTTGGACCTGTTTAAGCGCAATATAAAGGATTTTTTCATGTGATATGTGACAAGAGATAAATCATGGATTCACCACTACACACCGGAATCAAATCGGTAGTCAGTTGAGTGGACAGCAGCCGGTGAATGCCGCCCGAAGCAACTAAAGACACAACGGTTGGCTGGATAGGTTTTAGCCTCTGTATTTTGGGATACGCAAGGAATAATTTTCATTGACTATGCTGAGAAGCGAAAAACCATCAATAGCGAATATTATATAAAGTTATCGATGCTTTTGAATGCAGAAATCGCAAAGAAACGATTCCAAATGAACAAGAAAAAAGTGCTCTTTCATCAAGACAATGCACCGTGTCACAAGTCAATTGTTACGATGTCAAAATTGCAAGAATTGAAGTTCGAATTGCTTCCTCATCCACCGTATTCTCCAGATTTGGCCCCGAGCGACTATCATCTATTCGCAGACCTCAAAAAAATGCTCGCGGGAAAGAGATTTGACTCCAATGAAGAAGTTATCGCCGAAACTGAGGCCTATTTTGAAGGCAAAGACAAATCCTTCTACAAGAAAGGTATAGAAATGTTAGAAAAGCATTGGACTGATTGTATCGCTCTTAAAGGAAACTATATTGATGAAATAAAGAAGAATTTTTCAAAAAAATGTGTTTTAAGTAGCTAAACCAAAAACTTTTCAGTCTACGTGTTACATATAACGTTCGGTTATTACCGATATTACATACCCACCATATATAAAAACTTACCCTATAGGAACTTGAAACAACTTATTTTTACACAAATCGACAACAGACACTCTTGCTTCCTTAGCTTCTGAAAATACTTCGTCAGGTACACTGGAAATACTCTTCATAGTTAAATTTAAAATATTGCCATTGCGCATTTTATATCTAAAATTAATAAATACACATAGTACAGTGCAAATTTCTCTCAAGGTATCGACAATTCTCTGCCTACCAATCAGATGAGAAAATCGGAACCATAGGATAAGTGAAAATACGACCCGTGAGGCCAGGTCTATGTAAAATGTATGCAAAATTTGCCGAAGTCATAAAGTTTTACGTTTATATGACTATAATACAAAACTTAAGTTCTGTACAGGATGTACAGTCGGTCAAGTAAGAACGTGTCGTTCATTATTCATTAAAAAATGTATTTATTTAAAAGTTTTTTACATCATTCTACAGTAAAGGAGTGCCATTAAAATGCTAATGATTTGGTAATCCAGTCTCCCTCATCTCTCGGGGCATACTTCGACGAGATTTTCTGTGTATTCTAGGGACAAAGATTTCCAAATTGCCCGTGGCAGCTACTTCTCTGTGTACACCTTTTTACTACGAAGCGTCTGCTTGACCAGTCTAGTGTGACAATACCGGATTCCCCTTTCCTCTGGCTACATGTTTTACTCCGATGTTTGGGGTCGTTATCCACTTGAAGAAGCCACTGCTAATTTTTATCAACAAACCACCGTTTGGCAGGCTTTCTTTTAAAATTGGAGCATTTTTTTCACGGTGCGCTGAAGCAATCAGTTGATGGAAATTGAAGCATCATCGGAAAAAATTACATTGTTGCAGTCTCGACCTATGTTCTCTTCTGTGCCCACGCGAATCGTTTCTCTCTTGTGTTTTTCGCTCAGAAATGGTTTCTTGATTGTACTCAGCCACTTCAAATTGTTAGCCCGGAGATGAGTGAGAATCGTCATACGATAGATCAAAATCTTTCTGCTTTAGTTTTTACGCCCTTTGGCGCAAAGTTATTGAGGATTTCGGGAAAACAACGTTCATAATCATCTTTGTCCGACACTTTTTCTTTCGAACCACGTTCTGATTGATTATCAACATTTTTTAACTGAGAGTATCGTTTCACCCGCTTGCTAACCAATGCCCTCGACTTGCCCCATATACTTAGCAGCCGCTGTAGGCGTCATTTTCGGACCTTTTGGATGATTACATAGGAACACAACTTCACAGCGCGAAGAGTATGCAGCACTCATGATAATGCACTATTTAACTATAAATAAGGTTAGAAATGAATCTATTTCTACAAGGCATTGTCTGCAGGGGTGCTAACAATAACCTCAAAAAAAATGAATTTCTTTTATCGCCTCCAAGTTATAGGCGACACGTCTTTACTTGACTTACTGTAGGGCCTAGCGCACACTGGAGACTTTTTGCCCGCAGACAGTTTTGTCGCCTTGCCGAGAGCTTATACGGCATATGAGAGTGTACACACTAGAAGACAAGACGAGGGCAAGACAAAAGTGTCGTCGGGCCCGGCAGACACCCGGCCACTTTTCTGTCTACAGACTGTGGACCGGCTTAAGATAGGGCAATATAAGTGCATGTGCCTGCGCAGACTTGGGGCAAAACTGTCTTCTACCAAACATTCTCTCAGTCATGCGTACCATCTTATATATATCCCTGTCCAGATTTTTTTTTTTGTAAAAATGTTTCAATTTTTTTGTTCATTTTGTGAAAAGTTGTATTAAATATGTTGAAAGAACAGATTGAAAATTTAATAGGCAAAATGGAAAAACCTCCAAGTCCTAGCAAAAGGAGGAAATAAATATATATATATATATATATATATATATATATATATATATATATATATATATATATATATATATATATATGGTTATTGATAGGCTGTTGTTTCTTCTCCCATTCAATGAGAACACAGACACCAATAGTAACCTGGACGATGAAGCGAATACGTCAGATGCTGATAATAATGTAGGAGTTCCTATTCCTGCGCCGTGTACAGAAGAGCGTGTCAGAGTAGGTAGAAAGCGACGTTGTGCTCCGAAAAAGAATTCATTTGAGGAGTCACTGCTCACAATATTAAAAGAGAAAGGGACCGTGAACACAGATGCGGATGTAAATTTTGCTCTTTCACTGGTTCCATGTTGCAGTTACTAAGTGATTATGAAAAAATGAATGCAAAAATTCGATGTCGATGTTTTAAAGTCCATAAAGTAACGACGTCACAACCTACTCAGTATTCCAGAAATGACACCTTATTTTAAGACTCAACCGCCTCTACCTAGATACATTCGGGACCACTTTTCTACGACTTCAACTCCACACCAGCCTGGATCACATGGTTACCAAAGAAGTTCCAGCCAGATATCCATGTCTGCAGTGTCGCCACAAGGTGAAGAATCAGTACAGTCATTAATCAGCAATTTTACTGACGAGTCTGATAATTCTGAATTACTACCTTTGCAATAATAAAACATTTTTTGTGGAAGGAATATTCATTTTACTCATTTATCTTAATGTCACGGCAACTCTCGCTTTTACAGGTATACACAATCGGAAGGTTGTATTCTGGTACGTTATACCTCCCCCAACTTTTAACTATTAATTCATCATACGATGTTACACTCATCCGAAAGTAAGAAAAAACTTAGTTGGATGCTCTCGTCAATTATAATATAAAGTGCAAAATTTTCCTTTTAGTAATCGGTGCTGTAAATGCGGTGTACCCAGTACTGTCTATTTCTATGCTTCAATCTCCTTTTTCGGTGAACAACTATAGCAATTGCAGTAATTTCCACAAGATGCGCCTGTCCTAAGTGAGCTGATGGTTTTTGCTGGAAATTCTCATTGCTTTTTTATCTTAATATTCTAGATAAGATACAAAAAATACAGACCTACCAAATTTTTTGTAGAAATGTTTTTCTTACCTGTCAGGAAAAACACATTCATCAGATGGTATGGTTGCAAAATTACTACTAGGAGCCAGATCTTCATCTTTTAATTTTTCTCTTAAAAACTGTAATATCCTTTGCGTTCCTGTGTGTATTAGATCGGGTCTGATTTGTTTTAGCTTATTACCTTCTATTTTAAGAGAATGAAGATGAGGTAAAAGACCTATAGCAGGAGGGACTCTACAATAAAAACGTTAATATTTTTATTTTTAAAAGAGTACAGTTAAACTTTTGAGATGCAGGTCGATTTTAACTATACAGTGTTAGCGACCATCAATATGGCTTTCGTAAGCAAAGATCAACAGGATATCTTCTAACATATGTTTGGAACAACGCAATTGAACACTTTGGAGAATCCAGAGCTGTTGCACTTAATATATCCACGGCGTTCGATCGTGCTTAGATCGATGGATTGTTGGCTGCGCTGCCCTCTTATAGTATATCTGAAAGGTTCTGTTTATGGCGCTCGTGTTTCCTCAGAGAGCGTTCTTTATGAGTGGCAGTCGACGGATTTCTTTTTAACACCTTCCCAAAGCTCCATACTGTCTCCTACCCTCTTTCTCATTTATATTAACGATCTGCTGGATAGGACCAGGAATCCAATCCAGAGCTTGTTTTAAATCGAAATTCGAACTTGAAACGCACCTACCGTGTCATGAAAGAGGCCGTCTTTGATCGGTACCGAGAGCAGATATATAAGTGCGCGCTTAAATGCTTTATCTGTAGGTTTTATGACTAAATAAACTACCTGTTTCACTATTTTGACAACAAATGGCATCACTGGTGCACAGTTGAGAAACAGCATGCTTCAGTATTCCGCTTTTTTTTCTCAAAACGTAAAATTTCGCACGCCGTGCGTTATAGCTCAAAAAGTAATTCAGGGATTCCCTTGAAATTTTATACAGATATTTATTAACCTATTGACTATTAAATGAATGTGCAAAAATTATAAAAAGTTAATTACAAACACTATTTTTTAGTGTTCCGTACGGAACACTTATAAGATCACTTCGGTGTCTGTCTGTCTGTCTGTCTGTCTGCCTGTCACACCCGATTTTCTCCGAAACTATTTGACATAGAAAGGTGAAATTTGGTAATAATATAGGAATTGATGGCCTCATCAGAGCCATGTAGTTTTGAGAATTAAATTTTGACTTAAGGGGTTAGTTTTGGGGGGTGAAGTCGGAAGCGAAAAAAAAAAAAATTTTTTTACTAAGTCATCGAGTGTGGTGTCAAATGAAAGCTTGTGAAAATACTTGCGCGCACTTTTCTTTGTATTATTTTTAAAAATTCGCGAAAAATCGCTGTCCCGGGCCTTATCTCGAAAAGTACTTATCAAAAAATTTCGAAAAAAAAAATTCTGGAATATTCTCCACGGGGTGTAGATTGAACGAAAATTATCACGAGTGCATTACCTTTAATAATTTATATGGTATATAAAAAAAAAACAAAAATTTCAAGGTCATCAGATTTCAGTAAAGATTGGAAACAAACTTTGTTGAAAACTCATTTGGGGTGTGTTTTGTGAAGTCACTGATCATTTTATACCACCGTAACATAAATTTTGAATTAAGGGGTTCGTTTTGAGGGGTGAAATCGGAAGTGAAAAAATTTTTTTTTACTAGATCATCGAGTGTGATGTCCAATGAAAGCTTGTGAAAACACGAGTAAATATATATATATATATATATATATATATATATATACATATATATATATATATATATATATATATATATATATATATATATATATATATATATACATATATATATATATATATATATATATATATATATATATATATATATATATATATATATATACATACATATATATATATACATACATATATATATATATATATATATATATATATATATATATATATATATATATATATACATATATATATATATATATATATATATATATATATATATATATATATATATATATATATATATATATATACATATATATATATACATATATATATATATACATATATATATATATATATATATATATATATATATATATATATATATATATATATATATATATATATATATATATATATATATATAATATATATATATATATATATATATATATATATATATATATATATATATATATATATATACATATATATATATATATATATATATATATATATATATATATATATATACTCGTATATAATGTAATACTTGCGCACACTTTTCTTCGTGTTACTTTTAAAAAATTGCTGTCCCCTACCTTATCTCGAAAAGTACTGATCAAAAAATTTTGAAAAAATTCTGGAATATTCTCCACGGGGTATAGATTGAACGAAAATTATCACGAGTGCATTACCTTTAATAATTTATTTGGTATATAAAAAAAAAAAAAAAAATTTCAAGGTCACCAGTTTTCAGTAAAGATTGGAAACAACCTTTGTTGAAAACTCCTTTGAGGTGTGTTTTGTGAAGTCACTGATCATTTTATACCACCCTAACAAAAAATTTTATTTTAAAAACAATCAACGTACGGAACACTAATTGTGCAAGTTCAACTTGCACTTGACCGGTTTTTGTTTATAAAAAAAGGGTTAATTTTTTCAAAATGGTCCCAAATTCATAATTTTTATTTTTTTTTGTATTCATGCTAAGCGTATAATCATACTTTAATGATTTTTTTTGTTGTGTTTTGTGCACTGTAGCGACCTGGTGTTGCACAGCACAAATTCAGGGAGTCAACTTTGAGCAGCTGCTGCTCCGCCATTCTGAATTTTTTTAAAAAGTTGAGGCTCTATTTTTGAAGCCGAAAAGCTGTTCTTTTTTATGTACTTTTTTTTCTTTAAATATTGTTTCTCAATAAATGATTCACAAAAAAAAACGGTTGTTTACACAGGCCTCCCCTCTTAATTAGGGAGCAAAAATGTCTTGGCATGAACATGTTGCAAGGCAGCTCAAATTCGACCAATGATGGAATACTGCTCCCACATTTAGGGCTCTGCGCCCAAACATACATTGGATTCTATTCAGAAGAGAGCTGTTCGCCTGACTGACTGGAGACTCAGAACTGACTTGATTACTTGGACCATCGCAGAACGGTTGTGGGCTTGAGTCTATTCTACAAGTCTTTTTATGGAAAGTGGTCGATGGATGGACCCCGTTTAATTCCTCCCAAAGCGGTGAATGTTAGGAATACCCGTCGCGCTAATCCTTCACATTCATATGAAGTTCGGCTTGTCATTTCTCGGACAACTCTTTTTAAGCAAATTTTATGGGGAATCTCATCCCTTTGGAATAATTTGCCCAGGACTGTGTACCGAGTACAATTTACAGTGATTCAAGACCAACGTGAATCGCTTTTCCCGCACACACGGGTATTTCCCTTTAGCATGTAGGCTGAAAAGTTTTTGGTCTAGCCAATATAGTCTCCTTCATGAGCGATATAATCAGTCCAACGCTTTTCTAACATTTCTATACCTTTTTTGTAAAAGGATTTATCTTTGCCTTCAAAATAGGCCTCAGTTTCAGCGATAACTTCTTCATTGGAGCCAAATCTCTTTCCCGCAGCATTTTTTTGAGGTCTGCGAATAGATAATAGTCTCTGGGGGCCAAATCTGGACAATACGGTGCATGAGGAAACAATTCGAACTTCAATTCATGCAATTTTGCCATCATAATCATTGACTTGTGACACGGTACATTGTCCTGATGAAAGAGCACTTTTTTCTTGTTCATTTGGGGCCGTTTCTTTGCGCTTTCTGCCTTCAAACGCACCAATAACTTTAGATAATATTCGCTATTGATGGTTTTTCCCTTCTCGGCATAGTCGATGAAAATTATTCCATGCGCATCCCAAAATACAGAGGCCAAAACCTTCCCAGCCGAGTTATGTCTTTGGTCGTTTCGGGCGGTTTTTACCGGCTACTGTCCACTCAGATACCTACTGATTTGATTTCGGTGTGTAGTGGTGGATCCATGTTTCATCCACTGTCACATATCGCATGAAAAAAATCCTTTTTATTGCGTTTTAAACAGGTCCAAACAGCGCTCAGAATCATCAACACGTTGTTGTTTTTGGTCCACTATGACCAAACGCGGTACCCATTTCGAACAGAGCTTTCTCATGCCCAAATGTTCATGCAAAATATCTTTAGGGTGTCAGCTATCTCACGCAATTTCACTTTACGGTCGTCCAAAACAATTTTGTGGATTTTTTTGATGTTTTAAGGTGTAACCACCTCATTTGGGCATCCAGAGCGTTCAGCATCATTTGTATCTGTACGACCGCGTTTAAATTCAGCATACCAGTAAATGATGAGTGATTTTCCACGAACGAAGTCCCCATAACACTTATCAAGCCATTGCTTGCTTTGCTTGAACGGTATTTTTTCCCATCAAAAAACAGTGTTTAATCAACACACGAAATTCGATTTTTTGTTTTGAACACATCAAATGTAATGTCACTAAACCAACTGTAGCTTGTAAACTAATCATCGAAATGTCATGAAATTTTGACACGTATCGTTTTGAAGGTTGGTACGTCCTAAAAATCATACGGATTTTTTTAAAAAGGGCGACATCTATGTGTCAGACCAAAAAGTTTTCAGTCTACATGTTATACCCATAAGAAAAAACACCTTTTCCAAATAATTCGTTTGATTAGCAAACAATTATTATTGAAAATTGTAGACCTGTTCTCAGTACCCTTTTAAATATTTTTGAACAGGGTGCTCTATGGCAGACTAGCAAATTGCCTCAACAAATGTCAACTGCTTTGGACGACCAGCATGCAGCAGATAAATCTTATCGAAACAACCGCAGTTGAGCTGGTACAATTTATACATTAGCAGTGTTAATTGGGATATGATCTTGCTATCCTGTTTCTGGATTTGTCAAAAGCATTAAATACCCTAAATCACAGTTTCACTCATTGAAAATTTTACTATTTGGGAATAAGGGAAAATGTGCTGTCTCAGAGTAAACAGAACTTTTTCAAATTGAAAACCACCTTGGGCAAAATTTATTTATTCTGTTCAAAATAGTCCAGCTTTTTAGCTTATCTTTTAAGATATCCTTCATTATCTTGGTCGACGCCTTTTGGATGTCTTCCATGTCAGTACAACACTTTCTTTTCACTGACAATTGTAATTTTGAGAATAGACAGAAGTCGCATGGAGCCAAATCACGCGAATACGGTCAAGGGATGATGGCTAAAGTGCCGTTTTTGAACAAAAAAATCAGTAATAAGAGGCCAACGACGAGATGCTGCATTATCGTGTAACAGTCAGCAACTTCTACTTGCACGATATCGCGGACGCATACGGCGAATACGTGACAATAAACGCTTCGTAACATCTAGATAATACACAATCGTTTCGCCAAGTGGAAAAAATTCCTTGTGAACTATACCTCCAAAATCGTAGGAAACAAATCAACATTGTTTGTTGTTCCGTACGGAACACTTATAAGATCACTTCGGTATCTGTCTGTCCGTCTGTCACATCCGATTTTCTCTGAAACTATTTGACGTAGAAAGTTGAAATATGGTACTAATATAGAAATTGATGGCCTCATCAGAGCCGTGTAGTTTTGAAAGTTAAATTTTGGAAGTGAAAAAAAAAATTTTTTACTAGGTCATCGAGTGGGGTGTCAATTAAAAGCTTGTAAAAATACGAGTTCAAAAATATATATAATGTCTTACGTGCGCACACTTTTCTTTGTATTATTTTGAAAAAATCGTGAAAAATCGCTGTCCCCGCTCTTTATTTCGAAAAGTACCGATCCAAAAATTTTGAAATTCTGGAATATTCTCCACGGGGTATAGATTGAACGAAAATTATCACGAGTGCATTACCTTTAATAATTTATCTGGTATATAAAAAAAATAAAAATTTCAAAGTTTTCAGTAACGATTGGAAACAAACGTTGTTGAAAACTCATTTGGGGGTGTGTTTTGTGAAGTCACTGATCATTTTGTACCTCCGTAACAAAAGTTTTTATTTCAGAAGCAATCAACGTACGGAACACTAATTGCGCAAGTTCAACTTGCACTTGACCGGTTATTTTTATTTTTTTTTACCTTAGGCTTCGCCAACCGGTTTTTTTTGGATTTTCTTCGCTTAGGTGCTTCCATTCCGAGCTTTGACGCTTGATTTCTAGATCATATTAAAAATAGCACGTCTCCTTTTGGCTCTTTAATCAAGTCTTTACAATGTACAATTCGAGGCAATTTGTGTGGTACAAATAGTCCGCAAATCTTTCTAACCGCAAAAGCTGAGTCAAAATGCGATGGATTCAGGTTTGGACATATTTAATTCCATTTCTATGTATCGCAACGAAGATTTCAGGCTTTTTTTGCTGAATTCACAGACGATTTCGATGTTTTCTTCAGTTATCACGTATTTTGGTTGACCAACATGTTTATCGTCATTTAGGTCCTCACGACCTTCTTTAAAACCTTTATACTCCTCATGCACTGTGCTACGGAATAGACAATCATCATGTTTCATTAGCCGATATGTTTTGGTAAATGTTTTTTTATTTCCTTTATCGTTTACCTCCCCGTCTGCGTAGGGATTTTACCCTTTTTCATATCCTAAGGATATCGGCGAGGATGTCGTAATGCCCGTCAACGTTGTCCAACTGCCGAAACATTTGTATACTGTATTTCACAGCATCTTTTAGACAAAGCGGTAGTGCTGCCTCGGACGTTATTGCCTTTCTGCGAACAACTACTACACCTAAACAACTCAATAAACAAGTACACCCGACCTTCGGGATTGAACCCCCGACCTTCCGCACAGTAAGCAAGGCACCACACCACCGAGCCACAGGCCGCCATTTAGCTCTGGTGCTTAAATTGGATATAAATTCCTATATAATAAAATTTTTCTTTGTGAAATAATTGTGGACAGCTCACCTGGATAGAATTTTAATTTATCAGGTTTTACACAAAAATTATTATTCGTCACTTTAGGCGCAATATCTCAGCTTCTATTCATCCCATAATGTCAGTGAAAGATCTACCAGGTGTACAAGTATGAAATGCGGATTTCAGACAAAAGATGGTGCACCAATGCAGTTTGTGCTATAAAGATTTGACACTGCGCCATTTTGTTGTGTCATCAACAAGTGTCAGACGCGCACGAGTGATAAACTGGAAAAGTGTGTGCAGAGTGTTGTGTTGAATATGTCGAAATTTATACCGAACAAACAGCATTCGCGGACAGCATTAATTTCTTGTTTTCATTTGAAGAAAACTGTTGTTGAATCATACCGATTACTTCGAGAAGCTTATGGTGAACATGCTCCATCGCAAGATACGTGTGAACGATGGTTTCGGCGTTTCAAAAGTGGTGATTTCGATATTGGAGACAAGGAACGTGGAAAAACCGCCAAAAAAAATTCGAAGATGTGGAATTGCAAGCATTGTTGGACGAAGATGATTTGCAAACACAAAAACAACTCACCGAGCAATTGGGCGTTAGTCAACAAGCTGTTTCCAATCGGCTACGAGAGATGGGATAGATTCAGAAGACCGGTAGATGGGTACCACATGACTTGAACGACAGGCAAATGGAAAAGCGCAAAAACACGTGTGACATTTTGCTCGTAAGGTACAAAAGGAAGTCGTTTTTGCATCGTATAGTTACAGGGGATGAAAAGTGGATTTATTTTGACAATCCCAAGCGCAAGAACTCATGCGTAGACCCAGGTACACCATCCACATCGACTGCAAGACCGAATCGCTTTGACAGAAAGACGATGCTCTGTGTTTGGTGGGACCAGAGGGGCGTGGTTTATTATGAGCTGTTAAAACCTGGGGAAACGGTTAATACTAAACGTTACCAACAACAATTGACCGATTTGAACCGTTCGCTGCTTGAAAAAAGGCCAGAATACCAAAAGAGGCAACACAAAGTCATTTTTCTTCATGACAATGCTCCATTACATACGGCACAACTAGTTCGCGACAGGTTGGAAGCACTCAGCTGGGAAGTTCTACCCTATGCGGCTTACTCACCAGACTTGGCTCCTTCCGATTACCACTTGTTTGCATCGATGGGTCCCGCACTTGCTGAGCAGCGCTTTGATTCGTACGAAGATGTGAAAAAATGGCTCGATGAATGGTTCGCAGCAAAAGGGGAAGATTTTTACTGGCGTGGTATTCACAAATTGCCCGAAAGATGGGAAAAATGTATAACAAGCGATGGAGCATACTTTGAATAAAGCACTTTTTATCATTCTTCCGAATTTAACATGTTTTTTTTTTTAGAAAAAAAATCCGCATTTCATACTTGTACACCTGGTAGCTTTCCACACACATTATATTACTAATATTGACTATTATGAAAAAGTTTACATGATGAGGCACACTGTGTATATATATTGGGTGATTACAATAGTTCGCGCATCATTTTCATAGATGGCAGAAGCGTGCATTTTTGACTGTGCAGATGTTTCTTTTATAATCATATAGTTATCTATCTAAATGCGTCGTGAATTAACATAACCTTAAAAAAAAGTTTATTTAATTAAAAATTATTTAAAGAACGTTTCTAAAGAGGGTCCAAATATGGACACCTCAGAGGAAAAATAGTGAAACACCACAGCAGAGCAAGTAACACAGGACATGGCGAACAGGAAAATCTAAAGATTATACACTGGAACATTCGTAGTGTAATTTCAAATAAAGAGTATTTAAATAGACTGATCAAAGAAATAAATCTAGATATAATATGTCTGAACAAAACATGGCTCAAGCCAGATTATATTTTTAAAATTGCCAACTATAATATAATAAGAAAAGACAGAGAAGAAGGGAAAGGCGGAGTTGCCATCCTAGTAAGGAAAAAAAATAGAATGGAACGAAATCAAATTCAATAATTTAATAATAAATGAAAGAATACAACACCTAACCATAGAACTCGAGTCATTGTATATTAACACTATATACATACCTCCAAACATAGAAATACTAGGAAATCTATTCCAAAGAATGGCAAACATATCAACCAAAAAAGTCATCATTTTAGGAGACTTAAATACACAACATGTGGCATGGAGATCAGGTTTAACAAACAGAAACGAGAGCACATTGTTAGAAATAATAGAAGAACTTAATTTAATCATTCTAAATAATGGACAAGTTACCAGAATCACAGCCCCAAACCAAAATAAGAGACATGGTTTTATGCAGTCCCAATCTGACAGGATTAACACACTACGAGATTTTAAACAAATACATTAGAATGAGTGACCATCTCCCGGTGGAATACACCATTCGAAGCACAGGACCAGGTGAAATCCATTACTCCTCCATAAACCTATATAACACCAAAAAAGCTAACTGGGTAGAATTCAAATCAAACTTAGAGGCGCTCACTAACAACAAAGAAATCACGAACTACGAGACCTTTTGTCAAAATATATACAAATCAGCTGATTTAGCAATTCTATTGAAAAGAAATTTAAAAATTAAGGCAAAAATTGGTGGGATAATGATTGCGATTCAGCAATTCAACAGAAAAGCGAAGCGATAAAAACGTATTTTCGGTTTCCCACAGCAGAAAATTATATAAATTTCAAAAAAGAAAGAGCAAAATGTAGGAAAATACTAAGATCAAAAAGAAAACTTAGCTTCCAAGCATTCTGCCAGAATTTATCACCACAAACTCCCATAAGTAAAATATGGAAATCAATCAAGACATTTTCCAACGTATTTAAGGAAGATTCATACCACAGGGCACTGAACAGCAACATCGGACCAGAAATGCTTGACCTACTGACGGTCCCTACCATTCCCTTACAACAACCAAGACAAGCAGAGTTTAGAACACTAAAGAGCAAAAAATTCACCGCAGACGAATTTTGGAATGCACTCGAACACAAAAAAGATTCAAACCCAGGAAAAGACAAAACAACCTATTCCATCATAAAAAATCTAAATACCAAAATGATCGAATTTCTGCTTAAAAAATTTAACCAAATCCTAGAGAACCCACGAAAGATAGAAAACAGGGGTAGTAACTTTAATTCCCAAGCCGAAAAAGGACCCAAGCCTAGCATCTTCCTACAGACCAATTACGTTAACATCCTGGTTCCGGAAAACTCTACAGAATCTGATAAGAAACAGAATAGAATGGGCAATAGAACATAATAACAAATTTAACAATGTTCAGATGGACTTCAGGAAAGGAAAAGGTACACGTAAGAATCTAACAACCCTGGCGGCCGAAATCTACAAGGTCATCTCCAATAATGAAAAAGGCGTGATAGTAACTTTGGACTTGCAGGGAGCATATAACAGCGTAGACATCGAAATCTTGTATTACAAATTGGGTCTAATGGACATTCCTGAAGACATGGCGAACATCATTAAGAATGTGCTCACAAACAGAAACATTTTTGTCAAAGACCCCAAGGACAATTCATACCTAGGCCCAAAGCTAGCAAATAGAAGGGTAGCTCAAGGCTTCCCCCTTGGCTCCTCTATTATTTAACATTTATGTAAACTCAATAGTCGTGTATATATCTCCCAATATCACAGCTTTACAATACGCCGACGATATAGCGATCATAGCGAGAGGAAGAAACGAAAATGAGATAATCAATAGAATCAACGACTGTCTGGATGGGCTACAAGGTGGGCGGAATCTGAAATTCGCGCCCTCCAAGTTTTCAGCAATGCTTATACAAAAAACAAATCGACATCAAATCCTAGAAAATGTTATTCTTAACAATGAAATCATTCCATGGAAGAAAGAAATTGCATACCTGGGCATCATTTTTGACCAAAATATTACATGGAATCCCCAAATCAATCAAATGGTGCAAAAAAGAAATAATGGTATAAACATAATTAGTTATCTATGTAAAACATGGTGGGGAGCGCATCCGGTAACGTTTCTAACATTTTATAAAGCCTATGTTCGTTCACATTTAAATTATGGAAGCTTGGTATTGCCAAAATGCTCAAAACAAAATCTCAATAAACTTGACAAAATTCAGTGTCAAGCAATCAGAACATGCTTGGGATTAATGAAGTCAACACCTATTAATGTCATGCTATCAGAAGCAGGAGAAATGCCACTGGACCTTCAAAGAATATGGTTGGCAACCAAATACCTCACCAAATCATCAGCAATAGAAGACAATCCACAAGTCAAGAGTGCTACAAGCAGGTATATTAATTACAATGATAGGTTTGACTACTGGCAACGATAACAAACGGGGCCATTGCTCAGTGATTCGGCAAGAACATGTTAGCGGGACAATATTCATGACGTAATTTCCAGGAACCACCGATAACGACTTGTAAACAACCCCTCCCATTTAACGAATTCCAAGAATTAATTTGTTTATCACCTCATAAAGGTATCTTATCAGGGGGTCAAAGTAATCCTTATAGAGAGGTCATTTTCATTTGCAAATCAGTTGCATTTTATACACACTTGTGATAACATATTTTAAAATTGGTAGCAAAGTGAAACGAGTTTTTTTTGTGATGGAATATTCTGTTGAAGGTATGTACTCTATTATGACTTATATTTTTTTTATAAAAAATATGTATACTTTTGGTGTAATATCAATTTGTAAATGTATAGATAAATCCAGCAAATTTTACATTAATTGTAAACTTTAAAAGTAGCAATTTTTTTTATCCATATATATCCACCTAGATTTTTCTATACGTAATACCTACAACATTCAGACACAGATTCATATATATTATAGACCCCGAAAAGGCCCGAAAGTAAAATTATTTTATTTTTTTCAGAACGAGTCGTGACTATGACGAAAATGGAGTTTTTTGAAGAATGGCTAAAACATGACAAAACTGAACGAAACAGTGGCATTTTTTTTATATAGGTGAAAAATTCAATATGTCTGATGTTTCTGACGATTCTCTAAAACGACTCAAAATGAAAATATCAAGCCTTTCAGCAAAATTCAATCAAAAGTGGACTTCTTTAAAGTGTAACAAAGAAATGTTTCTAATCAAACATAAAGATTGGTTAGAGGGATCCGGAATCGAAATAAAGATGTGTGTTAACCAGCCGTGCACTTCAACATCATCAGCGGCTCTTTCCGTAGGGCGACCCAGAAAAATCATTTGAAGACTCATCAACGAAAACGAAGAGACGGAGAGTAGAAGATCTTTTGGAATCGCAAAGTGCAAGTGAGCTTATTACAGCAGCTGAGTTAGCTACTCGAAAAGAAGGGCATCGAAGTGTTGCTAAACAGATCCATAACGTCGCGGTCAGTGAAACTAGAGAAAAGAATAAGTGTTCTGAACAAAGTCGGCAGTTAACACCAGACGAAGCTTTAGCTTATTATGTGGACTCGAAATCGACTTCTCACTCATATAAACAAACAAGAAAATGGTCAATGAAAGCGGGACATCAAGTGTATCCATCGTTTTATAGTTTAGGTAAGTCCAAAGCTTCTTGTTGTCCTTCTGACGAATATATTTCTGTGACTGAATCTCGAGCTGAAATTAAACTTCACGCAATTTTGGATAAAACGGCTGAACGATTAGTTAAAGCTCAGACGGAAGTCATTAGAAGTGTGTTACCTCGTTTCATATTATACGTTGGTAAGCAAATGGGGCTGTGATGGGAGTTCGGGGCATAGCACGTATAAGCAGAAATTTGAGAACACTAACGCTACAGATGAATATTTGTTCGTATACTCATTTGTCCCTTTGAGACTGCTTGATGGCGAAACTGTGATCTGGCAAAATCCAAGACCTTCCTCTACTTTATATTGCCGTCCTATTAAGTTTATTTTTGCCAAGGAGACAAAAGAGTTTACGAAAGAAGAAACTTCTAAAATTTTAGATGAAGTAAGTCAGCTTCTTCCAACATTATGTAACGTTGCTGGATCTCAAATCTCTGTTAAAACACGATTTGTTGTTGACAATGATTGATGGCAAAGTGTGCAATGCCTTAACAGATACAAGTTCAACACAAAAGTGTTATATTTGCGGTGCCCACCCCGTCTACTATGAACGAGGAGTCAAAGAAATATCCCAGCAACGAAGAACGCCTTGCATTTGGTTTATCTACTTTACATGCATGGATCCGCACGTTTGAATGTTTGCTTCACATCAGCTATCGTTTAGAAATAAAAAAGTGGCAAGTCAGGGGAGATAACGACAAAGCTATTGTGAAGCAACGCTCACAAGAGATACAAAAAGTGTTTGAAGATCGTATGGGTCTCATTGTAGATAAACCAAAACCTGGGTATGGTAACACAAACGATGGAAACACAGCACGTAGATTTTTTTCCAAAGCTGAATCGAGCAGCGAAATTACAGGATTAGACGTAAACCTTATTCGTAGATTTCATGTAATTTTAAGAACTTTGTCATCGGGATATGACATAAATTATATAGAATTCGAAAAGGTTTGTGTTGATACTAGAAAATTATACCTTGATCTGTATTCGTGGTATTCCATGCCCGTTACTGTGCATAAAATTCTGGTACACAGCGCGGAAGTTATAAAGTCTTTTCTTCTTCCCATTGGACAACTCTCCGAAGAAGCCCAGGAGGCAAGAAATAAAGACTGTCGTAGATTCCGTGAACGGCACACCAGGAAGCGGTCACGTATTGCCACAAATACAGATCTTTTGAGAATGCTTTTAATTACGTCTGATCCTGTTATCAACTCGTATAGAGAATTACCGCGAAGAAAATTTACTTCTTTGCCAACGGAGGTTCTGCAGTTGATTATTCCACCTTCATTGCCATCCGAAACACCATCAGTAAGTCATCATCACGAATTAAATGAGGAGGATTATTTACTCTCTGAATATTCTACTGAATGGGAGAGCGGTGATGACGACTCATCTGATGGTGATTAGTAGGTTTAAGTATTTTTTTATTGTATGTTGTAGTTGCTTATAATTCATGCCTTAGTATATAAGTTATTTAATATTATATTTCTTTTACTTATACACCTTGTTATTGCAAATAATTGATATATAGATACTGTTATTGTACTAATTTATTTTAAAAGAGATAATATTTTGTAAATTAATAAATGTGGGTACTATCATTATGATTTTTATTTTTTTCCTAGAAATTTCTTTGTAAACAAACATGATTGTGCTTTTCACACATAATGAGTAGGTAGACGTATGTAGCTAATTAAAGAACAATTAGCGACAATAGTGAACAAATGAGACACATTAGTAAACCACTTCCGTCTTGCAGCTACATATTTCGATTAATACACATACAGTACACATTTTTCAACTTTTTTTTTCTTCAAATAGCTTAAGATACCTGGAATATACATAAACAATTGAAATAAGTAAAGAAATAATATTGTCCCGCTAGCTTGTACTAGTCGAGACACTGTGCATTGATAGAAACCACAGACTACATTTTAACAACACTGGACCAAATAGAAATACTCCCCCATATCCCTTACTATACACAAGAAATTAACAACAAAACAATCTAATTCTATAGGTTCAACTTACAGAAAGACGAAGACAATGTAACAACATATTTACAGACGCCTCTAAGGGAGAAAATCAAGAAACGGGAGTAGGAATCTATTGCTCAAAATACAAAATTGAAAATACTCATAAACTACCATCTGAATTCTCAATCAACTCAGCAGAAACCTTTGGAATAAAAAAGGCCATTAAGTTAATAGAAATATTCAATATCAGAAATTCGATTATTCTATCAGACAGCCTTAGTACACTGCAAAAAATTCAAAGAGCTGGATACGCTAGACAAAATTCGATCACAATATACACCAGAGGAAGAATAAAGGAGTTACAGGAAAGAGGCCACGACATAAATTTGACTTGGATACCCAGTCACAGAAATATTTTGGGGAATGAGAAGGCCGATCTCCTGGCGAATTAAGCACGGAAAAAACTAAGGGTAGAAGAGATAAAACTATACTATAAAGACATATTGGCTAAATTCAAAGAAAAATTGGAAAGGAAGATGGAAAACCACGGTGGAGGTGAAAGGGCGCCAATACGTGAAATTGGTAACGGAACCATACAAAAAACCCTGGTTCAGAGGACTAGCACTGGAAAGAAAAGAAATTAATACCTTCATCGGAATGAGAAGTAATCATTATTTGACTCCACAACATCTGAACAAAATCAAGGTTACAAATAACCCTAACTGTGAATGCGGGAGAGAGGGCACATTAAAGCATATTTTGTTGGAATGTTCAAGGTTTCCAAATCAATCTATCCATCTATATCATTCTCTAATCAACATACATCTCCCTTAGACATCTTATCAGCTTTAGCTCCAAATCCATTAATCATATCATTTCTCAATGCATGTAATATTAAATTATAACCATCAAAATTTTTCACACAAGAGATTCACCCAGGTATAAATCAGACCCCTATCAAGGTATGGACAAAAATCCAGACCTACTTCGTTCAGGTTAGTTCAGGATCGTGCTCCTGCTCTTAGGACAGTTAAAAAGTGGTTTGGTCGATTTCGAAATGGTGACTTCAATCAAAACGATAAACTTCGCTCTGGGCGATTTCCCGGCATTGATAATGACTTTATCCGTGACTTAGTGAATAATAATCCACGGATTACCACTGAAGAGATTGCTGAGAGACTGAACGTTGACAATTTAACTGCATTTCGTCATTTAAAGCAACTTTGATACACTTCGAAACTCAATATATGTGTTCTGCACGTTTTGACAGATCGGAACAAACTGAACCGTGTTTTCAGTCATTTTTTTCCTCGTCCGTCAACAAAACGAAGTTTTCCTGGATCAAGTCATAACTAGAGATGAAAAATAACATAACATAATAAGAAAAAGAAGCTGAAAGGGTAGAAGTGAAAGAGCAGCATCTATGGCAAACGCTGAATTGCATCCAACGAAAGTGTTGTTATGTGTCTGCTGGGATTGCAGAGGAATATTTTTTTACCAGCTTCTTGCACGTGGCCAGTACTGTGAGTGGTCAATCGAAAAGGCATTATCGTTCACCATGAGAACGCTAGACCTCACGTCGCTCAACAGACACTGCAAAAACTTAAGGAGTTAAAATGGGAAATCTGTTTCATTCTTTGAAAAATAAGTTGAACGGCAATAAATTTGATGTCTATGGAAAAAGTCAAAAACTACCTTATGACTTTCTTTGAAGAGAAACCACGCAGTTTCTACAAAGGAGGAATTCAAAAACTTGTAAAACGATGAGAGACAGTTATAGACAATGAAGTGAGAGTACATTAACGATTAATAAATACTAATACTATTTTTCATGAAAATGTGTGCGTATTTAATTTGGTTTCTAATCGGGCATGAACCTTTGCAATCACCAAATAGAGTATAGGAATTAAAAAATATAAATCTAGTACTTACTCTTCTAAATCATTATTAGTAAAGTCCAAATGCGTCAAATGCATCATTTTAGCTATTTCTGGGGGCATTACCTTGATCTGGTTGTCTCTTAGCTCTAAAATTTTTAAATGTAGTAGGTTTTCACACAGATCTGGTGGTATCTCCTAAAAAAATATGAAATATATATTTATTAGTACTGTGCTGTAATTAAAACCTCACTACAAATAGTAGTAATAAATTCAGAGACTATTTATCATTAAGATCTTACTCACTTTAATAAAATTATTGCCAAAATAGATCTCTTGTAAGCATTCACAGCCTGTGAAGTCGGGAATTTCTTCAATATCATTGTGTTGAGCGTAAAGCATTTGGAGTTTTCTTAGTTCTCCCATGCAATCAGGCAGATGTTTAATACTGTTGTGATTTAGCTCTAATTTAGTCAAATCTGAAAAATTTTTGCAGATATATATTTTTTCTCCAGTACAAATTAAAAAAAAACCTTATAGGCCTGTCGCAACCTAAAAACTAATCCCTGCTAAGGGGAGAGTGCTAAATAATAATTAGATAATGTGTTCCTAAAATAACGTCATAAATCGTAACATCTTTGTTCATACTGGGACGAGATGCGAAGAAATTATCAACGAAACCAAGGAGGCACACAATCAAAGAAATAAAAAAAAAAGGACCCCGCAGTATCCTTATGGGAAATAGGTCTCACCTGCAAGTTGGCATTTTTAAAACGATTTTTTATCTCTGTGCGGGTTGATATGTAAGCGACGAATAGGAGTATTACTATTTAGATATAATATATAGGCTGAAAAGTTTTCGGTCTAACACATACCAGGTGTACAAGTGTGAAATGCGGATTTCAGACAACAGATGGTGCACCAATGCAGTTTGTGCTATAAAGATTTGACACTGCGCCATTTTGTTGTGTCATCAACAAGTGTCAGACGCGCACGAGTGATAAATTGGAAAAGTGTGTGCATAGTGTAGTGTTGTTATGTTCAATATGTCGAAATTTATACCGAACAAAGCGCATTCGCGGACAGCGTTAATTTTTTGTTTTCACTTGAAGAAAACTGCTGTTGAATCATACCGATTACTTCGAGAAGCTTATGGTGAACATGCTCCATCGCAAGATACGTGTGAACGATTGTTTCTGATTTTCAAAAGTGGTGACTTCGATGTTGCAGACATGGAACGTGGAAAACCGCCAAAAAAAAACGAAGATGTGGAATTGCAAGCATCGTTGGACGAAGATGATTCGCAAACACAAAAACAACTCGCCGGGCAATTGGGCGTTAGTCAACAAGCTGTTTCCAATCGACTACGAGAGATGGGAAAAATTCAGAAGACCGGTAGATGGGTACCACATGAGTTGAACGACAGGCAAATGGAAAAGTGCAAAAACACGTGTGACATTTTGCTCGCTCGGTACAAAAGGAAGTCGTTTTTGCATCGTATAGTTACAGGGAATGAAAAGTGGATTTATTTTGAGAATCCCAAGCGCAAAAAATCATGGGTAGACCCAGGCGCACCATCCACATCGACTGCAAGTCCGAATCGCTTTGGCAGAAAGACGATGCTCTGTGTTTCGTGGGACCAGAGGGGGCGTGGTCTATTATGAGCTATTAAAACCTGGGGAAATGGTTAACACTAAACGTTACCAACAACAATTGACCGATTTGAACCGTTCGCTGCTTGAAAAAAGGCCAGAATACCGAAAGAGGCAACCCAAAGTCATTTTTCTTCATGACAATGCGCCATCACATACGGCAAAACCAGTTCGCGACACGTTGGAAGCACTCAGCTGGGAAGTTCTACCCCATGCGGCTTACTCACCAGACTTGGCTCTTTCCGATTGCCACTTGTTTGCATCGATCGGTCATGCACATAAATTGCCCGAAAGATGGGAAAAATGTATAACAAGCGATGGAGCATACTTTGAATAAAGCACTTTTTATTATTCTCCCGAATTTAACATGTTTTTTTAGAAAAAAATCCGCATTTCATACTTGTACACCTGGTATATGAAGTCATTGGTATTCATCGTTCTCTACTCGTAAAACTATAAATTTGAAACAAATACAGAATTTAAATTTGGTGACAACGGCTGAACCCACCTCGAATGAAATGAGGGTAATGAAGCGTTAAATTGTAATTTTGAAGACAGATTGTAGGAGAATCTCGGATATCATATAATGTGACAAGAAGTATTTGTTTCATAAAGAGACCTCTGTAATTTCGTTGCTTAGATAAAAATATATGTGAGTTAATTTTAAGTCTTTTTTTTCCCCTACTCTTTAATAACACATGGGCTGAAAAGTCCCGGGCCTAACACATAGATGGCGCTAGTTTTATTGCAGTCACCTTTTTTTCAGTTAATACTAACCTTCAAAAGACAGCTGTTAAAATTTCATGATATTCTATTCATTAGTTTATGAGTTATTGTGCTAAGAGTGACGCTACTTTTGTTATTTTCAAAACAATGGATCAAAAACAATTTCGTGTTTTAATTTTACACTGCTTCTTTATGGGAAAAAATACCGTTCAAGCGAAGCAATGGCTTGAAAAGTGTTATGGGGACTCCGCTCCATCAGAAACAACAATAAAACGTTGGTTTGCTGACTTCAAACGTGGTCGTAGAGACACCGATGATGCAGAACGCAGTGGACGTCCAAATGAGGCGGTAACACCAGAAAACATCAAAAAAATCCATAAAATCGTTTTGAATGATCGAAAAGTGAAGTTGCGTGAGTTAGCTGACATCGTAAAGATATCAAAAGAAGGTGTTGGCTTTATATTGCATGAGCATTTGACTATGAGAAAGCTCTGTTCAAAGTGGGTGCCGCGTTTGCTCACTGTTTATCAAAAACAAGAACGTGTTGATGATTCTGAGCAGTGTTTGGCCATTGTTAGAGCGGCGCTGGAATGATTGCGTTGCTCTTGATGGAGATTACGTTGATGAATAAAGCTAATTTTGAACCAAAAAAAAACCGTGTTTTCTTTGTTAGGCCCGGGACTTTTCAGCCCATGTGTTATTTGATTTATTAGCTGTTGTGCTTATTTAATATGAATAGCAAACTAAAACTGGTCACTATATAATATTAAATTACAGTAAAAAACCACTTAATATATGTATAGAGAATCACGAGATAGGCAAACCGAAAAAAAAACTGAAATATGCATACCGCCATGTATTTCAGGTGTGTGATGCTGCCATATCCTATTGAAAATAGGGTCTTTAGTCATAATCACCAGAATTTTTTAAAGTCAGTGGCAAGGTGTTCTCAAATACTCTGTGGGGGTGCGGGACAGAATATTACCATCCGTATGTTCTGCCTGTCGTAAAAGGCGACTGAAAAAACAAGTTAAATGGTAGGTGCTCAGATCCCACCAGGCATCGCCCGGTGGTTACACCGGAAAACATCAAAAAAACTCCACACAATTGTTTTGGATGATTGTAAAGTGATATTGCGTGAGATAGCCGACACCCTAAAGATACCAAAGGAACGTATTGGTCATATTTTGCATGAACATTTGGGCATGAGGAAGCTCTGTTCGAAATTGGTACCGTGTTTGCTCACAGTGGACCAAAAACAACAATGTGTTGATGATTCTGAGCGCTGCTTGGACCTGTTTAAGCGCAATAAAAAGGATTCTTTTCATGAGATATCTGACAATGGATGAAACATGGATCCACCATTACACACCGGAATCAAATCGGCAGTCAGCTGAGTGGACAGGGGCCGGTGAAAGTGGCCCGAAGCGACCAAGACATAACGGTCAGCTAAGAAGCTTTTGGCCTCTGTATTTTGGGATGCACATGGAATAATTTTCATCGAGTATGCTGAGAAGGGAAAAACCGATATTATATGAAGTTGTTGGTGCGTTTGGTGCGCAAAGAAACGGCTCAAACATGCATCTAAATAACGCACCGTGTCACTAGTCAATGGTTATGAGGGCAAAATTGCATGAATAAGTTCAAATTGCTTCCTCATCTATCTTATTCTCCAGATTTAGCCCTCAGCGACTATTATCTATTCGCAGACCTCAAAAATGCTCGCGGGAAAGAGATTTGACTCCAATGAAGAAGTTATCGCTGAAACTAGGGCCTATTTCGAAGGCAAAGATAAATCCTTCTACAAGAAAGGTATAGAAATATTAGAAAAGGGTTGGACTGATTGTATCGCTCTTGAAGGAGACTATATTGATGAATAAAGTTAAATTTTGCAAAAAAAAAATGTGTTTTAAGTAGCTAGACCAAAAAATGTATATATATATATATATATATATATATATATATATATATATATATATATATATATATATATACATATATATATATATATATATATATATATATATATATATATATATGTTTTTTTTTTATGGATCTAGCACACATGCTGCAGGGAGGTCTCTAAAGCGCTACAGGAGCGACACGAGTGCAAAAAAAGAGATTCGCGTTGTTCTTGAATTGCTGTAAATTGTATTCGGTGGGAAACACAGTCCTGGGCAAATTATTTCAAAGGGATGATGTTCTCCATATAAAAGACTGCTTGAAAAGCGTTGTACGAGGAGTAACAAGCTGAACCTCATACGGATGTGAAGTATCAGCGCGACGTGTATTTCTAACATGCACCGCTCTAGGACGAATTAAGCGGGCTACATCCTCCGAACACTTTCCATAAAAATACTTGTAGAAAAGGCTCAAGTCGCCAACCGTTCTTCGATGTTCCAGCGAATCAAGGCCGCCGGTCAGTTCCAGGGCTCCAATCAGACGAACAGCCCTTCTCTGAATAGAATCCAACAGATGCAGTGTATGTTTGGGAGCGGAGCCCCGAACATGGGAACAGTATTCCATAGTTGGTCGAATTTGAGCTTTGTAAAGAATTAACAGTTGTTGTGGAGAGTAAAACTTTCTGGTTCGAAATAATATTCCCAACTTTTGAGCAGCTCTCCTTGCTATGCATGCAACATGCTCATGCCAGGACATATTTTCTCCCAAATTAACGCCCAACAAATTGAGTGACGATGTTAGGGGAATGGAGTGCCCCACCATAACTATGTCGGGTTCAGCAACGTTAACTTTTTAAATAAACATATATATATATATATATATATATATATATATATATATATATATATATATATATATATATATATATATTTATGTATACTTTTGTTCTACTCCTCAAAAACTATATTTTCCCAAAGTTTGAACTAATCTGATCATTTTCCATAAGGAATACTATTGCAACAACACATATTGAGAAAGCCAACTTCTTAGCTATATTCTTTGCTTCACATTCTACTGCTCATTTACAAGAAAGACACCACCAACTATCCCCATAGTGCAGTCAAGAATGCCCGATATTGTCCTCAGACAGCATATCATAAAACATATTTTAATGAAGCTGGACAGTAAAAAAGTTTCTAGCGCTGATGGCATACCTACCATAGTATTCAGAAAATGCGAGAGCATACCAAAACGGATTTTCTATAGACTGTTCAACCTATTCTACAGAAAGAGAATATTTCCTTTCTGTTTCTGTTGATACCCAAAAAAGGCAACAAGACCTTGCCAAACAACTATCGACCACTGCTTTTAATAATATTTATATATTTTATTTATTTATTTATTTATTCATTCCTTTATTACCATTAAGATTACATAACGTAAAAAAGCAACGTCATAAAAAAGTAGAATATATGCATATAGCCAACAAAATATAAGACACCGTACAGAGGACAACATTGATCACTAAAATTATTGATCAAAATCAAAAGAATAGAAACATTCTGAGAGAGCAAACCTGTTTGCTTCCCTTTTAAATCTCTCAATATTGAAAGTTATGGAAAAGACTATCAGTCAGCATCTTCTGAAATATATACAAGTACTCAAAATTATTAACGACTATCAATATGACTTTCGTAAGCTTCTAACTTATGTAATACGTTTGGAACGACAATAAATACTTTGGAGAATCTCGAGCGGTTGCACTCGATATATCCAGGGCTTTTGATCATGTATGGCAGGGCCCATTGTTGGTTAAACTACGCTCTTATGGTATGTCTTACCCAAGCGGCAATTTCTCCTAAAAAAGTTAACGTTACTGAACCCGACATTGTTATGTCGGGACACTCCATTTCGCATCGTCACTCAATTTGCTGGAAACAGATTTGTCGTGGTATAAACATGTCGCATGCATAGCAAAGAGAGCTTCTCAAAAGCTCGGAATATTATTTCGAACTAGAAAACCTTATACTCCACAACTGTTAATTATATACAGTGCTCAAATTTGACCAATGATGGAATACTGTTATCGTGTTTGAAGCTCTGCTCCCATACATACACTGCATTTGCTTGATTCTATTCAGAAGAGAGCCGTTCGCCTGACTGGAGACCGAGAACTCGCCAATAACCTCGATTCTTTGGAACATCAAAAAACGGCGATTCGAGTCAATTCTACAAGTATTTTTATGGAAAATTTTTGATGGATGTAGCCAGTTTAATTATTCTCCAAGCAGTTCACGCAAGGAATATTCTCTCTCAATTCTTACACCCTCATAGGAGTATCGCAGTTGCTGCCTCAACGGTCATTCTCCAGGTCAGACCATCTTCTTGTAGAGCATCCCCTTGATCGCGCATAAAAAAATAATAATAAGACACAGAAAGTTACTAGTTCAGGTTAATTCTATAGATACATTTCCAGATCTTTTATCATTTATACTTACTTCTTAAACTGATGATATCTGGTGGAAGTTCTTGTAATTTATTATTTGACATATTCAAATCTGTTAATCTAACTAAATATCCAATTCCTGAGGGCAATTTTTCAATTTGATTATTTGACAGATCCTTAAAGAAAATACATTAGAAAGAATAACAAAACGAGAGGCTTTTTTCATTCCATCTGGTAAAAGCAGACATGTATTTTATTTATTTATTTATTTTCTATGAAAGATATATAAATAGGGTTTTGAAAAAAGTTCTCATATATTTAATAAATGTTTGATTTTCACCGTTCTTAATGTTAATGAATGCAACAATGTATAAATTTTATTTCATTTGTTAACTCGGCCATCGCATGAATGTAAAAAAATAAAATAGTGCTAATTATCTTAGGCCTGTTTCCATTTAAACAACAGATATCTTAAAATAATACTTAAACTTCTTTTTTTATTTAAATCACATCCTTCAACCTTACCAATTTTTCTAACATAACCAAATCCACCAAGGCATCTGGCAGCTCAACCAAGCAGTTATAACTAACGTTCAAAACTTTCAATTCTTTTAACTTCTCTATATCTTTGGGTAACTGGTTAATTTTGTTACGGTTTAAAATCATTTTAGTTAATTTGGTTAAAGTTGTTACTTCTGCAGGCAGGGATGTTAACATGTTATCTTGTAACTACAAGAAATTAACAAGTTTATGAAAATTTTTGTATCATACCCACTTAAGACCTTCAAGCACTTCTGACAGTCACCATATGATTAGCTCAAACCCTATAATGGGAAACATGAAGCACAGTGCCATGTGGGTTAAATACAATGAATATGTAACGCTGAGAGTGTACATAAATGGCAGAATTTTACTGTAAAAAATGTGGAGCTGCTTACACCTATATCTTGTTACTACTAGATATTTTATGTAAGTTACAACAGATATAGTAATATCTATATTTCATGCAATTACTTATTATTATGGATAAAAAGTTAAGCTAGGAAGTTGAATAGGGTATATTAATATATTTATTTCTTTAAAATATATCTTAGTTTATATATAACTCTTACGTTAATAACTGTTAGATCCTGAAAAATACTAATCTGCCCAGGCAATTCTGTTAAAACATTAGAACTTAAATCTAAATTTGTTAGAGGTTTTAAGTTCCACCACAATTCTTCCTCTTTAGGAGCTCTGTTAAAATCTAAGTTAACGGAATTCTCATCTGTTAGGTCGTACATTGTAAACATTCTGTCAGGTACTGAAAATGAACACCATGTTAAATTAAAACAAAACCTGATTCTGGTAAGTTCCTAAATTATATATCAGTATTTATTATAAACCTTCTTTGAAATTCACTGCATCAGCTTTAATTTATTTTTTCTTAATATCTATACTTGATCATACTAAACTTTTTGATCTATGATAATCCCTGAGTCTATAAATTTCTAAGTTTTTTCTCTTGTCGAAAACAAAAAATAGTGTGTGTTTAGATAACTTTTTAATTGTTAATTACTATTCCTAATTTCCTACTACTAGTTCATAAAATGGTTGAAAAATAAATTTAAAGCTATTTTACTCACCTAAAATTAGAAATTACAGCTGCAGCTCAATTAAAAAATTGTATTTTCTGATAGTTTTAAATTTGCATTTAATTAATTAGTTGCAAGATTTATCCTTGATCAACAATAACAATACATAAATTAAAGAAATGAGATTATATCTTATCTGTTTATTTATATTTATAACTCATTCTAGAAGTAAGTAAAATAACTAAAACATTAGATATATTTATTGTTCAGTATTGGTTAAATTTTTTTATTTATAGCTATCAAAAACACTCTATATCAGATAGGTATCCTAAAATGTATTAAGCCAAACTTTAGAATGATGTTTGGGATTTAAGTAAATTCGTAATTGAAAGCCACTATTTGGAATAAAATTGTGTAGAACTCCTTATAAATCTATAATATCCTGAACCTTTTTTAGTCACCCCTGTAGGTCAATTATTATTTAATAAGTGTTAATTTCCCTCCAAAAAGACAGGATTTTGGAGTGACATTCCTTTCTAATGTTCAAAGAAGCTATAGTTACTTAAAAAATATAGTTTAGATTCAATTCTGAATCGGTTTTATTGTTATTTAATAAAAAAAAATATTTACCAGATGCCAAGTGCTTGCTACTCAAATTTAAAATACCAGTATTTCTGACGATTTTTATAATTTCTTTCGATAAAAGTTTTTCATCTTCACTCTTAGACTGTACGTGGAAAATTGGGCTTATTATTTTCCTTTTATTTTTTACAGCTGATCGTTTTTTTCCATAATTTTTCTTGTTTTCTTTCAATAAATATCGATTTAAAAATGACATAATACTGACAACAAAACTTGTATTATTTTTGTAACGTGACGTCACTAGTTTTTATAGTATGAACTGTTGCTACTTAAAAAAAAAAAAGATAAGAAATATTAAAACTCACTTTCGGTAGTAAAAGCCACCAATACAAAAATTGAAGAGACAGAGGTGCACTCAAAATTTTTCCATACATATTATATATATATATATATATATATATATATATATATATATAAAATATATATATAAAATATATAGATAAAAATATATATATAAAATATATATATAAAATATATATATAAAAATATATATATATATATATATATATAAAATATATATATATATATATATATATATATATATATATATATATATATATATATATATATGTATATTTTATATATATATTTTATATATATTTTTATATATATATATATATATATATATATATATATATATATATATATATATATATATATATATATATATATATATATATATATATATATATATATATATATATATATATATATATATATATATATATATATATATATATATATATTATATATATATATATATATATATATATATATATATACATATATTATATATATATATATATATATATATATATATATATATATATATATATATATATATATATATATATATATATATATATATATATATATATATATATATATATATATATATATATATATATATATATATATATATATATATATATCGATATAATTATCGATTATAAATTTGTAGGTACTGCATATAATGGAACTGGTGGATCCTTGTAACAAGACCGTTTGCAAAAAAATTCACCTTAAATAGCGGATCTTAATAACAAAGGAAAAAAATCGACCCTTAAGAAATGTCATGAATTTTTTTTTCACGCCGCCACTGGTCAGCGCTATATCTCGCCAATATCAAAAATCGTTAGTCAGAAGTAAGGTTGAGATTTGAGTGGGCTTTTCTGAAATAAATTTAATAAAAAAAAATATTAAAATATTTTTATTATTTTATTTTTCTAAAACCGACAAAGGATTTGCCGGTTGTCCACATTCCACGTGGACAGGAAACTTCAAATTCAGATTAGGTTTATTTGCTTTCTTGTCAGTGAATGTTTACAGATTTTGCAATATGTGGTGGGTAATGCGAGGTAACGATTAATGTTATTGTCGAGTTTTTTTTTTTTTAAAAACGAGTGTGTATATTTATAGAAAGTGTAGAATATAGCAGCAAGTGTGATAAATTGTGCCATTCGGTACAGTTATTTAGTTATAAATATGTCACTGACAACTTAGGATACTTTATATGGGTATCGACGATTGCACATTTAAGTTACATTTATTTATTTCGTATAAATGTACATTAAACACAGCACAATTGAAATTGAATAAAATTACTTAAATGAATTATACAAAAATAGGAATAATGATACAACACGTCATCACTAAGATACCGATTTAAGGTAGATAAAACTAATACGTTTTTTTCACTTTAAAATTTAAAAAATCTTACTTTTCTTACAAGAAAATCGTTTACGATTTCGGTATTAATCTTGAAAAAGTTAAATAAAAAATAACTCGTCTCAGAATTAAGGAAAAAATGCACCTTAAACAAATTTAATAAAAAAAAATATGGTAATTATTCATTTTAGGGGACTCACCTAGGCCTTTGAAAAAAAAATGTCATTTTATGACGCTGAACACGAATCCGGTGTCAGAAATTGGCGTTCGGCCATCCCAACCCCCGAAAATCAAAAAAAAAAAAAATCAATTACACGGGAATTTATTATTATTAATATCGTGTTGCTGACACCCTGGTTTAAACAAATGTTCGGGAAAGAGGTTTTGTCCACGGGCCATAGCAGCTCCTGGTAAGCTTCTGCAAATAAACTTGCAACTTGATATTGCGTTACTTGACGACCTGGTTTGTCCTCAATCATTTTTCTGTTTCTTAAATATAATAAGACCTCATAGGTTTAACAGAAAGACATGTTGGGTGGCTAAAGTCGGTGAGTAGTAATGCCTGGCAGCTGTAACATTAGCCCTTGCTATGTTCAACGCTTCCCGGTTCTTCGAATGCGAAGCAGAAGTAACACTTTATTTTCAAGGATTGGCTTTACGATCCCTATAAAATATTTCATCCATTTTACAAGTTTTCTATTTTACAGTTTAAGTTAACATAGCCAGTGCCTGGAATGGTGACAACACTTTCAAAAGGTGTGCCATTCCCCAATTTAGGCTTTTTCTCATTCTTTTGAATATTTAATCCTAAAACTTTTTGCGTTTTTTTTCTGAACCGTGGAAAATCCACTTTCATCAACATTAGACATTTTTGTAGACGAAAATTTATTTTTATTTACGATTTGCTCTACTCTCCATACTTGAAAATAGCTGTTAAGGAGGAATAATCTAGTTCTTCCGGCGCCTTACCGAGGCCAACGTTGGTCTTTATGGGCGGGTTACTATTTATAAATATTTGGTAAAAAGGAGTTTTGCCCCTTTTTTAATTTTTCAAAAATTTTCGAATTTCAAAAAAAAGTATTGAGTGTGCTTGTACATGTCACCGATTTCAATATATGCAGAGAATTTCATAACATATATATATATATATATATATATATATATATATATATATATATATGGGACGTTTCGCGTCAATGGGACCACCCCCATACTCTAAAATAGAATGCCAGATCCAATATGGCCTAAAACCGAAAATTACATGAAAAATGAGCAATTATAGAGATTTCGCTGTGAGATAGCACTTTTTCTTACCAGAGCAATATCGCTGGCACATTATATAAAAGAAATTGGTGCGTTTTATAATATGTAGGGATAAATAATTACCTGAAGTAACATAAGGCATCTTAACTTACACAACAGAAAGGCAGCTTAACCTAGCCCTACCTAAGGTATCTTAACCTAAAATAGTCTCATGACACATATTGTAAAAAATATCTTGTTGTTAATTTATATTATATGGGGAGCCAACGATAATGCACCCGTAAGAAAAAGTGCGATCTCACTGCTAAATCTCCATAAATTATTCATTTTTTGTGTAATTTTCAATTTTTGCGCCACATTGGATGCGTCATGTTGGTATTACATAAAATTATGTTGGTTACTCTATTACATCAATATTACATCAATATTACATCAATATTACATCAATATTACATCAATATTACATTTTGTCACAGTTTTGTGGTTCAGTTAACTTAATTCCGCTTAGAAATCATCATTTGTTTGTATTTTATCCTGATCCTTATTTTTTTTTTGTTTCTAGCCGCCATATTGAGCTACCATCTTGTTTTTTCAAAAGGGCCACGTTGCATTTGAAAGCTTACGTTTCAACGAAGAAATTGACACTATTGAATTTTTTTCGTTAATTCTATTTTTGGGTACAGGGATGGTCCCGTTGACACGAAACGTCCCATACACACACACAAATTTATATATATATATATATATATATATATATATATATATATATATATATGCATATATACATATATATATACATATATATATATATATATATATATATATATATATATATATATATATATATATGCATATATACATATATATACATATATATACATATATATATATATATATATATATATATATATATATATATATATATATATATATATATATATATATAATATATAATATATATATATATATATATATATATATATGTTATACACTCCTGGACAAAATTAACGCAACAATATATTAAATCATATAAATCTCTATAATGAATTAATTTTAATAATTTTTTATGAATATTGGTTACACTAAAAGTTAGAAAAAAACTTATTCGGATACTTTAAAGGTGAATTAGCTACCAAATTTCTCTATAAAATTTGAATTAAAATTATTCTGAAGACCTAATAACAAAATCGTTGAAATTATGTAATAATGAAAAAAAAAGGAACACACTAGTAGCAAAATTAATGGTGTAACTGGGACACTAGTAGCGTGTGTTGCCTCCTCTACTTCGGATGACAGCGTTTATGCGCCTAGGCATGCTTCTAATTACATTTTGGATAAAATCTTGAGGAATTTGCTCCCATTCTGTGATGGCCATTGCATAATTGATATATCAACTTGATTAAGATAATCAAGTACCTCCCTAGCCACGTGAGGTCGAGCGTTGTCTTGCATAAACAGGAAATTGGGCCCCCACAAAATGACCGAAAGGCATCACATGTTCTCAAGATAGTAGTCAGCATTCATGGATCTCGTACGGACAGGAACTAACTGTGTGCGAGCATCAAAGTAGATGCCACCCCAGAATATATCAGAGCAACCGTCGAATGGAATCCTTGCAGAGATATTGCAAGGAGCAAACCTCTCTCCTGGTCTTCGCCATACTCGCTCACAACCATCTGGATGTTTTAGACTAACCCTAGTTTCACCTGTGAAGAAAACTTGTTTCCAATCATCTGCAGACCAGTTTTTGTGATTTCGAGCAAAACGTCACCTGGCAACTCTGTTCTCTCCAGTAAGCAAGGGCGCAGTGGCTGGTCTCCTACTGTTTAATCCAGCTTCATTTAACCGTCTTCTAACTAACTGTTTTAGAAGAAATTGTGACATTGCGAACAGCTTCGAGTTCGTTTCTTATTATAGAACTAGTGACAGTCCTGTTTCTTAAAGCATATTGTCTTATAAAATGTTCATCTAGGTCGCTAGTAGATCGTTTTCGCCTTTGCCCTAGCCTTCTAGAATAAGTCCCTACTTCATTCAAGCGTCTTACCATACGACTTATTGTGGAAAGATGTTTGCCTAACAAATTGGGAAAATAACTCTGATAATATCCCTCGTCCAATAAAACTGAGACTCACACTACCTCGTGTTCAGTTAAATTCCTTGTTCGATTCATTTATCTAATTCTTCGGGGTCAAAAATAAAACAGTCTACCACAAAAAACGTATTACTTTGAAAAAGGGAACAATTTTATAAGCTTACTTTTAAAGAAAATCTATCGCATTATTACAGAAAATTGTTTATCTTCTAAAAAATTCTTTAAAACTGTAAATCTAAACGAATTGTTTTGATTTCTGTCATGAACAACGAAACAAAATATGCATAGCCTACTATTCAAATATCCGATAAACTTTAAAACTGACATAAGAAAAAGATAAATAAAGTTTCAGATTGTTGCGTTAATTTTGTCCAGGAGTTTATATATATATATATATATATATATATATATATATATATATATATATATATAATACCATCTCGATTATCCGAATCGCGATTATCTGAAATCCGGTCTATCCGAAACAAACTGTTGAAAAGCAAATTGTATTCCCATTAAACGAAAAAATCCCCAATATTTGAAACAGACGATAAGTGGTTTCCTTAACGCGTCGGGGACTCCCAGACGTATAGAATTTCACCTCTGTCTATGTTTTGGTTAGTCGACGAGTGTTATAAGTTACTCATTACGTCTATTATTATCGCAGAAGTAATAGTTTCGTTTTAATAGATATTTTACAAAATGGAGAAGGAATAATAAGCGTAAATGTGTTGTTATTACCTTAAAAGATAAACTTGAAGCAATTCAACGTTTAGATAATGGTGAACTTCTTCAAAATATAGCGAAGGATTTAGGTATAGCCGTGAGTAATGTTTCAGAGTGGAGAAAAAATCACGAAAAATTTGAAAAATGGTGTAGTGTTTTGTCATCGCCCACACAGGCACAAAAAAGTATGAAAAGCGGTGAATACCAAAAAGTAGATGATTCTTTATTTTTATGGTTTACACAGAATCGAGAACGTGGAATACCAATTTCAGGAACAATTTTAAAACATAAGACAGTGAGTTGAAGCGAAGAGTTGCCGGTTATTGAAGCGCCTGTAAATTTTTCTGCAAGTGATGGATGGCTAGACAGGTGGAAAAAAAGACATGGTGTACGTCAACTGAAAGTTTTTGGCTGTCGGCTGATGTATCAACTGCAAAAAAATTTGCAGAGAATTTTGAGCAGCTTATGAAAGGACATGGTTTAAAACCAGACCAAATCTATAATTGTGATGAAACAGGCTTGAACTACAAAAAGTTGGAACACCTGGTTACAAACGTAGCAAAGAACGTATTACTGTTCTTGCATGCAGTAATGCTTCTGGAAGACACAAACTCCCATTATTATGTATTGGTAAGTCAGCAAATCCACGAACCTTTAAGAATATTCGTCGCAATGCTTTTCCTGTTTTGTATAAAAATCAAAACAATGCCTGGATAAACGTGACTCTATTTAAAGACGGGTTTTTTTGAGATTTTGTTCCCAAACTGGAACTTTTTTTAAAAGAACATGGATATCCTAGAAAATGTATTCTGTTACTAGATAACGCCCCCACTCACTCAAGTGCGGAGCAACTGGAAAGTGGAAAAATAAAAGCAATGTTTTTGCCTCCTGCTGTAACTTCTCTCATTCAGCCTATGGACCAGGGTGTATTGGAAAATTTAAAACGCAATTACAGGCGTTTGGTATTGGAGCATATTTTAGAAGAAGTAGATGAAGGTGGCAATCTTACTGATTGTCCTAAAAAGATAAATTTTAAAAATGTTATATATTGGATAGCTTCAGCCTGGAATCAAGTAAAGAGAAGTACTCTGGAAAATTCTTGGTCAAAATTGATTCTACAAGAGGAGAGACATTACTCAGAGACAGAAACAGAAGATAATGAAAGTTTACATCAAATTACAAGAATATCAGGATGTGAAAGTGCTACGGAAACCGATGTTTACGAATGGTTAAACAGTGATAGTGTCGAAGATGAAATGACTGACCAAGAATTAATTAAAAGTGTATGCAAATATGCTAATAAAATAGATAGTGATGACGATGATGATAACGAAGTAGAAGTCACTGACAATATTCCAGTAAAAATGTTACAGTCAGAAGGACTAGAGGCCCTAGAAAAAGCGTTAACTTATGTAGAACAAGAAAATGCAACCGCCGCGGACGTTTTGCTTATCAAACGTTGGGGAGACATTGGAGCCAAAAACAGAACTAACGCAAAACGAGTGCAGTTAAAAACTACCTCATTTTTAAGACATTAAAGTTAAGAATGAAACTGTTTTATTTTCGATTTTCCGTACATGTACATAAAATAAGTATTATCTGAAATCACTTTGGTCCATATTATTGCGGGATAATCGAGATTCTACTGTATATCTATATATCTATATATATATATATATATATATATATATATATATATATATATATATATATATATATTTATATATATATATATATATATATATATATATATATATATATATGTATGTAATATATATATATATATATATATCTATATATATATATATATATATATATATATTAGGTGTTTTGGTTAATAATGTCGATTTTGCTAAGAGATGGCGTTACTAATACACTTGTTGGTATAGACTAGTGACATCTGTGGCGTTTTGGAAGGTAAACATACGCCATCCAAAGCCAGTTTGTTATTAACTGTCATTGTGCGAAAAATATAGTTCTTCATAGCTTTGAATATGTCGTGTAGACCCAGGCCAGCATTCAACATCACAACCAGTGCGCAATATACAGGGAAAAAAGCTCTGCCGTGTATTTGGTGGGATAGTAGAGGAGCTGTGTATTATGAACTGGTGAAATCTGGTGAAATGATTTCTGGCGATCGATACCGACAACAATTGATAAAGTTGAACCGAGCATTGAAGGAAAAAACGACCAGAATACGCCCAAAGACACGATAAAGTCATTTTTTCAACATGACAACGCTAGGAACCATGTTGCAAAATGTGTTAAAAACTATTTGGAAAACATCAAATGGGACATTCTACCCCGCCCGCGGTATTCACCGGACTTAGCCCATTCAGACTATCACTTATTTCGATCGATGCAGCACGGACTTTCAGAACAACACTTACATTCTTACGAAGAAGTGAAAATTTGGCTTGATGAATGATTGGTCTCAAAAGATGGGAAAAAGTCATAGGTAACGATGGTCAATACTGACTGATTGATTATTGAGGTCATTCATTTTGTGATGGAAATAAACGGTTAAATGTTTCGAAAAAAATCGACATTATTAACCGAAACACCTATTACATACATATATATATATATATATATACATATATATATATATATATATATATATATATATATATATATATATATACATATATATATATATATATATATATATATATATATATATATATATATACATATATATATATATATATATATATATATATATATATATATATATATATATATTATATATATATAACATACATATATATATATATATATATATATATATATATATATATATATACCATATATATATATATATATATATATATATATATATATATATATATATATATATGTATATACAGTCCCTGGCCAAATTATTAGACGCACTGCAAGATTTCATGTAAAATATTAATTACCGAGTGATATTGTACCGTTTTTTATTATTTTAAATTGATTTGTTTTTTATTTTTATATTATCCAATCAATTACCTATTTATTTGACATAAATAAAACAGCATTAATTTAGAAAAGCATAAGTTTATTAAGTTTTAAAGAAAAGTGAAATTAATGTTAGTAAAAGTCAATATTTAGTTGAGCCACCTTTAGCCGCTATCAAAGCTTTAATTCTGCGCGGCATGCTATCAATGCAAGATTGTACTGTCTCCTGCATTTGAGGAAGATGATTCCACACATGAATAATCTTTTCTAGGAGCTGGGTTTTGTTGGTAATCACATCTTTAGCCACTTCTCTTTTCATCAGCTCCCACACATTTTCATTGGGGTTCATATCAGGGCTATTACCCGGCCAATCCAACAGAGGGATATTTTTTTTCTGCCAAAAAAGCTTTAACAGACCGAGCAGTGTGGCAGGGAGCTCCATCTTGCATGAAAGTGAATGGTTCCCCATTTGGAAACCATTTTCTGAGCTGCGGAATCAACCGATTTTGTAATACTTCTTTGTACTGATCTTGCCTCATTATTCCTTTGACGACGTACAGACGTCCAGTGCCCTTGCCGCTGATGACTGACCAAATCATCACTTTGGTGGGATGTTTAACCGTCGGGACGACACAATCAGGATGAAACTTTTCTCCATGACGACGATGCACATACTGAGCTTTATTCTGCAAAATTTCGAATGTGCTTTCGTCACTGAAGCAGACCTGTCAAAAATAGGAAAAATATATAAACTTCCATGTTTATTTGCTTTATTTAACTGAAAATGATAATAATGTATCAATTATTGATTAAATTGCTGTATCGTACCGATCTCTAGAAGTCCACATCTTTGTCTTGCCATTGTTTGGCCCACTTCAGGCGCTTTGCTTTCATTGCAGCTGTTAACTTGGGCTTCCTGGCGGGGCGACAGGCCTTAAAATCTAATTCTTTCAATTTTCTTCGAACAGTGCGCTCAGAAGCATTTACGCTAGCATCCTGGAGTTGTGATTTTATTACCTTTGTGGTAGCAAATCTGTTTTCTACACAAATTTTCTTCAAACATTTCTCTGACCGTGGAGTGAAAATTGGTTTTCTACCGCATCTTTTCTTTCTTTTCGGGCTTAATTCCTTCCCTGACTCAATTTTCTTTTTTATGCGTCGTACACTAGCTTCAGAAACCTCCAATCTTCGTGATATTTCTCGGTTTGTAAATGTTTTCGCAATCACAAGGGCCTTCACTTCAGCTTTTTTACGTGGTGAAAGATCGCCTTTTCTACCCATAATGAAAATAGTCCAATTACTTTTTTAAAACACTGCATACAAAATAAACTAATAACTGAGTAGTATAAAACTGTTAAACAAACAATCACAGTCCATAAAGCCACAGAAACACGTCCGTACCTGACTCGATTCCGATCGCGACTGATACAGATTTGTACTTGTTTACGTTCATGTATCACTTTGTCAACACAGTGTTGCCATATGTTAAAAATAAATACAAATATGTAGTCTACAACAATTCTTTTAAATAAAAATCAATAATATTGTAGTTTAAATATACCATTATTGCATAAAAACTCTTAAGAAACATAAAATTACTAAAAAAAATACAGTGCGTCTAATAATTTGGCCAGGGACTGTATATATATCATCATGTCATGTTTGTCAAGAATGACCTGGGAAATTCTTGTAATTGTGTAGATTTGAATAAACATTGTAGAAAGCTCACGGTAGACTTCTGTGGAATAGAAATTGTGAAACACATTGTTGTCGTAATGGTCTACAGGTCCTGTAACGGGGGGGTGAGGTATTTTTTTGTGTTGCTTGAACTACTGCTTAACGACTTGACATCAAAATATCATAACATTGTTATAATCGGAGACATTAAGATAGACATTTTGAGCCTGTCTGCCTCTGTTGAGGAACTTACTTGTATACTCTCTTCTTTTAATATAGCTATAAGAGTTGATGGACCAACTAGGGTTTCAGGGACAGCATTGTCATGCATAGCTAATGTCTTCTCAGACACTCCGCATGATAATTCTCGTACTGGTATCATTGGGCCTTGTCTGACTTCCGGATTAGAACCTATAGTAATCTTCCTTTTGAACATTCAGTCTTGAGGAGGGTGCTCAGTGGTTCCCAGAGGGCACTAGTCAACTGGTTTACCCAAGAACTACGCGACATGAGAAATACCTTACAAGCAGTGAAAATTGTTGCAGATCACTTTGGTGATGAGAGTTCTTTGCGGGCTTATCGGCACCTTAGGAGGGACTACAAAATCTGTCTCGAAGAAACAAAAGGGCGAGCTTATCAAAATTATATCAATGACTCTGAGAATAAAATGAAAGACAGTTGGAGAATAATAAATTTTGAGTCTAACAGATCCAAGAAAGACAATACCTTTTCTAGTATTGACATAGAAACTTTTAATAACTTTTTTGTAAATATTGCGGAAAATATCATCAGGAATCTTCCTGGTTCATATCATGGTCTGGCCGCAGTCACTATGCCTCTGCGTGTTGGTTCATTCTTCCTTGCTCCTACCAGCCCTGGCTAAGTTGCAGAGAGAATAAGCAACTTGAAACAATCTATGGCTGTGGATATTTATAATCGGAACAGTGCTATGATCAAACACACTCAAGACCTCTTAGTTATGCCCTTGACTTTTTTATTTAATCTTTGCGTTGAAAAGGGCCTTTTTCCTGATAGTCTTAAGATTAGCAGAGTAATTCCGATCTTTAAAAAAGGCGAAAGGGAGGACCCTTCTAATTACCGACCCATATCCATCATACCCATCTTTGGAAAGGTGTTTGAGGTTTTGCTTAAAGCAAAACTAACAAAATATTTGGAATGTCATAAAATTCTAAGCCCTACCCAGTTTGGATTCATGGCGGGTTTATCGGCCATACAGACAGTATCCGCTCTGGTTAATGACATAGTCGGCGGCTTTGAGGAGGGGAAGCACACTGCTTTGACATTGTGTGACCATAGCAAGGCCTTCGACTGTGTTAACCATGACATTCTCCTACATAAGATAGAGTATTATTACGGCTTTAGGGGAGTTGCATTGGATTTCTTCAGGTCTTACTTTTCAAACAGGTCCCAGTGTGTTGGATGTGATGGTGTGTTCGCTAGTATTCGCCCAGTCAGGTTCGGGGTGCCACAGGGATCTATCGTGGGACCTATAATGTTTACATTGTATATTAATGACCTCTATAATCACTTGCTGCCGGGGTCGTGTATTTTGTTCGCAGATGACACGACTCTGTCGGTTTCTGCTGGGAGTTATGGGGGGCTTCGGGTGGGGATGTCTGCCATTGTGGGGAAAGCTAGGGAGTGGTTTAACAATAATCAACTGAGCATGAATGAGGACAAGACTTAGGAGTTGGTCATATCGAGTGATCCTAAAAACAACACTGCTTGGAGTTATCATTGACGATGGGCTTACATGGCACGCCCATGTTGATAATTTGTGTAGGAGTCTATTTTCAAGTTCTTTCTCTTGAGACAACTTAGATGTTTTATGGATCTATGTAGTCTGCTAAATGCATATTATGCAATCTTTTACTCACGCTTGTCCTATGAAGTTATCTTGTGGGGGAAACTCCTCTCATTTGATCAGAGTGTTTCGACTTCAAAAGAGGGCTGTGAAGGTCATGGTGGGTACTCACTGCCGAGAGCACTGTAGGCCTTTATTTATTGACTTAAAAATCTTGACTTTGCCAAGCCTAATAAGAGGAGTGGTTGAAAGAAGAGGCAAAGGTAGACCTCGATCTACATGGATTTAGGTTAGCAAGCAAGATCCGGAGTTGATGGGAATCCCGCACTGGGAAAAGCTAACAGGAAACAAAAAGAAGTGGAGACAAGTATGCAACCAAGCCATGGGCCTCTTAGGCCACTCGAGCTATATAATAATATAAACATAACGAATAAGCAGTGACGATAAAGGTGAATCAATTCGACGCGAGCGGAGCCGCGGGCACGGCTAGCAATATAAATATTATAAGAGACAGATTAATTACAAAACAAAGCTTTATTTTTATTTTAAACCACAGCAATGTATGATCGTAACTATGGGAACAATAAAGTTTGATTACAAGGTTTCTAAAGTGATGATTTAGTTATTAAACTTGATGCCAGATATTTTTAATTGCAAGAAAATGAAAATTATCAAGAGTTAATGAATTTGCGGTACAACACCAAATATAGCAGGCACAACAAATTCGATCATTTCATATTTTCTATTGGACAAAATTAAGCAGCAATCTGGAAATATGTACCCAAAATTTCAATAATGGTGTTAAATAAAGCAACGAAAGTGTCTAAAAATGTTTTATTAGCATATTTTATGGAAAAATCCAGGAAAGCTAAACATTCTACCTTATGACCAGTCATGCCAAAATCAACACTTGTTTAAAAAACGATGAATGTTAGAAAGTTCTGGTCCTATATTTGAAAAAAAAAGTCAGTTGAACACTGTGTTTTGTTTAATAATTTAAAACAAACTAATTGGAGTCTGTCAAATAAGAACGCGACCACTCGTATTCTTGAAAAAATATATTTCGAGAACATTTCTTGCCATCAATGTATTCTTTGATGTGCTAACAATGACGCAATTACCTTAGTAAGTTGTCCAATCGCCCCCTGCATCAATAATCGCCTGTCATGTTCGAGGCATGCTGTCGACGAGATTTTCTGCATACTCTGCATCTCTGCTTATCTCCCATTATTTCTCCTTATCTGATACCCTCAGGGGCTAGGGGAATCCCAGGATTCTCCTAGTACGGGCATTGACGATCCCGGGGTACCTGAGTGATGTTGTGCTGTCTTGTGTTGTCCAGATTATATGTAACAAAAACGCAATCTTAAGGTGTTTACCGTGCCGAGAAGATGAATGGCTCAGCGTTTATGAGTCGCAAACGGTACCCCCCCCCGGATACCGGGCGCCCTCCGGGTGTAAGTAGCCTTGCTGTGGCATCCAGGCTCTGCCGCAGTCGACCATTCTTTCCTAGGATACTCGTGGGAACACTATGTCAAATAATAATAATAATTATACTAGTGATAATGGCAGGGTGTTGAGGAGGCGGACCCCTGTCGTACAAACAGCTACAGCACCACCACAACAACAACAACGACAAACGATCCAACCAACCGCCTCAGCTGAAACTACTCCCGATAGTTTTACCAGATCCGACATTGTAGGTGATGGAAATTGCCTTTTCCGTGCAGTTAGCTTACACTTATATGGCCACCAAAACCATCATGAAAGACTCCGAGAGGCTGCTCTAAGATATATACAACAAAACTGGTCGGAACTTAACACATTTTCATTAATTGGGGACGACGATATGAAAGACTTCAATAACTACTATAACTATATGAGGAAAAATGGCACCTATGGAAAGAGCCTAGAGATACTTGCCCTCTCGGAAACCCAGAACAGCAACTTTCATATCTTCTCAAAACAACGAAGAACAAGAGATACAAAAATAACTTTTAGGGACAAGCCAACAATAATAAGCACAAGAAAACACACCGAAACTATTTACCTTCTACTAACAGGCAACCCAATGTCGGGACACTTTGAGCTTCTGACACCACAAAACACTAGAAACATCCCAAACAACAGTAGACCAATAAAAGAAGCATCGGGCGAGCGACGTAACGGTCGAGGACGTCGCGGGAAATGGCAGCTCGACCAAAACGATGAAGACCGGGCAACTGACAATGGACCTGCCAAAAGTGTTGTGCCGGCGACTAAGCCGACACCCACCAAGGTGGGAAAATCAAGGCAACGCATGAGTTTATACTACAGGAACAAACGAACACACCATGCGTTGCTTTAATAAAAGCACAAGTCCTGACAAAGAAACCACTGAGAAGGGAATCACTCGCCGCCTAGACCCACCACCATCAATCCCAAACGCAACCGACGAAGTATTTAATCCAAAACTCCCGCAACGACAAAGAAATCCCAACAGCACAAAACCAAAATTCAAACGGCAAATAAGAATAGAAAACCAAATCAACAACATCAGGAGATATCTAGGACACCTTACCCAGTTTATCAACGGGAACGTGTCCAAACGAGTCACACAGAGTATATACAAGATCAAGTCCGGGTCTCCCAACGGAACACTGCCAGAAATTCTGGATACTCTGAAACAAAAATTATCCGTATATGCCGCAAGACTTCGTAGATACAAAGAACCAAACGAGAGGAAAGATACCAACAACCTCTTCCGAAGAAGCCAAACACAGTTCTACCGGAAAACTATGCACAGCAAACAGACAGCAGTGACCGAACCACCAAACAAACAAGAACTCACAGATCATTGGAAAAGTATCTGGTCAGAACCCAAACTACCCAATAATAACATCCCTGGATCAAAGCCAAAGAAGGCAAAGATAAACATGTGACAGAACAGGAAAATTCCACATTAACTACTGTGGGACCAAAGAGCATGATGAGGCGCCTGGATGCAAGAAGTTCCGGAGGTAGAATGGCCCCCCGTTCGGATCTCCGGGTGGGGGCTGGTTCGGAGGCGTCGACTTGCAGACATCATAATTTTAAGATAGATTTTTGCAACATACGAGGTATAAACTCGAACATAAATTCAGTGCATCAACACCTGCGATCAGATAAACCTCATGTACTCGCTCTATGTGAAACCAAGGTCAGTCCATCGACCAGTACGGTCAACTATCTTTATCCTGGGTACGACTTCTATTCCCGATTTAGGCGTAACTTTGGAATCTGTCTTTTTGTCAGAAGCGACCTCTCCTGTCAACGAGAAGAAGCTCTGGAGCCCCCAAACTTTGATGTTATGTGGTTAAAAATAACGACTCAACAAACCACAAGATTCATCTGTATCCTGTATCGACCACCAAGTGATACCAATTTTCGAACACTTTTTCGCTTCTCTTGCAGACACCATCGATCATCTACAAAGTAACTACCCAAGTGCCGAGATTGCCATCCTGGGCGACTTTAATGTCCACAATATCAACTGGCTCAAATATTCAAATACTACCGACGAACAAGGTCGTGAAGCTGAATCATTCTCAATCAGTTATGGCTTAACTCAGCTTATTAACGAGCCAACACAGATCTCTGATCGAGACGGGGAGTTCGCCAGTCTTCTTGATCTGTTTTTAACCACCAATCCGGAGATTTACACGGTCACCGTAAATCCGCCGTTAGGTTCTTCCGACCATAAACTGCTTTCGACATCGAGTATCCTGCCAATCAGTGACGGAGAGGCGCCTAGGCCGCGCAAGATTTGGCACTACAAATCTGCTAAATGGAAAGATCTCATGGAATACTTTCGAACTTTCCCTTGGATGGACATTTGTTTTCGATCCGATAACCCATCTGACTGCGCCAGGAAGGTCTCCGATGTTATTTTGGCTAGTAAGGAAGCTTACATCCCTTTTTCGAAGAAATGCTCCTCCAACGGCAAGCCTTGGTTCGACCGAAAATGCAAAGAAGCTGTTGTTTCTAAACATATTGCCTACCGACAATGGCGTGAAAATCCTAACATCGTAAATCGAAACATCTTTGTTCATGCCCGGAACAGATGCAAGGGGAATTATCGACGAAACCAAGGAGGTACACAATCAACGAATTAGAAACAAACTTCTCGCTTGTCCCAACAATTCCAGGTCCTTTTGGGCAGTCGCTAAGGCAGTTAGTCAAAATTTTACCAAATCCACCATACCACCACTCACACGGCCAGATAATTCCATTGCAACCACACCTGTTGAGAGAGCGAACTTGTTGGCTGAACTCTTTGCTTCACATTCTACTGTCGATTTCCAAGGAAAAACACCACCTACTATTCCCATATTGCAGTCAATGATGCCCGATGTTGTCTTCAGACAGCGCATCATAAAGCGTATTTTAATGAAGCTAGACATCAAGAAGGCTTCTGGCGCTGACGGAATACCTGCCATAGTTCTCAAAAACTGTGCAAGGGAACTAACACCAGTTTTCTGTAGACTTTTTAACTTATCCTACAGAAAGGGAATATTTCCGTCCTGCTGGAAATGTGCCACGGCTCAGCCGATACCTAAAAAAGGTAAGAAGACCTTGCCAAATAACTACCGACCAGTTGCACTGCTTTCAATAATATCGAAAGTCATGGAAAAGGTTATCAATGAGCATCTTCTCAAATATCTTGAACGATTCAATATTATTAGCGATCACCAATATGGTTTTCGTAAACATAGATCAACAGGAGATCTTCTGACTTATGTAACACATGTTTCGAACAACGCAATTGAAACACTTTGGAGAATCTCGAGCGGTTGCTCTTGACATATCCAAGGCATTCGACCGTGTTTGGCATGATGGACTGTTGGCTAAGTTGCGCTCTTATGGTATGTCTGAAAGGTTCTGTTTGTGGCTCTCATGTTTCCTCAGAGAGCGTTCTTTACGAGTGGCGGTCGACGGATTTCTTTCTAACACCCTCACTATCAACGCCGGTGTGCCCCAGGGCTCCATACTGTCTCCTACTCTCTTTCTCATTTACATTAACGATCTGCTGGAAAAGACCGGGAATCCAATCTATAGCTTTGCAGATGACAGTACGCTTGTCTCTTCATTCACCTTGAACGCTCGGACATCGGCTGCTCAGGCGAATATCCGCAGACAGCAGGAGGTCGTTCAACTTAACAAAGACCTGGAAGAAATTCTATCTTGGGGTGACAGTAACCAAGTGGAATTTAACGCTACAAAAACCCAAGCGGCAGTTTTTTCTAAAAAAGTTAACGTTGCTGAACCCGACATAGTTATGTCGGGGCACTCCATTCCCCTAGCATCGTCGCTCAATTTGTTGGGCGTTAGTTTGGGAGAAAATCTGTCTTGGCATGAACATGTTGCAGGCATAGCAAGGAGAGCTTCTCAAAAGTTGGGAATATTATTTAGAACCAGAAAGCTTTACACCCCACAACAACTGTTAATTCTTTACAAAGCCCAAATTCGACCAACTATGGAATACTGCTCCCACGTTTGGGGCTCCGCTCCCAAACATACACTGCATTTGTTGGATTCTGTTCAGAGAAGAGCGGTCCGTCTGATTGGGGACCCGGAATTGACCGGCGGCCTTGATTCGCTGGAACATCGAAGAACGGTTGGCGACTTGAGTCTGTTCTACAAGTACTTTCATGGAAAGTGTTCGAAGGATGTAGCCCGCTTAATTCCTCCCAAAGCGGTGCATGTTAGAAATACACGTCGCGCTGGTGCTTCGCATCCGTCTGAGGTTTAGCTTGTTACTCCGCGTACAACGCTTTTCAAGCAATCTTTTATATGGAGAACGTCATCCCTTTGGAATAATTTGCCCAGCGCTGTGTTTCCCACCGAGTACAATCTACAGCGATTCAAGAACAACGTGAATCGCTTTTTCCGCACTCGTGCCGCTCCTGGAGCGCTTTAGGGACTTCCCTGCAGCACGTGTGCTAGACCAATAATAAAAAAAAAGTATCTAGATTCTTAATGCTCTTCATAAAAACAAACATGTATTGGCTCTAAATCCGATTTTCATCACTACAATACAATCGGTGCGAAGCAGATAAGAGCACCTCAATTAAAACTGTAGAAATCAAAAAACAATTCTCTGCCTATCAATCTTTATCATAAATTGCAATGTACTACGTGAAAGTTAAATCTCAAAAAGTTTAAAACCCTAATAAAGAATATACTCTTAGAACATGGTTTCTACAGCATCGACGAATTTATGTCTACGCCTCTGCCTCTGTGACAGGTTCTGTTGGTTTTCCTGTTTGAACAGTCCTTGTCTTTCAATTTCATTTTGTATTGTATTCTTTCCGATTTCATTTTGTATTGTATACCTTTTATGACTTGCTTTTTTCTTCTTTCTTCTTTGTTTCCTTTAATTTCGTTGCCTTTGTTTGTTTAAGTTTTATATATAGACATAAGAACTGTACTGTAGTAGTTTTTTTTTTAACTCTTTTAATGCAATGTTACTATAATAGGTTATAAGTTTACATTACGATTTTGTTGAGACTATGGTGACGTGTGTAAGGCTGTAAAGTTTTTTAACATGAATAAAGTATCTATCCATCTATCTATATCTGATAGGCCAGCTCAAAACTCACCAAAATCCTTAGATTTCGAGATATTGACACTTTTATGAATTTCATGACAATCTACACCTTAGATCAGTTTATCGAGTACAAACTGTTGATCACAGCTCAAAATAAAACTAATAGTGTTAAGCCTGTGGGGAAAAAAAAAAAAAAAAAACATTTTTGCAAGTATAATGAGTAAAAACATTTTAATTGGCTAACTTTGATCTCGAAATCTAACGATTTTTTACCAATATTTACATATTCTGGTAAGTTATGAGCTGGTTTATCAGTCCTCGAAGGAAATGCGTTGATTATTGGGACACCCATATGTATTCTTTCGTTTAACATGAACCGGAAGGCTTCACGATTTTGGTTAGATAAAAAATCGTGGTTCTTGGGATTAAATTGTGCCAATTTAAAGTAACTTTACAACATTTCGCCTACAATTGCACGAAACATCTTCAGAGATCCTTGCTTTTATATTTTTACACTCTTATATACTTACACTATACTCTTCTAATATCGAAATATAAAGATCCCAAAGAATTCTCAAGTGCAAGTTGGATTCGCGCAATTAGTGTTCCGTACGTTGATTGCTTTTAAAATAAAAATTTTTGTTACGGAGGTATAAAATGATCAATGGCTTCACAAAACACACCCCAAAGTTTGTTTCCAATCTTTACTGAAAACTGATGATCTTGATATTTTTGTTTTTTCTTTATATACCAGATAAATTATTAAAGGTAATGCATTCGTGATAATTTTCGTTCAATTTACACCCTGTGGAGAATATTCAATTTTTTCAAAATTTTTTGATTTGTACTTTTCGAGATAAGGGGGGAGGACAGCGATTTTTCGTAAATTTTAAAAAGTAATACAAAGAAAAGTGTGCGCAAGTATTATATTACACATATTTTTGAACTCGTGTTTTTACAATCTTTCATTCGACACCCCTCTCTATGTTTCTACGTTTCACATGTCACTTGGGGCATCTATGTTAATAACAATCATTGAATATACTCCCCATTAGCTTGAATAACGGCTTCCATTTTCGGTCTGAAGCGCCGGCACACCTTTTGTAATTCTGCGCTTTCATATTGGCAAACGCTACTTCAACAGCGATCAGTAATGATGTCACATTGGGAGGGGAAAAACTTATCAGTGACCCTTTCAACTACGCCCCATATACAGTGGACCAAGGGATTCAAATTTGGACTATTAGGAAGCCAGTATTCCTTCTAACTTCAGGAGTCTTCATGATACATTCTTTCCAGCGGCACTTTCTCGGCAGAGGACTGGACTATTCTTGAGCCTTGTACTTGGCTATAACGTCATAAATAATTATAGTATTCGAAAAACCGAATTATTTTCGGTACTGACCGGCCGGCACGAACGCTTTTGATGATTGCGGTTCTTCGATTATATTCCAAAATTGTTTTTGGCGACGATTTTAAGATTAACACAATTTGCTTCAGTCAATTTGCTACTCGGACGCCAACGGTGACCTCTGGCAGAAGCATAATATGGCAGGAGATTTCAATTGAAATTTGTCCGGATTTGGTGACGCATCCTTTCCTATATAACAATGTAATGTCGCTGTGGCCAATAATTGGCAATGACAAGTATGTTATTGGGTTAAATCCAAGTCGCCGCATAATTACATTTTCGAGATAAGGGGGAGGACAGCGATTTTTCGTAAATTTTAAAAAGTAATACAAAGAAAAGTGTGCGCAAGTATTATATTACACATATTTTTGAACTCGTGTTTTTACAATCTTTCATTCGACACCCCTCTCTATGACCTGGTAAATTTTTTTTTCACTTCCGATTTCACCTCCCAAATTTAAGTCAAAATTACACGGCTCTGATGAGGCCAACAATTCCTGTATTAGTGCCAAATTTCAATAACACTCCATGTCAAATAGTTTTGGAAAAAATCAGGTGTGAAAGACAGACGGAGGGACACCAAGTAATCTTATAAGTATGGAACACTAAAAATTAAAAGTGAGTAAAATACGTGCTGTTCACTGAGATATCCATCCGTATATATTTGTTCTGTCCTTAATCGGCAATTTCCAATTTGCTTTAACTAGTCCCGAAATTTGTTAGTGAAGATGACGAGACAATTGACTTTCCAAACACTATGAAATGCAATAATGAAAATAAATCTTTATTTATATATTTAATAGCTTTAAAAAACAATTGAATTAAATAAACAACTATACTAATCTACTTTTCTCTCTTCGACCGCTTTCTGCACTTTACCCATAAAATTTTTTAATCTTTGTAAAGCCATATCTTGTTTCTCACAAATTAACTCATATTTTTGTTTGAGATCTTCTTGTAATTTCAAATAATCAGCTTCACGCGTTTCCAACATTCTAAAAAATAATAAATATTCAATATTTGCAGAAAACATATAACACGTAGGCTGAAAAGTTTTTGGTCTGACACATAGATGTCGCCCTTTTTAAATAAATCCATATGATTTTTTAGGAGGACCAGTGGTTTTAGTGACGCTACTTTTGATATTTTCAAACAATGGAAAAAATCGAATTTCGTGTGTTGATTAAACACTGTTTTTTGAGGGGAAAAATACCGTTCAAGCAATGCAATGGCTTGTGTTACGGGGACTCTGTCCCTGGAAAATCACTCATCATTTACTGGTATGCTGAATTTACATGCGGTCGTACAGACACACAAGCAGGGGAAATAAAAACAATAGTTTGCATATTGTGTTAGAGGTAAGTAAGTTTCTCCCAAAAATAACTGTTTGTATTTCTAAACCTCGTTCTATGATCAACTTAACATTTTTTTAGGTCACTCTGCAATCAGATTTCAATACATTCTATATACTATTTATATATATATATATATATATATATATATATATATATATATATATATATATATATATATATTACTATAATTAATGAGCATTAAAATAACAAAAAATAATGTAACTTTTCAACCCTTTGACTCAAAGAACCCTGAGAAAAACTCATAACATAATAAATACAAAATCACCCTTCTAATTCCCTTTCCCACTACATATGCATTGCATAATTATTTATATTTAACTAGCTATGCCCGCGGCTCCGCTCGCGTGGACTACAGAATTATTGTTTAAGTTCTTTTACTTTTGCAAGAGAACATGCTGGGGGCAAATTTTTTCCGACTTGATTCATTATTATCGTCACTGCTTATTTCTTATGTTACCTGACTTAACAAAATATATACTGGCCCGAGAACATATGTATGAATTTAAAGAAAAAATCCGTAAATCGAGTAAGTGGTTCTCGAGTGATAAGCGCACTAACGGAGAGACAGACAGATAGAGAGAAGTTGCGTTTTATAATATGTAGGGATAAATAATTTCGCTTAAGATTTGTTCATTATCGCAACCAACAACCTGGCCAAAAAATATTAATAATTAATAATATTATTAAAACTATACCATATTTGACCACTCCACCTCTTTCATACCCCATTTTATCTTGTAAAATTAATTCTTGGGTGACAGTAATTTAAGGTATGTCTTACGAGAAGAAAGAGAGGGCATTATGTTAGAGAAAGACGTGAAATAATTTGGTTTCAAGGTAAAATGAATGTGGCAACGTAGCTTCTCGCTTGCTTCCCGCCGTACGCAATCACGTGTTATTTATAATAACCTTGATTCAAAATTTGAAAGAACGCCCACGTCGGCGCGCACAGTCTTCTTCAAGCGTTGCCACAGCGAAAATTCACTTTATAAAATACACGAAAAAGTAATATTTATCAAATATTTTTGCAACAACTAGAAGGTAAACTGCAGCAGTGAATGCATGATCCTAAAATCTATTATTTCTCAAACTTTCAAGCAAAACTACTTTGAACAGCTGCTCGTAAGAAATACCTTAAATAATTAAGAGAATTTTGTAGCTTTATATCATTTCCATATAGCAAGCAATTATATTATCTATATATCGAAACAAAAAAAATATTTTTTTTTTGTTGAAAATTGAGTTTGGAAAAATGCTAATGGTGAGCCTATGACTAGACCATTTTTCTGTTTATTAAATGTATTATTACACTAAAAATAATTTGCGTTTATCCATAAACTAGCTGTCCCTTCGGCTCCGCTCGCGTGGACTACAGAATTATTGTTTAGGTTTTTTTTTGCAAGAGAGCGCAGCGCGCTGGCGGCAAACTTCTTTCCGACTTGATTCACTATTATCGTCACTGCTTATTTCTTATGGTCCTAACGTAAGAAAATATATACTAAAACCTGGCCAAAGACCATGTATAAAAAAACATAAATCGGATAAGTGGTTCTCGAGTGATAAGCACGCTAACTGACAGACAAACAAAGAGACGTTGCGTTTTATAATATACTAGCTGTGCCCGTGGCATCGCTCGCGCGGACTACAAAATTATTGTTTAGGTTTTTTTGCTGGCGGCGAACTTTTTCCGACGTGATTCACTATTAACGTCACTACTTATACCTTCTGTTACCTAAAGTAATAAAATATATCCTATAACGTGGCCAGAGAACATATGTATGTTTTGAAAAAAAAAACGCATAAATCGGATAAGTAGTTCTCGAGTAGTAAGCGGACTAACGGACAGACAGAGACGTTGCGTTTTATAATATGTCGGGATAAGAGTTGCAGTAACTCTTTTAAGTATCACAGGCTTCATCTCGCTTTGTAAGAGTGTTTCTTTTGTTAAACGATATAATTTAGTACAAATGTGGGAAAAATAAGATAAAGTGACGTCACAAGTGGTTTTACAGAATACAGGGTATTTCACCAAAACCTGAACAAATCAAATTTATTTAAGGGCATGTTTTTTACTGAAAAATGAAGTTTGAAAAAAATCGTTTCACATGTCACTTGGGGCATCTATGTTAATAACAATCATTGAATATACTCCCCATTAGCTTGAATAACGGCTTCCATTTTCGGTCTGAAGCGCCGGCACACCTTTTGTAATTCTGCGCTTTCATATTGGCAAACGCTACTTCAACAGCGATCAGTAATGATGTCACATTGGGAGGGGAAAAACTTATCGGTGACCCTTTCAATTACGCCCCATATACAGTAGACCAAGGGATTCAAATTTGGACTATTAGGAAGCCAGTATTCCTTCTAACTTCAGTCGTCTTCATGATACATTCTTTCCAGCGGCACTTTCTCGGCGGAGTACTGGACTATTCTTGAGCCTTGTACTTGGCTATAACGTCATAAATAATTATAGTATTCGAAAAACCGAATTATTTTCGGTACTGACCGGCCGCACGAACGCTTTTGATGATTGCGGTTCTTCGATTATATTCCGAAATTGTTTTGGCGACGATTTTAAGATTAACACAATTTGCTTCAGTCAATTTGCTACTCGGACGCCAACGGTGACCTCTGGCAGAAGCATAATATGGCGAGAGATTTCAATTGAAATTTGTCCGGATTTGGTGACGCATCCTTTCCTATATAACAATGTAATGTCGCTGTGGCCAATAATTGGCAATGACAAGTATGTTATTGGGTTAAATCCAAGTCGCCGCATAATTACATTAAAACGCGATCAATCTTCTAATCTGCTATGAAAACTGGTTGATTGCAGCGGCTGATAAAGAATCGGTCCAATTTATAACAGCCCACTTGCTAGGGGTTTTGCGCTCTCATTAAATGTTAACAGGCCACGTACATAGGTCTGGGCACGTACGTAGGTAGTAGTTGCTTGCAGAAATGCAAATAATGTCCGTGGCAGCACTGCCGCGTTGTTTAAAAAAAGGTGCCGTGAAATACAAAAATGTATGTTTCGGCACTTGGATAACGTTGATGAGTATTACGACATACGATATCCTTGGGATATGAAAAAAAAAAGGGTAAAAGCCCTACTGAGGCGGGAGGTGAGCGATAAAAAAAGGCTGCATTTTGGCACGTATGTAGTTTTTTGGACGTTGGACGTAGAAGACAATGAAAAAAGTTTGCTAAAGTTTGATGTACGCTAAGCCCACAAAATCCAAATAAAATAAAAAAAATTAGGTTTTTCGACAATATCTCGAGCAATAAAAAAAAATATCGAAAAACTAACAGCACCTGAGAAAGGGCGGGAAATTTTGCTTTATAAATTGTAAACTTAAAAACGAAATTTTTATTGGCATGATTTTAAGTAAATTAGAAATATTTAATGAAATATAGTATTGAAAAAATCCTTATGCATATATCATTATTATACCTTAAGTTTTAATATAAGAATAACTAAAAATACCCACATTGTCTGTGTTATTTAAAAATTGAGTTTTAAAATATGAAAATTTACCTACAGTAGTGCGCTGCCGGCAATTTTACGTTTTAAAGAAGTACGAAATGGTGAAAAAAGTCAGACAATTTTTTTTTGGTTACAGTTAAAAGTATTCTTGATATTAGAAAATCATTACCAACTTAAAAATATTTTTAAAAGTATTCATGATAAACGTATTTTTTTACTTATTGTTAATCATACAACATAAACTTAAAATAAAAATAAATCGGTCAAGTGCAAGTTAAACTTGCACAATTAGTGTTCCGTACGTTGATTGTTTTTAAAATAAAAATTTTTGTTAGGGTGGTATAAAATGATCAGTGACTTCACAAAACACACCCCAAATGAGTTTTCAACTTTACTGAAAACTGGTGAACTTGAATTTTTTTTTTTATATACTAAATAAATTATTAAAGGTAATGCACTCATGATAATTTTTCGTTCAATCTATACCCCGTGGAGAATATTCCAGAATTTTTTCAAAATTTTTTGATCAGTACTTTTCGAGATACGATAGGGGACAGCGATTTTTCGCGATTTTTTAAAAGTAATACGAAGAAAAGTGTGCGCAAGTATTACATTATATATATATTTTTTACTCGTGTTTTCACAAGCTTTCATTTGACACCACACTCGATGACCTAGTAAAAAACTTCTTTTCACTTCCGATTTCACCTCTCAAAACGAACCCTTAGTCAAAATTTATGTTACGGTGGTATAAAATGATCAGTGACTTCACAAAACACACCCCAAATGAGTTTTCAACAAAGTTTGTTTCCAATCTTTACTGAAATCTGATGACCTTGAAATTTTTATTTTTTTTTAAATACCAGATAAATTATTAAAGGTAATGCACTCGTGATAATTTTCGTTCAATCTACACCCCGTGGAGAATATTCCAGAATTTTTTCGAAATTTTTTGATAAGTACTTTTCGAGATAAGGCCCGGGACAGCGATTTTTTTTCGCGAATTTTTAAAAATAATACAAAGAAAAGTGCGCGCGCAAGTATAATATTATATATATATTTTTTACTCGTGTTTTCACAAGCTTTCATTTGACACCACACTCGATGACCTAGTAAAAAAAAAATTTTTTTCACTTCCGACTTCACCCCCCAAAACTAACCCCTTAAGTCAAAATTTAATTCTCAAAACTACATGGCTCTGATGAGGCCATCAATTCCTATATTATTACCAAATTTCACCTTTCTATGTCAAATTGTTTCGGAGAAAATCGGGGTGTGACAGACAGACAGACAGACAGACACCGAAGTGATCTTATAAGTGTTCCGTACGGAACACTAAAAAAATATTTAAAGGTGGAAAATGAAAGATAAAAGTCTAAGCTTTAAATATAAAGTATTTATATTTCATTTAAATATCCCTGTACAAAGAAAACAGTCACTGAAAACACAAAAATTTTAAACTACTCGCCATCTGCCATCGGATTTATAATGAGCACCCCGAGAAACCTCTTAATAGCCAATTTCAAAATATTCAGCCGTATATAGAAACGTTAATTTAATCATAAATGAGGTTGGAAGCATGATTCCCACTATAACTGAAGGGGTAAACCAGCCATTTTATTTTAAATATTGTTTTTAAATTAAGGAAAAACTAAAAAAATAACCTATACACTATTTTTTTTTTGTAAAATTTCCCGTTTTTTCATGTGGTGCTATTAGTTTTTCGATATCTTTTTTATTCTTCGAGATATTTGCGAAAAACTGAACATTTCATTTTATTTTCGATTTTGTAGGTTTAGCGCATACTTTAGAGCAGCAAACGTATTCTACGTCAAAAAAACTACTTGTATGGCAAAATACAGCCTGTTAACATTTAAGGAGAGCTTTTCGTTAAAATTTGCTTCTGACAACTGGGCTATAATATGGTTTATTAAATTTAGAAGATTGCTCGATTCAGCGGCTTTCATAATACGAGGGTGTTTTCTTGATAAGTTATCTACTGCCGCTGTGTACTTTGACGAAATTATGTACGAGATCATTACGTTTTGCAGTTTTTACAATTTTTTTTTTCTTCTGAAAAATGGCTGAAAGTAATTTGAACTATCGTGCAGTGATTAAGTTTCTCACAAAAGCTGGAAATAAATCAAAAGTTATGGTAATTATACAGTTTAGCAGGCCTCACCTCCGATCTTGATCAAATCAGGCTTATTCGACGCGTTATCGAAAATAAAACAACTTTTTCCTCTGCGAAAATCGTCGCTCTCACACGCGAAGCGAGTTATTGAACGTTAAAAAACAAGACTTTTGAGGTTACACGCCACTGTCGTATGTCACTTAAGATACTAAGTACCGCCGCCCGTAGCGACATGGGCACATTCCGTAAGATGCTTATGCGTGCTTTGTGTGTACATCTGCGCATGCTCAGATACAAATGCGCCGATTCGAAGTTATATACTACCAAGGAGTTTGTTTGCCGTCCGCTGTATAACAAAGGCACAATGTCCTTATTCGAGTTCGGTCGGATAAGCGGAGATCGAGAGAAGTTGGTGGATTTTTTAATTGAACATGCTGTTTTGGCATCTTCAATCAAGTGCGATAATTGTAATAATAATGTGGAATTTGACAAAAAAACATTATTATACAGATGTAGCAAACGATACAGTGAGCTGAATGTTCACAAAAAGCGAGTGGCAAAACAGTGCACATTCAAGAAGAGTGCCACGGCTGGTACTTGGTTCCACAAGAGTCATCTTGACGTGGGTAAAGTATGTGAAATTGTAGTATGTTTCTTAGTACTTAGACACCCACGTCAAGGTGATACAATGGTTCAGACCGGTATTTCGTCGCCGACCACGATCGTGGATTGGTTTAGTTTTTGCCGAGAAGTAGGTATATTTTTACTAATGGTCTTACATGTACTACAAAGATATATAAACAATGAAATATTAATATTATTTATTGTTACAGGTCTGTGTGTTCTGGGCTGAAAAGTACAGTGAAAAAGTTGGTGGCCCAGGGCACATAGTAGAAATTGACGAAGCAAAATTGGCAAAAGAAAGTATAATCGTGGTCGGCTGATTCAAGGTAAATGGATATTTGGAGGATATGACCGTGAATCAAAGATTTTCATAGTCCCAGTGGAGGATAGGACGGAAAATACGCTTCTAGCGTTAATAAAGGAGTGAATATTACCGGGTACCATCATCATGTCAGATTGCTGGAAAGCCTACAATTGCTTAGGCAATGAAGGCTTCCAGCATCTGACGGTAAATTACTCCTATAACTTCGTCGATCCTGACACTGGTAAGTAAACGTATCTATGTTGCAATTGCCTGCTGTATGAATATGAAGCTGTAATTTTGTTTAATTTACAGGGGCACATACGCAACATATAGAGCGCGTTTGGAGAGTGGTTCGCGGAAATATCCCGAGGTATGGTGTTCGAGAAGACCATCTCCACGGATATTTATGCGAATATCTCTTCAAACGTGCCTATAGTGTTACGGAGCGTATCGGATCCTTCTTTGATCTCATAGGACAAATGTATCTTCCAAATCCAACGGCAGAAGAGCATCCAGAGCCAGAAGCCGGGGAACCGAGTACCAGCGGCGGCACTGTTTAGTTACTCTCATGCGTTACGTTTTTTACATTAGTATAATGTTTTTTGTTTGATGTTAATATTATACTTGTTGCACTTGATTGAGTATGTCAAAATTGTGGAAATAAAAAATTTATCAACGATTACATGTGGCTTTTTATAATTTAAATTGAACGTCAGTAGCAGGGGGGTGTGACCCCTGCCCCCCCGCAGGGGGGTGAACGGCGCGCGTAAGGCGCCGTGTAAAACGCTCCTGTAACTTACGCGTAGGAGCAACAAAGCCCCGCTGGTACCTGGGGGGTTCTAGGGGGCGAAGCCCCCCTAGTGGGGGTCCAGGGGCGAAGCCTTTTGTTAAAAAAATACAAAGTAGTCATAGTGTCTGAAGCGTGTACAGCGATACACTAAAACGCGCTAAAATTTTAACCAGAATTTTACAATGTTCACAAAACTGTTTGAAATTGCCGCATTTTTCACTCCTGCAGCGCTACACTGGAAGGCGCTAAATTTTAAACCGGGATTTAAAATGTCTACAAAACTCTGTTTTGAAATTGGCGCATTTTTCACTCACGTTTGCAGCGCTACACTGAAACGCGCTAAAATTTAAACCGAGATTTTACAATTTCTACAAAACTCTGTTTGAAATTGGCGCATTTTCGCTTCGTAGTCACGTGACAACCCGCGGTCGGTTCATAGCATGCGCATGCAGTATCCGTATGTCGCTACGGCCTGTGTCTTAAGTAACTTACGACAGTGTCTTATAACCTCTAAAGTGGTGTTTTTTAACGTTGAATAACTCGCTTCGCGTGACAGAGCGACGATTTTTGCATAGGAAAAAGTTATTTCTCTCTCAAAAACGCGTCGATTCATCATAATTTTATCAACATTTGAGGTGAGGCCCGCTAAACTGTAATATTACCAAAGTTATTTATAAAAGAATGTCCTAGGTATACTGCAATGACAGTCCATCTTATTCACCAGTGAAATATAGGTCTTGGCGCTGGTCGAGTTTTAGCTTATTTCTAACTTACTTGTGTTGCTCTGAAATTTTAATCTGATTAGTATCAGACAACTTTTGGTATGTTCTTTTCAAATTACTTTCCAAAAGCATTCCTTCTTCTGTCAATAGTCTCAATTGGTTTTGTAATTCTTTTTCCCTCATCTCGACGGACTGTTTCTCATTTTCTAGTTGCAATTTCATAGCTTTTATCACTGATTCGTTGTTTTTTTGTAGATTCTGAGCATACTGCAAGCTGGAATTAAAAAAATCCTTAAATACTTTTTTGCTTTTAAAAAAAGGTGCCTGAAATAATACAATGTCTAAGTCCGCCCCTGTATACACCACACATTGATTTTATGATGGTAAAAGAAACACAACTCTCAGTAGTTGCAACAAGGATAACCTACACCTTATCACAGAGGATTAATTGGCAACAGTAAATAAACATTGAGGTTATGTAAATTTGTTTTTCATACAAAAGTGTTTTTTCGAGTATTTTCATTAGTTTTATCAAATAATGTTGATCTGTTAAGTAATATGATAAGAAGCATGGCTGAAATCGACGTAAAACAAGGGCTCAGACATGTGTTGCAAGGAATAGAAACTGCTTGCTTGAAAAGGAGTCTAGAGTTACAGGAAGTGAAGCCCCGATTAGTGGCTGTCAGTAAGACGAAACCTGTAGAATATATTATACAAGCATATGAAGAAGGTAAAAATAACTGGCATTTAAAAGTTAATTTGCTTTAGTAGATATTTTATCATTTATTTGTTTAAAGCATGTAACATAAATTATGCAAATATTTAAAATATCAGACCTTTAGATTCTTTCAGGGAAAATAAATGATAGTTACCAAAGTTTGGCATGGAGATTGAGTACCATATAGGCCACATTCTACCTATATATTTGTGAAAAACTAACTATTATTAATTCTACAGTTGTTATTTATTTGAATGGAATTAAATAATCACAGATGGTAGTTAAGTTGGTGTTGATCCCATTCCACTTTTCTTCCCCTTATCCACTGGTTGATATTTTCTATATTACATGTGCGTCTTATATCTTCACTCCTTTCTCTATCCCTCAGTGTCTTGTTTGTACATCTCCTAAGTATTCTCATTCTACTCAAAGATATATATGAAAACGCAAAGATTTACATAAAACCTAGTACAGAACAAATACGTATTGGAAGAGACATAAGACAGGAGATATTATCTCCCTAAGCTAGTTATTACAGCTCTAAACATGTATTCCGCCAACTAGATTGGCCAAAGAAAGGCTTAAAGATAGATGGTGTGTATTTGAGTTATTTAAGGTTCACCGATATTGTAATCGGTAGTAATCCACATGAATTACAAGAAATGATAAATGAGTTATATTATCACTTAAAGACAATTGGTTTTAAGATGAATAAAAGTAATACAAAAATATTAACCAATACCAATAACAACATATTTATAAATTTCAAAGGAAGAGCTCTCGAGATTGTTAAGGATTATGTGTATCTACGACGAGAAACAGCGTCTCGGATTAAATTTCAAGAAGACTCAGGTTTGGATGGTGCGCATTTGGGAAATTACATTATATATTCAAAGATAAAGCCATCTCAAATAAGTTAAAGGTCAAAGTTTACGATCAGTGCATCTTACCCATAATTATATATGGCTCTGAAGCTTGGACACTGAGTAAAGCCGGTATACAAAAACTAGCTCGGACCCAGAGAGGACACGAAAGACATATGATCGGGATAAAACTTAAAGATAGAAAAAGACACAAGTGGATACATGAACAAAACGAAATTAAAGGATATTATAGAGCACATAGCAGAAAGAAAGTGGCAATGGGCTGGACATGTAGCACGCGGGACCAATGATCGATAGACCAAATGAACATTAGAATGGAGACCACAAGAACAGAAAATGAGCGCGTAGGACGTCCCAAAAGAAGATGGCGGGATAGATAGTTAGATAGATATTTATTCACGTTAACTCACAAAAAAAAGTCTTACACACGTCAATAAATAATATAGTAAAAATAATATAATAAAAAATGTAGCCACTATACTGATCAAAGCAATACTACACAAATGTTAATGCATAAAATACCTATGTCTATGCCATTTACACTTAAGAAAAAAACAAATCTGGGAACAAAACTCAGAACCTAAAAGTTGTAACAAAGGTACTCGTTTATAGAGTAAAAAGTATTTTCCACCAGAATTTTTTAAACTCTTTTTTCAAATTCTTTGACTGGCAGATCGCTAATATTTTGTGGTAACAAATTAAAAAATTTCACGGCCCAGTACCTAGGACCCATTTGACATCTCTTCAGCCTCCAGTATGCTGGAATTAGATTCCTCTTAGCCTGGTGTCATGGCAATGCACAGCACTAGCATTTGTAGGACTGATGATATTGCTTTAAGAACCGGAGATTCACGAGAATGTATTGGGAAGGAACTGTTAAAATTCTGAGTGATACAAATGACTGTCTGCAATCATCCCTGAAATCAAGTCTATCCAGTATTCTCAGTGCCCTACGCTGCTGATGATATACAGAGGGTTGCGGGCATTGGATGGATGAAAACAGCTGCAAATAGATTGAGATTTAAATTCAGGGGGAAGGCCTACATCCAGCATTGGATAGCATTAGGCTTATAGTGATAGTGATCTTGAGAAAGGGCGAACCAGAGACTATTACATTGGTTTATTGGACCATTTGAATAATGAAATGAAGAAAAAAAGGCCGCATTTAGCGAAGAAAAAGTATTGTTTCACCAAGATAATGCAGCAGCTTGCAACTCCATAAAATCGATGGTGAAATTGGACCAATTGGACTATGAATTGCTTCCTCTTCCGCTGTATTCACCAGATCTGGCCCCCCAGCAATTATTATCTCTTTTCAAATTGGAAAAGGTGGCTCCAGGGAAAGATTTGGCTCAAATGAAGAAGTTTATTTTAGAGAGCTTGACAAATCATATTACATGAAAGGTATCCAAATGTTGGAAGAGCGCTGAGATAAGTGTATTGCTTTGAAGAAAACTATGCTAAAGAATAAAATATATTTTTGGCAAAAATATTGTTCTTTTGTTCAAAAGTTTCGGGATTTTTTACCTCATGTAGTAGAGTTCAGCATTCTTAAAATGGTAAGCCTCATAACTGAAAGTATAATCCGGTTTCTTCATACAAATTTTGACAGTGCGCATTACAACTTTATATGGTATTCCATTAACTAACCTGGTTAACTAGGGAGACTAAGAATGACAAACAGGACATGTTTCCCTGTTATACTTTTTAGCTTTGGGTCTTTATCATTATGGTCACTTTTAGTTAACCACATTAATTAAGAAATACCACTAATAATAATTTCATCTGAATATGGCACACTAATAACGTTGTAACCAATCACAATCAAATCTGTATATCGAATAGTATCTGCCATATTGACAATTATAAATCCATGTCAATTTGGGCCGCTATATTAGAATTACCATTGCTATTTTGGATTTCTATTGGATCAGCATTATGTAGGTAAACGCTTGTAAAAAGTAAAAATAGTTACGATTAAAGTATATTTTAGGTCAAAGACACTTTGGTGAAAACTATGTTCAAGAATTAGAGGAAAAGGCAGATCACCCTCAAATACTCGAAAAATGTAAAGACATAAAATGGCACTTCATTGGCCATCTACAATCAAATAAAGTTAATAAAATTCTACCTCTACCAAACTTATATCTTATAGAAACAGTAGACTCGAAAAAACTTGCAACACAGTTAGATAAAAATTGGACCAAATTTGGACCACCTGATTCAAAACTCAACATTTTCATACAGGTTAATACTAGTGGAGAGGAAGGAAAAAATGGTGTTAAGCCTCCAGAAGTTAGTAGTTTGGCCGACTACGTGATGAAAGAGTGCTTGAATTTAAGGTAAGAAACATTATTTTTTCTTGTGTTCTGTCCGAGAAAAATGAAAAACGGCAACGACAAATTGAACATAACTAAGAATAAATCTGTTTTTAAGATCAAGCTATCTATTTTTTATAGTCTATTGTATCCTAAAAAAGGGCTGGATATTTTTTAGTGGTTATCAGAATAATGATAAAATGAACTTACAAAATGAATTATTAGCAGAAAATTCAGCTGATTCAGTTCAGTTTTATTGAACAAACCGCCACTATTTACTGTTCTTAGCAATATTTTAGAAAGGTTGTGAACGCCCTTTTTGTTTTAATATACCAGCTGTACAAGTATGAAATGCGGATTTTTTTTCTAAAAAAACATGTTAAATTCGGAAGAATGATAAAAAGTGCTTTTTTCAAAGTATGCTCCATCGCTTGTTATAAATTTTTCCCATTTTTCGGGCAATTTGTGAATACCACGCCAGTAAAAATCTTCCCCTTTCGCTGCGAACCATTCATCGAGTCATTTTTTCACATCTTCGTACGAACTAAAGCGCTGCTCAGCAAGTGCGTGACCCATCGATGCAAACAAGTGGTAATCGGAAGGAGATAAGTCTGGTGAGTAAGCCGCATGGGGTAGAACTTCCCAGCTGAGTGCTTCCAACGTGTCGCCAACTGGTTTTGCCGTATGTGATGGAGCATTGTCATGAAGAAAAATGACTTTGTGTTGCCTCTTTCGGAATTCTAGCCATTTTTCAAGCAGCGATCGGTTCAAATCGGTCAATTGTTGTTGGTAACATTTAGTATTAACCGTTTCCCCAGGATTTAACAGCTCATAATAGACCACGTCCCTCTGGCCCCACCAAACACAGGGCTCGTCTTTCTGCCAAAGCTATTCGGTCTTGCGGTCGATGTGGATGGTGCGCCTGGGTCTACCCATGATTTTTTGCGCTTGGGATTCTCAAAATAAATCCACTTTTCATCCTCTGTAACTATACGATGCAAAAACGACTTCCTTTTGTACCGAACGAGCAAAATGTCACACGTGTTTTTGCGCTTTTCCATTTGACTGTCGTTTAACTCATGTGGTACCCATCTACCGGTTTTCTGAATCTTTCCCATGTCTCGTAGCCGATTGGAAACAGCTTGTAGACTAACGCCCAATTGCTCGGCGAGTTGTTTTTGTGTTTGCGAATCATCTTCGTCCAACAATGCTTGCAATTCCACATCTTCGTATTTTTTTGGCGGTTTTCCACGTTCCTTGTCTGCAACATCCAAGTCACCACTTTTGAAACGCCGAAACCATCGTTTACACGTATCTTGCGATGAAGCATGTTCACCATAAGCTTCTCGAAGTAATAGGTATGATTCAACAGCAGTTTTCTTCAAATGAAAACAAAAAATTAATGCTGTCCGCGAATGCTCTTTGTTCGGTATAAATTTGGACATATTGAACACAACAACACAACACTATGCACACACTTTTCCAATTTATCACTCGTGCGCGTCTGACACTTGTTGATGACACGACAAAATGGCGCAGTGTCAAATCTTTATAGCACAAACTACATTGGTGCACCATCTGTTGTCTGAAATCCGCATTTCATACTTGTACACCTGGTATATCGTTATGCCAAACTTGCATATCCTTACTTAAAAACCCTAATAAACCTTTTTTTTCAGATTAAATGGTCTCATGACTATCGGCGAATTTGGCTACGACCTATCTAAAGGGCCGAATCCAGACTTTCTTTCTTTGTTTAAAAAAATGCAGGGATGATCTCTGCAAAGATTTAAATTTAAACTGGAAGGATGTAAATCTTTCGATGGGTATGTCAGACGATTTCGAACATGCGATTGAACTAGGAAGTACAAATGTCAGAGTTGGATCCTCAATTTTTGGCCATAGGCCCAAGAAAATATAGGTTAATTTTATAGACTAGAACCGATAACATAATAAATTTCTCATTAGATCTGTAAATATAGCCTGCAATTGGGGCAAAGTGGTTTCATTCCTTATATCTCTCCAAATTATCCAAATATTTTGCTTACTAATCTTGATAAGAAACTTCTACAGGTTCTGTAGTTTATAGGTATACCACTAAAATCCAGATGAATTGAACAATTTTTTCAAACAAAATTTTATTAATGAAAAATTAGATGTTACAAAAAATTATTTTTTTTACTTGGGAGATACCTACAGAGCACTATTATTCAATACAGTCTGTGAAGTAAGAACGTGACCGCTCGTATTCTTGAAAAAATGTGTTTTGAGCATGCATCAATAATCGCCTGGCATCTTCGAGGTACGCTGTCGACGAGAGGTTCTGCATGATTATGAGGGCCACTCAGTGATTTTCACCCAGCAAAGGTTTCTTCAACGTGCTTCGGAATTTGACATCATGAGCATGAAGATGTTGCTGAATGGTCTCGTGGGACACATTCAAATCCGATTTTCTTAATTTTGCCACTCCTTGACGCAGCGTTAATTCCGGGTCCCGTGAAAACAAAGACACGATTCGTTTTTCAACTTTAAGAGTAACTTTGCCTACCGAGGCACGTTTTGGCAAGTCGTCGATATTTTTCGTCTCGTTATAACGATTTACCCATTTCTTCACAAACGATACTGACTTTTTAATATATGTAGCACCCGCGGAATTTTAGGCCTCTTTGGATAGGAAAAATGAAAGACTGTCTCGAACCGACACACAAACAAGTGACTCATTTTGGATTTTACCTGATAAAAGTTCGAAATTGGCCGATACTTTAACTAAAATATGTTGTAAACATAGATTCCTTCTACTGATTTATTTGTTGAATCGCATCTATCAAAAATGAATTATCGCAGACACGTGCTTACTTGACAGACTGTATATCACCGATAACTTCAATGAAGGCCTCAATTCACGGTCTGAAGCACTCGCATGCACATAGTAATGAAGCGTTATCCATGGCAGCGATCCATAGAGGTCCATAATGACGTCACATTAGGATGCCGTGAGTTATTAATGACCCATTCTAATACGCCCCATACGTAGTAGTCGTAAAGGACTCAAATTTGTGCCATTAGGAACACAGTTACTGTGAGCAACCCGCTTTGTGCTGGAAGACTCTGAAAGCATCCGTCATATATTTAGTGTGTACGATTTATATCGAAGGTCCTTCTCGGCAATTCTAAGTATTGTTGGCTCACTTATATTTACAATTT
>CM032456.1:101481557-101509037 GCA_019049505.1 Pachyrhynchus sulphureomaculatus
TCTGTTGTTTGAAATCCGCATTTCATACTTGTACACCTGGTATGTATTATATATATATATATATATATATATATATATATATATATATATATATATATATATATATATGTATATGTATATATAAATAATCTTTCATTTGACACCCCACTTGTTGACCTAGCCAAAAAAAAATTTTTTCGCTTTCGATTTCACCCCCCAAAAGCTTTTTTTTATGGGTCTAACACACGTGCTGCAGGGAAGTCCCTAAAGCGCTACAGGAGTAACATGTGTGCGGAAAAAACGATTCACGTTGTTCTTGAATCGCTGTAAATTGTACTCAGTGGGACACACACTCCTGGGCAAATTATTCCAAAGGGATGATGTTCTCCATATAAAAGACTGCTTGGAAAGCGTTGTACGAGGAGTAACAAGCTGAACCTAATACGGATGTGAAGTACTAGCGCGACGTGTATTTCTAACATGCACCGCTCTTAGGGGAATTAAGCGGGCTACATCCTTCGAACACTTTCCATGAAAATACTTGTAGAATAGGCTCAAGTGGTCAACCGTTCTTCGATGTTCCAGCGAAACAAGCCGCCGGCCAGTTCCGGGTCTCCAATCAGACGAATAGCTCTTTTTTGAATAGAATCCAACAAATGCAATGAATGTTTGGGAGCGGAGCCCCAAACATGGGGGCGCAGTATTCCATAGTTGGTCGAATTTGAGCTTTGTAAAGAATTAACAGTTGTTGTGGAGTGTAAAGCTTTCTGGTTCGAAATAATATTCCCAACTTTTGAGAAGCTCTCCTTGCTATGCTGGCAACATGTTCATGCCAGGATATATTTGCTCTTAAATTAACGCCCAACAAATTGAGCTACCGATGTTAGAGGAATGGAGTGCCCCAACATAACTATGTCGGGTTCAGCAACGTTAACTTTTTTAGAAAAATCCGCCGCCTGGGTTTTTATAGCGTTAAATGCCACTTGGTTACTGTCACCCCAAGGTAGAATTTCTTCCAGGTCTTTGTTAAGTTGAATGATTTTCTGCTGTCTGCGGATATTTGTCTGAGTAGCCGATGTTCGAGCGTTCAAAGTGAATGAAGAGATAAGCGTACTGTCATCTGCAAAGCTGTAGATTAGATTCCCGGTCTGAACTAACCCCATAAGTCAAAATTTAACTTTCAAAACTACACGGCTTTGATGAGGCCTATATTAGTACCAAATTTCAACTTCTATGTCAAATAGTTTCGGAGAAAATCGAGTCGGACAGACACCGAAGTGATCTTATAAGTGTTCCGTACGGAACACTAAAAAATATTATCTATAGAGGAAGAAAACCTAAAACGAAGTTGGAATACAATTAAATGGTGTTATGTGTTCAGTCAGTTGCATCATTTAAGTTTTCTTGTTTTCGTCATTTGTTCAATAACACGAGTATACCTATCTGCCGCAGAGGTAGGTGGAGCCACTAGTAAGTCTCGATCGTCAGCCATTGACTCGACAGAGGACAAATTATAGAGAGGTATAAAATTATTTTTTTAACTTACCTTTCTTCCTCATCCTTGAGCTGAGCTCTATAATTAGACAGTTTGAAAACGTCCTCGTCTTCACCTAATTCCATATGATTCAACTCTCTCACACACATTTGTAAGTGTTCCATATGCTCCTTTTGTTGGACGAGTCCATTACTAAGGTCAATTTCTTCCAAGTTTTTATCTTGATTTTCGAGAGATTCCAGATTGGCTTTCAGGTTAAGGTATTCTTCATCGGTTACTATTTGGCTTTTAAGATGCAATTGAGTTTTTTCGAGTTTCTGGGCCTACATTTTTAACAAAAAGCAAAAAATCGGTAATGTGATTTACTCAGTATTTTCATTACAAACACGCCGTTCTAAAATAAATTCTGTTTGAATTTCTCACACTAAAGAAAAACTTGACTCACGAATTACAACACGATATTTTAAATGGTAGGTTAGTTCAGATTAGTAATCTCGCTCTGGCTAAATGCATATCTACAAGATTTGAAGAACACAAATTTAGTATCTGCAAGAAAATCAACCACATCAGCTTTTTTTCAATACCATTTAGCGACATTGTAGTGTTCAACCTACAAAACAAAAATCATCGAGAAAACTTGAACCAAGGAGATGATGCCCTCATACTCTCAGCCGCATTAATATGTATAATAAAATAAGACACCAACCAGCCAACAGCCTACGAAACAACGCCGAGCTCATACATGTGAGCCCAGTAGTGCGGAGCCAGCGCCAACCAATCACCGCTAGAATCTACGGTCAAAACAATGCATACATAGCTCACATTGGCTGAACCATAAACATAGAGGATGGACTGAGCATTAACCTCACAAAATTGACCACTCTCTAAAAAGAGACAAAGCGACTGTGCGGCCAATACTTCTCTTTTCTGTAGGCCTGTAATAAACAAGAGATGGAGGCGGATTTCAAGGTGAGAAAAGCCCCCATCCGATTTGAGTTCGGATCGAACACTTAGAAATATTATTTTCAAAAGCGCCGTAGCCTAGCGGCATTCTAGAAACAGAGAGCTACTGGCCGCTCATTCGCTTTGTTTCTCTCACCCTTTTGCGTCCATATTTGCTTCACAGCGGGATACGGAACACGCAGTCCATCCTCTATGTCTATGGACTGAACTAATTATAGATGGGGGCGGCGTCAAAGGTCATTCTGGGAACAAAACTCCTTTTTTTCACAAAAAAAGAACCCTGTTTTTACGGGGCGTATTTTCTACATCTATATGGGCGTTTTTTGTGAATTGCAAATTCAATAAAGCGTTTTAAATAACTCAATAAAATCAACGATCCAGTTGTATATGGGGTATTGATAAAATCAAATATATTTAGTAATCTAGTTTCAGTCCGACCCTGTTCGTAAATGAGGTTAGTAAGACACGGCACCCGATAAACACACCACAAACCAGTGCGTGCATATAAAAACTGCATTTCATTATATTTTAGTTATAATAATAATGGTATTGATCGATAGTTAGTGCAAATTACGTAAGATTAAAAAAAAAAACTAATTAGATTCAATGAGAAGAAGGCACCAAGCATCTGCTTAATCATGCTAACATTAGCCCTAAAAAGTGTGAATTTCTCTGTTCCAAGTAGGAAGTCATGGCACTGTATTAAACTTCTTCAACGGTTTTTGGCAAGTGGTTATCCGGAATTGACCAAAGATAGGTACCCAGTAAAGCGAGGGGACTATGCAATTATAAACAACAAACACCTACAATTTTTTACGGATCTTCTTGGACCAGATAGAGTTTTAACAGACCCATCCGACTGCCAATCGTACAACATCGACTGGATTAAAAATGTCAGAGGTTACAGTACTTGTGTGCTTAAACCCAAAACAACCAAGGAAGTTTCACAAATCATTTCCTTTTGTGATAAACACCAAATCGCTGTTTGCCCTCAAGGTGGAAACACAGGCCTTGTCGGTGGATCAGTTCCGGTGTTTGACGAAGTAGTGCTTTCTACAACCCTAATGAATGAAATATATAGTATTAATGATACTACAGGTGTTTTAATTTGCCAAGCAGGGTGCATACTAGAGAATCTAGACAATGCTTTAGCTGAACGTGGTCTGATGATGCCTTTAGATTTAGGAGCGAAAGGATCTTGTCATATAGGAGGTAATGTATCAACTAACGCTGGAGGGCTAAGACTGCTACGGTATGGAAACTTACATGGAAGTGTTTTAGGAGTAGAAGTGGTCAAAGCTGATGGTCAAATTATAGATCTTCTGAGCACACTGAAAAAAGATAACACAGGTTTTCACCTAAAGCACCTCTTCATTGGTTCAGAAGGATCACTGGGAATTGTGACTAAAGTGGTCATTCAATGTCCGCCCAAACCAAAAGCTGTAAATTTGGCATTCTTAGGTCTGAAATGCTTCGAAGATGTCCTCGGCGTCCTTAAAAGAGCTAAACGCGATCTCGGTGAGATTCTAGCTTCTTGTGAAATGATAGATGACAGCACCTTAGCAGTATGTACTGGAAATTTAAAATTAAAATCGCCTCTTCCTGAATATCCGTTCTATATGCTTGTTGAAACTCACGGAAGCAACAACTCGCACGACGAAGAAAAACTGAATAGATTTCTTGAAGAAGTCATGTCTGATGGGCTAGTATTAGATGGGACCGTTACTAATGAACCCAGTAAAATGAAGAATATCTGGGATCTTAGAGAACGAATCACTGAAGGTTACATACATGATGGTTATGTGTTTAAATATGATGTTTCATTACCCATAGAGAATTTCTACTCTTTAGTTCCTGTGATGAGAGAAAGACTAGCAAATGAAAATGTAGTAAGAATATCTGGCTATGGGCATTTAGGTGATGGCAATATTCATTTCCAAGTGTCTGTAAAAGAGTTTTCCCAAGATATACTCAAGAAAATTGAACCATTTGTCTACGAATACACATCCAAACTTAGAGGTAGTGTTAGTGCAGAACACGGAATTGGTTTTAGGAAACCAAAATATGTACACTATTCAAAAAGTCCTGAGAGTATAGAAATAATGAAACAATTAAAAAGTATGTTTGATCCTAATGGAATACTAAATCCTTATAAGGTATTACCACCTTAATATATGTCTGTTATTATAAATTAGTCACAATAGGCTCAGGGATTGATATATGTAATATATATATATTTTTGTAATGCTCAATATTTAAGCCAGAATTTAGTGAGTTGTTAATTGTGTACAAATGTCTATAAAAAAGTAGTTAGAAATGTATTTAAAATTTATCAAATTATATAATATACTGTTTATTAATCGAATAAAATATTCTAATACATCTTTTTATAAACTAATTACCAAAAAAAGGGCAATCCTTTGAGCAAGTATATTTCCTGTGTAAGCAGTACATATAAACAAACAATTACAAGGCAAGATCTTGTGGAAGCTTCTTTTGCTGCTGAATTAAGTAGGCAACATCCATCGAACCCTTTCCATGAAAATACTTGTAGAGTAGATTCCAGTCGCCAATCGTTCTTCGATGTTCCAAGAAATTAAAGTTGGTCAGTTTTAGGTCTCTTCTGAATAGAATCCAATAAATGAAGTGTTTCTATTGTTGGTCAAATTTGCGCTTCATACAGAAATAACAGTTGTTGTAGAGTGTAAAGCTTTCTAGTTTGGAATAATATTCCCAGCTTTTGAGAAGCTCTGTTTGCTACGCATGCAACATGTTTATGCCAAGACATGTTTGCTTCCAAATTAACGCCCAGCAAATTGAGTTAGGATGCTGGAGAAATGGAGGGTCCTGACATAACTATGTTGGATTCAGCAACGTTAGTTTTTTTAGAAAAAAACTGCCGCTTGGTTTTTGTAGCGTTAAATTCTACTTGGTTATGGTCACCCCACGACAGAACTTTTTCCAGGTTTTTGTTTATTATTTATTTATGGGACAGGCCTATTAACTCATAAAGACAAAATGTAAAAGTTAATATCTATAAATGACACTTAAACTACTTAAAACTAAAGGCTAAAACTAAGAAATTCAGAAAAGAACCCCGGTCTGCCTCTTAAAAAGAGACAAGAAGCTGGAGAACAAAGCCAGTGGTGGGCAGTTATTTGCAATGCCCATAGATCTTGTCATGAAGGTATTAGTTCTGTAGGTCGTCTTATGATAAGGTTTGAAGAAGGACAATGTAGATCTAGTATGTCTAGAAGGTGCATACAAATTAATCTGAGATAAAAGTTCTGGACAATTTACAATGGAATTTAAAATTTTAAAGAACATTACAAGATCGCCCTGAACTCTCCGGTTAGACAGGATATTCAAGTTTAATATAGATGTCAGTTTTGAATAACTAAAAGAATCATTGTTAAAGAATTTAAAATTACTATGACGTAGAAATTTACTCCGAACAAGCTCCTAAGCATGGCAAGCAAAAGGTGGGTTCCACACACATGAGCAATATTTTAAGAGAGGCCTAACCAACAAGCAGTACAGCATTTTTATAGAGGTAATGGATGAAAATTCTGATGAGCAATGCCTAATGAACCCAAGCATCCTCAGAGACCTAGACGTTACCTCGGTTATATGAGGAATAAAACTCGGTGCCGAATCAAACTTAACCCCCAGATCCCTAACATTAACCACGGACACGAGGGAAGTCCCATTTACGCTGTAATCAAAAAACAATGGATTGCGCGATCTCGAAAAAGACATAGAGAAGCATTTAGAAGTATTTAAAACCATACCCTTTAGCTGACACTAGTCACTAAGTCTATACAAATCACCCTGCAATCCCACACAATCCTCAATCGTTCCAATCGCCGTATACAACTTCAAATCATCAGCAAGAATCTGGAAGACCGAAAGCAGTCGGCCACATCATTCAAGAACAGGTTAAACAGCAGAGGCCCCATATGGGAGCCTTGAGGCACTTCCGAGGGCACAGTAATGTTGACAGACTTAAAATTATTAGCTCGAACCATCTAAGCTCTGCCACACAAATAACTCCTAATCCAGCCCAACAGTGGACCCGATATGCCTCGGTTATTGAGCTTCTTAAGAAGAACACCATATTTGACCCTATCAAAGGTCTTAGAGAAATCGGTATAGATGGAATGTACCTCAGATCCACTCTCCAAGGTCCTCGACAGGTAGTCCGTATAGGAAATCAAGTTCAATTGTTAAGCTGAATAACTTCCTGCTGTACGCGGATATTTATATGATTAGCCGATGTCCGAGTGTTCAAAGGGAATGAAGAAATAAGAGTACTGTCGCAAAGCTATAGATTGGATTCCTGGTCCTTTCTGGCAGACCTTTAATAGAATGGAATAGAAATATGCTTTATTGTCCTAAAATACAATGTATTTGTTGACAAAGCAAGCTTAACTTAAATTATTATTATATCAATAAACACAAATTCAAAGAAAGAAAAATAAGGAAACAGAACAAGATTAGTAGTCGATGCAGTAAATACAAAATAAAAGAAATAAAAATTACACATATGTCAACCCAAATGCCAACCACTCAACTACTGTTATATGCTTATTCCAGTCTATCATTGTAGAATTCCTCAAGTACATAGTATGCCATTTTTATAAGTAGGGCCCTAGTCTTTCGTCTAAAGACTTTCTCGCAATGCAATCCTCTCAATTTGAGAGGCAGATGATTATATATTTTTTTGCCATTATAAACATTTGCAGATTTGGTCAGCTCCGTTTTCGGGGCCGGCAATGGCAGGACGAACGCTCGCCTAGTGCCGTGCCGGCTGACTGGCATTACCTCAAGACGATATTTTTTAGAGATCATGATAGCAGTTTCCGGGATAAATAGGGCACAAAGAGTGAGAATCCCTAACCTCGGAAACAATGGTCGACATGACTCTCGCAACCCAGCTCCTGAAATATATCTAATAGCTGTCTTTTGCAATACAAAAACAGAACTAAAGTAAACTCGAGAGCAGCAAGCCCAGAAACAGATCCCATACCTCAAATGAGTCTCAACTAGTGAAAAATAAGAGGTTCTAGCTACATCCAGCCCCAGGTTACTTGCAATAAGGGCATAGCAGCATGAAGAAATTTTGCTGTAGATGTTGCCAATGTGATCCTCAAACCGCAGCGATGAGTCAATTATTAGACCGAGAAATAAATTCTTATCAGCTGAAAAGATGATCTCTCTATATTGCATCTAAAGCTCAGAATCCTTATCTTGGCTAAATTGAAGGACAGTTTGTTATCATCACACGAAGCCTTCCTCTTAGATAAATCTGCCTGAACATCGGCCCGACGTCTCCCCACATCCTTATTGTGCCACAAAATTGTGGTGTCATGAGCAAAGATGGTAAATCTGCCAGCCACTGTCAAACGGGGCAAGTCATTAACATAGATCAAAAACAATAGTGGTCCAAGTACAGAGCCTTGTGGGATACCCACACTGATCCCAACCCCCTCTGAGCACTGACTCGGCCCGACAAATACGACCGAAACCAATCCCAAGCTAACCCCCTGAACCCATAAATGTCCAGCTTTGACAGTAAGATCCCATGATCAACACAATCGAAAGCTTTTGTCAAATCACAAAACACCGCCGCAGCATGTTCACCAGAATTCAATCGAGATAAAGTCGTTCAAGCAGATTAAAAATTGCATCGTTCGTGCTCCTCGAGGCTCTGAATCCGAATTGCTGCGCTCTAAGGTCATGTTTGTTCAAAAAATCAACCATTCTCTTCCCGACCAACCTCTCCACCACTTTCGCCAATGTCGGGAGTAAAGAAATGGGTCTAAAATTCGAAGGGATATTACAATCTCCACCTTTATGCGATGGCACAATCAGAGCCCTCTTCAAACATGCCGGAAAAGTACCGCTGGAAAATGAGCCGTTAATTGCATCTGCTAGGGCCCCTACGGCTCTCTGCGGCATTGCCAGGAATACCCTCAGAGAGACACCGTCCCAGCCAAAGGAATTCTTATTTCTCATTTTCCCTAAAACCTCACTTATTTCAATGGTGGAAGTTGGGGACAAGAAAAAAGTATCAGACACTGAGACATAACTGAGATATTTTATAGGATCCCCTGGATTAACAATTTTTGTTGATAAGTTATGTGCAATATTACAGTAGTAATCATTAATTTGACCGGCGTCGAGTGCAAGAAGAACCGGTTCGACACCAGAGCCGCCTCTAATTTTCCAGGTTTCCCTAGATCTATTTTTTGCATTCACTATTCTCAACTGATAATAATTTCGTTTGGCGGTTTTTATGATTTTCCTATATATGTTACGATAACTATTGAAGTATTCTATAAAAGCAACATTATTAAAATTGAATTTCTTTGTAAGATGCAAGGATGTCATATTCTTTGCTGAAACTCGGAGACCCGGTGTGATCCAAGGTTTTCTCTTTTTGTTTTTAATAACAACCACGGGAAAGGCACTATTAAATGCATTAACCAAAGCAGTATGGAATCCATGTAGGAGATGATCAGTGCATAAAACTTTCTCCCACTTCGTTCGCTCAAAATTAGCCGTAAACCTATCGAAGTTTCGCTTTGAATACAGCCTGCCGCGCTTTATGTTATCTTTAGAAATAGATCGAAGCAGCGGTACACATGCAACAACAGCCTCATGGTCTGACAGGGCCGCATTAACAATCTCACATCATCATTATCAAAAGTCGTACAAAGATAATCAATTGTAGAACAAGAGTGTGACGAAAGTCGAGTCGGCCAAGAAACGTACATAGTCAAATAATGTAAATAAGAAAGAGAGTAGGAGACAGTATAGAGCATTGGGGCTCACAGGCACTGATAGTGAAGGTGTTACAAAGAAATCCACGGACTGTCACTCTTATTTGGGGCATGATTTATTTTTATTCATCAACTGTTTGCTTAGCATAGAAAGAGGAAATGCTAGGTCCTATAAATGTTGCTAATAAACAGAATTGAGGTGTCACTATACTAGACATAACACATACATTTATGTCTACCTATTTATGTATTAGACATGTAACCCAGTGGACTAAAAAATATGAAACGGGTACAATTAAATGACTATTTAAACCTTACAAAAAAAAGGTTCTTAGATTCATAAAATATTACTGGTCTTAAAGAAGTCTCTCTTCACTCTTGATGAAAGAGCTCTTCTGCTTAGGCTCATGAGCTAAAGTCTTGGTAATAGGATTCCAAAAATGGCTGGCAGACAAATTGGAAAACCAGGACAATATCTGAAAGACCAAGTACCTTGTGGTAAATAAGATTTAAAAACCTCTTGATAGAGAAAACTGTAGCCAGAAAAGGCTTCACAAAAATTATGAAAAACAAACATCTCAGTAAAGTAATAAAACTCTGAAAAGAAAAGAAAACATGTACATTTTAAAATGATTTTACAATTTTGTAGTTTCTGTAAAACAGATTTACTATTTTTGTCAGTGAAATATAATCGGCTTACAAAGTAAGTAAAATGTGGCTGTATACTGCTTTGATAAGCAAGAAGTCTTAAATTTAGAGAAATATTACTAGCTACTCTTGAGAAGAAAAATTTCTTTGCAATTTTCTCAAGAGTCAATACCCTTTTTAATTAAAAGGGCACAGTACTATCTTAACGTATATATTCAGAATGCACACCTAAAAATTAAATAAGAAAGCTAAAAATCTAAAGGTCCTACCAGGATTGATGAAAAAATATACTTTAAACATGTTTCAATCATACCTGAAGTATCAAAAAGATGTGTTTTTATTATCTTAAACTTTCACATGTATGACTTGCTCCCCAAAAGAGTATAATTTAGATAGGATTCTCATGTTAATTAAAATTAACTGGATGAGTGCAAGTCAGACTTGCACAATTAGTGTTTCGTATGCTTTTAAAATAAAAATTCTTGTTACAGAGGTATAAAATGATCAATGATTTCACAAACCACACCCCAAATGAGTTTTCAACAAAGTTTGTTTCCGATCTTTACTGAAAAGTGATGACTTTCAAATTTTTGTGTTTTTTATATACCAGATAAATTATTAAAGGTAATGCAGTCATGATAATTTTCGTTCAATCTACACCCTGTGGAGAATATTACAGAATTTTTTCAAAATTTTTTGATTAGTATTTTTTGAGATAACGGGGGGACAGCGATTTTTTGTTATTTTTAAAAATAATACAAAGAAAAGTGTGCACAAGTAATACATTATATATATTTTTGAACTCGATGACATGGTAAAAAAATTTTTTTTGCACTTCGAATTTAACCCCCTAAAACTAACCTTTTAAGTCAAAATTTAACTTTCAAAACTACACGGTCCTGATGGGGCTATCAATTCCTATATTAGCGCTAGACTTCAACTTTCTATGTCAAATAGTTTCGAGAGAAAATCAGGTATGATAGATGGACAGAAAGACAGACACCGAAGTGATCTTATAAGTGTTCCATATAGAACACTAGGAAGACACTATATAAATCACTAAAATGGGACAAAAAGTAAAAACACTAGAAAATATACTGACCAAAATTTAAGGTTTCATTCAAATAAACATCAAGTATTGTCGAGAATATCTTTATCGTTTCTCTCGACTGTTTTGACCAAGAAAGACTGATGCCAGAAGGCATCCATACTATGGCTGAATTCCCTGATATAGAGTTGAAACTAAAATGGCCACACAGGGCTTCGATATGGCCATCAATTCCTATATTAGTGCCAAATTTCAACTTTCTATGTCAAATAGTTTCGGAGAAAATCAGGTGTGTCAGATGGACAGACAGACACCAAAGTGATCTTATAAGTGTTCCGTATGGAACACTAATAATATGTCTGATGAATTAAATAACAGACCACAGATTTTTCCAATGTAATTTTCACATAGTTGTCAAATATATTTTACACTGGATGGTAGAATACATCATTGTTTATATTTTGATTTCTACTCACCTCTAACTCCAGATTTGTTAACTCGGACTTTAATTTTTCCATCTCCTCAATTTTATCTTTGCATTTGAGTTCCATCTCTTTAATAAGCACTACTGTAGCTTCATACCCTGGTTGTATTGAAGCCCCTTCTTCTTTTAACTTCTTTTTTTCAGTTTTTACTTGTGTTATTTGTATCTGAAATATAGCAAGTAAATTATGTTTTCTTTAACTGAACATGGTCGGCATTTTGGGTAACAATTGGTTATTTATTAGAGCTATAATAATTTTATATTATAAATTTTAAACTGTAATATCTTAAAATTAATTATATGTGGATTGATGCTTTTGTTGTCCATAAATTCGTACCTGTTTATTCAATTTATCCTGTTTTAATTCCTTCAGTTCCTCTTTATCTTTCATCATCTTTTCTTGAGCATCAAACACTGAATTACATATCTGCACAGTCTTATCCATCATAGAATCAGTCACCATCAAAAAATGCATTATGATATATATATGACTGTTGACCCTAACGGGATCAAAAACAAATAAATCTCCAAGTTTAAAGCCTGTTTCAGCTAGTGCTGGAATCCGTTTAAGCTTTAAATACAATAGGTCTTCTTCACCTATAGAGAAGACCCAGATAATTTTATCCAAAAATAATTTATTAAGGATGGGGCATAGGTATAAAATTAATAAAAATACAGACAAAATAATAATTATGCTGGGTGCAGTTTTGGCAGACCATCTTCATAAAATAATTTACTTTGCTCAATAATTCATTCAAAAGAATAGACCTACAAGTTATGATAAAATTAATACGAATAACCGGTCAAGTGCAAGTTGAACTTGCGCAATTAGTGTTCCGTACGTTGATTGCTTTTAATATAAAAATTTTTGTTACAGATGTATAAAATGATCAGTGACTTCACAAAACACACCCCAAATGAGTTTTTAACAAAGTTTGTTTCCAATCTTTACTGAAATCTGATGACCTTGAAATTTTTGTTTTTTTTTTAAATACCAGAAAAATTATTAAAGGTAATACACTTGTGATAATTTTCGTTCAATCTACACCCCGTAGAGAATATTCCGGAATTTTTTCAAAATTTTTTGATAAGTACTTTTCGAGATAAGGCGCGGGACAGCGATTTTTTGCGATTTTTTAAAAATAATACAAAGAAAAATGCGTGCAAGCATTACAATATATATACATTTTTTTCTCGTGTTTTCACAAGCTTTGATTTGACGCCACACTCCATGACCTAGTAAAAATTTTTTTTTTCACTTCCGATTTCATCCCCCAAAACTAACCCCTTAAGTCAAAATTTAACTCTCAAAACTACATGGCTCTGATGAGGCCATCAATTCCTATATTAATACCAAATTTCAACTTTCTATGTCACATAGTTTCGGAGAAAGTCGGGTGTGACAGACAGACAGACAGACACCGAAGTGATCTTATAAGTTTTCCGTACAGAACACTAAAAATGAACATACTTCCAATTTCTCATGTCAAATTCGTGTTACATTGTTATAATCATATTTCAAAGTCCCTAAACTCTTTCATATTATAAAATACATCAGAACGCCTTAAGTTTCTTCCTAAAACTAATTAAGGATTTTTGTTATTTCACTGAAAATTTTGATGCATGAGAAATGCAGTAATTTTTCAAAGTTCAGATGCTTGGTTTTACATCACCAGAAGCATTCCTAGCTGGGTAGGTGTAATTGTGGATTTTGTTTGAAGTTATCTTTGTGTGTGTATGTGTAAGTTGTATATTTTAATGTCTAGATTATTATTAATACTTACTGAGCCCCGGAGCATTACTTAAAATCGGTGTTTTTGTAGCAAACGCAAGTTTTTCTTCTAAATTTTGGACACAATCCGAATATAGCTTTATAATAAACGCTTTGGTAGGGTTTTTAATCGATGCCAGGTTTATTTGGTAATGGGGCCAGTATTGTTTTACTAAATCTATTGTTCGTTGAATCTGTTCGTTATTTAATCCACCTTTTTTAACTTTCGGGGGCATCTTTATACCTTTTCACGTTTATTTTATATTACTTATTTTAAATAATACCTGAAACCTACACTATGGAATTCAAATTAACGTTTTTTTTGCTCAATGTTAGTCACAAAAAATGTATGGTTAGTTTCTTGTAGAGTGACTTTATACAAAGTTGTAACGACGAATTTTTTGCCAATGTGTTTATTTCTGAAACGATTGAACTGGTAATATTTATGAAAATAATAAAATTACTGAGCATCTTAGTGATTTTCTTCAATTAATTGGAAAATGTAATTCAAAACATAGACATAGAGGATGGACCGTGTGTTCCGTATCCTGCTGTAAAGTAAATATGGATGCAAAAGTGTCAGAGCCAAAGCGAATGAGTGGCCAGTAGTTGTCTCTTGTTAGAAAGCCGCTAAGCTACGGCGCTCTTAAAACGAATATTTCTAAGTGTTCTATTTGAACTAAAATCGGGTATGGGGCTTTTCCCGCCTTAAATTTCGTCTCGGGGTACAGCGCCTTGCTTATTACAGGTCTATAGAAAAGAGACAGGTATTGGCCGCACAATCGCTTTGTCTCTTTCTAGAGTGTGGTCAATTTTATGAAGTTAATACTCAGTCCATGATTCAAAATATCTGTAAAACGATAAGTAGCAGGTGTAGTTATAAAGTTTCACAGTGACGAATTCTGCCTTTAAAAACTTAGTATGGCCATCATAGCCTAGCAACAGTTTAAAAAGAAATTTGGCGAATTACCATTCTAGATAGGTTTTTTCATGCTTCAGAACATAAAATGATAGTAGAAATGAAATAAGCAGCAACTAGAATAATGCTCCACATTTTAATAGTTCCCAGATTTCATCCGATGTGCTGATAAAATGAGTTTAAATTTCTCACGCTTTCCGAGATTCTAAATTCTCGTTAAGTGACTTATCATTTTAAGTGCCAGGTCTATATCATTTCGTTTATTCATAATAAATTGCCAATAAAGAGAGAACTACTGACCAATCAATTCCGGCGTTCACATGTTATTAACAAAAATAAAACACAAACTAAGTCAATAAAAAACTTTATTTAACTCAAATAGCATGTAATTCATTTTGGACCTTCTTCCAAGTAGCGAGAGGTCCATGTTCGGGTCTGTATCGAACATTGCAACCATCATTTGCCAACCTTCCATTGGATTTTAGGTCTTCATATTCTTGCCTTTCATATTTAGTAAAGCCAAATTTCTTTGAAACATAGATCTTTTGACGTCCCGGGAACTTGAACTTAGCACGACGTAGGGCTTCTATAACTTGGGCCTTGTAACGGTCGCTCGATCGGACGCTCATGATTGGCTGACCAATGTGAACACGAGCTACGGTACCTTGTGGTTTGCCGAAAGCACCTCTCATACCAGTCTGGAGCCTAACAAAATAGAAATTCATTTTTAAGTATATAACTACTGTATAATATTACTGCAGAAACCCATAAAAAGCTTTGCTTTTTTTACTTATGCTCCATAACTTTTCTTGAAACAACCAAAATTTTAAAAAGAAAATTTTTTGATAAAAAAAGAAAATTGATGAAACAAACTTGTTTATTTGGTAATCAAACCTGGATAGATATTGGCTTAACATGGAATTACAGAGAAGCGATATAAAACACAAAGTCAACATCAGTTAGGACTTGCCATTTCAATGTTAATTAAAATTTATTTTTTAATTCATGAATCTCTATGCAAACAAATTTTGATTAAGGGGACTCTAACCGTTTGCGTTTAGCACCCAGTCCGGATATGCCCGATTGCTTTCTCTATTCCATAGCTTCCAACAGTTTTTTTTTTTTGTTTGAATTATTCTAAGCTTTGATTTAACTACAGTCCGATCAAAAAATTTTAATTTTTAAGCTCGGGGTAACTTAGGAAACATAACTGTAAAAGGGATATGAATATCTGTGTTTTTTTGCACATAATGTTCCTTTTCTACAATTCTACTGCTCCGATTTCAACTTCTTTTTTCTAGTTATTTCTCGATTGTTAGGAAACAATCTGAGCATGGTAGGTAGATTTCTAAAATTTTGCTTCAAAAAAAAACAAAAAAAAACTGAAGTACCAAAATGCATCTTAATTTTTTCCTTCTGATAATTTTTTCTTCAGAATTTCTCGACTTAAAATCTGGGTTGCTGAAAATATTCTGAGATATGTCCTTAATTATTAAAAAAGAATCCTAACTATATCTACTATGGTAGCTGAGAAAAAAAACCCTGTATCTAAAAAAAACGTGACTTTTCAGGACGAGAGATTTTTTCAAAAACTCCCAGTTTCATGCTCGTTTCTCAGTTCTCTGTGCTCATATTGATTTCAGAACAGTAGAAACATATCTAGTCTGCTTTAACAATGACTATACCCAACTATTCTGCTTTTATATGATTTGTGTGTACTTGCTAACCTGTCCACCTGTTGCTACCTGAGCCTGACCTCGTTTATTTTGGAAATGTTTGAAAAAATTGTTTCCAATTTATAGTAAGCTATATTTGATGGCAACAAAAAAGCTTGTGGAAAAATTGGAATTTTATATTTGTCCCACTTGACGCCCAATTACAAATGGATTTTATATATCAGGTAACACGGGGACACTTCATAATAAAAAGAGTTTACGATCAAGTACTAAATTTTCTAATAGTGAAAAATAGATTTGTCATGTACTCAGTCTAGACCAGTCAGAGGGAATGTACATCATAAAACTCAATCAGCATTTCTCTAAATTTAACTCTGATTGAATTAAAACTCCCTTTAAGAATGGGCTTATTATGTTTAAAAGGAATTTTGATGAAGAATCTTATAAACATAACAATTTTGTTTTTGTATAAGAAAATAATAAAGAGATCTAATAGATTATTTCTGCCAATTGTCTTAAAAAAATTTATAGATAAGCAAAAATTATAAAATATTCATATCATCCTGGTAACTATCTATTAATGACTTGCACTTGTATAATCTAGATGATAAAGCAAAAATAAAGAAAAAAACTACTTAATATTTTATATAAAGCATGCCAGGTCACTTAAAACTCTCTCAAAAATATTTGCATGATGCAAGTTCAACAACATATTTTATATAGATTTTGATACCTGCTACTATTTTTAAAATAGATGCTTTAATAAAATTTTTATAAAACAAAAAATCTGGTCCCCTCTGTACTGGTTGGCCAATAAAACACATTTTAAAAAATAAATCTACAAACAGTAACATTTTTAATGGACGTCATCAATAACCACTATAATATGTTTTAAAACTTCACTTTGTTTTTGTTTCCCAGATGATTACAAACAATTCCATAGGAAACCAGGGAGCTTACTTCTTGAAGCATCATCTACTATATCAGCATAAAATATTTTACAATAAAAAACTCATAATTTTAGTTTGCAGTAAGCTGTTTTTAACCCATCATCTTTAATAATAATACCATGTACAGGCAAGTAGACAAATATTTCAAAAAATCACGTTTTCATGGTAATCACTTATTGATGACTTGCATTTCTATAATGTACATGAAAACCAAAATTTAGGAGGATTATTACTTATTATTTTTTAGAATGCATGTTCAGTCACTTACATAAAAAATGCATGATGCACGCTCAAGATATTTTGTAAAAGATCTGGTAAAATCTATTTCTACACTAGTCGATATTAAAAAAAAAAACTATAGGAACAAATTGCTGTTTTAATCTGATCCCCTTGTCAACATTTGCTTTGCAACATAAAAATTGGTTTTATCTACTTCAACGAAGAAGAAAATAGATCATATTATCTATTGTTTTATTAAATATACAAGAACCAACTGTTGTATATCTTAAACTATTCAAAAATATAAAGAAACCAATTTAACATAACAATAACTTCAATTACAAAACTTACCTATCAGCTCCAGCACAGGACAACATCTTATTGATCCTGATAACATGGAATGGGTGAAGCCTCATACGAATGTGGAACTGATCTTTACCACAGTTCTTTACAAGATATTTATTAGCACAGATACGGCCTGCTTCCAATGCTTCAGAGCTAAAAAGTTAATAAACTTAACAGTATAGACAAACAATATGTTTTCGAGTCCTGGGAATAATATAGAATATATGCTAACTCAAGACTTACCACACAAACTAATGTACTTTTTTACGTTTTGATTGCAAATTTTAAGGATAAACTTTTAACAGCAAACAGAGTTTACATACCTGAGTTGTTCATACTCATCAGACACCAAATGTACGCAAAGAGGGAAGTCATCTACAGTGGCTTTTTTCTTTCCCAAATCGAAGATACGAATCTTGGGATCGGGGACACCACGACAAAAACGTGATTTGGGGTAGGGTTTGTTCTTACAGTAACGATAACTAGAAAGTCAGAAAATTATAGTAATCTCAATTTAAAAGATACTTTAGGAACACAGAAAACTAACTTTTAAAGAATGTTTCTCGTTTTTTTTTTTAAATTAATATTTAAAATATGCATATATTTTATAAGTTCTAAAGATCCTATTATATTAAAACAGCTTACCATCTTGCGGGACGTCTGCCCATCTTGACGGCCTAAAACACAATAAAATTTACAATTTCCTAAAAATACTCTTATATCTCGAAAATAGAATAAAAGAGCAAAAATATGTTATATAAATTGCACAATATTACACAAAGATGATTGAGATTTTTATAGAGAAACAAACCTGCTAGCACTAACAAGGCCGCTTAAAAATAAGAAAGAATTGAAGTTTGCAACTTAAGAACTATTAATAAATGTCAAACAAGCAATCACGTGAGGCAAAGAAAATGCTTAAAACTTATTTTCATTGCCTAACTTTGTGGTGAAGTCAGGGCTGGCTTTAAATATTAAAAAAAATTATATTAAAATGATCATCTATGTTTTTAATATTATTTACCTCGAGTTATGTTTTGTCTCATCATGTTTGTTTAAATTCCTAGAAAAAATTTATTATATGTATCTTATATTGTATGTTTTTAAAATCACACAATCTAAGAAAAGGAACTTGTCAAAGTCAGGTGGGACTCGGCATTGACGCTAACTTCATGATAATTTTTGGCAGTTGTGAATAACTAGCAAAAATTTTTCTTAAAAATATGCAATAAAAGTATTCAAAAGTGCTGTTTTTGATAACATTTTCAAAATGGGAGCCCTACTTTCATCCCGACAGCGAAACGGGGTCGAGGAAGTCGATGTAGTAACTAATCACGCATATAAATATCCGCCTAGGTCGGGTGAGGAGTTCATTGTTATTTAGATCAAGTACCAAAACATTAAAATTTTGAGTGTTTATTTAGAAACCTCAAGTTTCACTGGATATTTTCCCTAATGCACTTTTGTTAACATATTTTTTAAGCTTTATTTAAAGTGAAATTGAGTTTAAAATGCCAATTTTAAAAATTGCATACTAAAATCCTTGGGCATTTTTTTTGCTGCTATCTAAAATGCTAATTTCTCTGTTTGTTTGCTAGGTAATTACTTTGGAAGTCACTTTATTATGGGTGGAGAAAGATTTGATACTCCACAACCTGAATCCTATTTATTTGGAGAGAATACTGATCTAAATTTTTTGGGAAGTCGCCCTACTCCAGTAAGTACCCAGCTTGAAGTTTTTGAGACATGTCATCATATGAAAACTGAAGCAATGTCTCTAAAAAAATATAGAATAAATTTTGTATTTTTTTTTACGAATCATTTATTTTTATTTTTAGTTCCCTTATCCTCCACCCCAACCAAATGAACCCACAAAAACTCTAAAATGCCTAATAAACATAAGAAAAGAATCATTGAGATTTGTAAGAGCATCCAGTGAATTCAGCAAAATAACTACAGAGAAAAATAATTCAACTGATGTTGAATTAGGTACCAATACTTGTTTTAATGTTGAATTCACTTTTGACTGTGATGTACGTTGTGCAATAACAATCCATTATTTTTGTACTGAGGAGATTACACCTACAGGAATAACGTAAGTAATAAAACTACGAAGTGTTACACATATTTATATATTTTTAAATATTTTGTTTTTAAAGTTATACTCCACGTGATCCTTTACTGTCATCTGAAACATTCCATTATAAAAGGGGAGCAAATCAACAGTTTTGCCAACCAACTCATGTGTTTAATCCTGCCAAATTTACCGAAGATGAGCTTTTGTATGATGTGGATAGAGAAATTATTCCAATCGTAATACATTGTGTGGCAGAGGAGGGACCAGAAGGTGAAATACTACTATTATCAATTGAAATATAACAAAGTCTTGCCTTGACTAGAAAAAAATGTAATCTGTTTTTTATTTCTAGAAATGAGACAGTCACATACTACGGCAGCTACAGTAGAAAAAATTGCTGATGGAATTTATCTATTGAAAGCGTTAAAGCAAAAACTTTGGGTAGATGGGTTGTGTTATTTGTTGCAAGAAATTTATGGAATTGAGAATAAAAATAGTGAAAAGGTAAGTAGAGTCTATGAACTACAAATAATGTGACTTGATATTAATAGGATGTCGATGTTCGATTATATTTTTGCATTAAAATACTACTATTTTTTCTTTAGGCTGGTGGTGATGATGAAACTGAGGATAATGGTTCTGAGTGTGTAATCTGCATGTGTGACGTAAGGGATACATTAATTTTACCCTGTAGACACTTGTGTTTGTGTAATTCATGTGCTGACTCTCTAAGGTATCAAGCAAACAATTGTCCAATATGCAGAGCCCCCATTTAGAGCTCTATTGCAAATCAGAGCCCTTCAGAAGTGTAGTAATCCTAGTTTGGCATCTGTTAGTCCACCTGACGTAAGTGGTATAGTAATCACATAGCAGAAATAACTATTTCTATAGAATTTTACATTGATATATTTCTCATTTTTTTTAAGGCAAATTGTGATAACATTCCTCCAGGTTATGAAGCTGTATCTCTTATTGAAGCCCTAAATGGACCCTGTCAACCTAGACAACCACCATCTGCCATGCCTGACTTGGTGGAAACCCCTGAAAACGAACGTGCCATACAGGCGGCGCATATTTTGAATGGTCAGTCTCCTTCTTCTAAGAGGGGTAGTCAACCAACAACACCTGAATATACAACCAAAAGTAAGTAGGCTTTGTTTTAAAGAGTATAACAAAAAAGGGGGTCTTTTCAATTAATAATAACGCAGGTTATTGGAATTTAATGCTTATATTTGGTTTTAACCTGTTTCTCCTCCGACAGTTAGTTATCAACGCAAGAGCTTTGCTCATGATGCGTTTTTTCTATGATATGATAAGGTTAGATTTTGCGAGTGACTTTTACAGTAAAATAATGTGATTGAATAGTTTACTAAATAAATTTTAATTGGCTATTTCTTTTTCTTCAGCTGTTACTACATTGACTACATTGATGACTAACAGATCTGAGGAAGAGAACTCAAAAGAGACCCAGAAATGTCCACTTTTGCGCGATGAAAAAGAAGTAGTTATTAGAAGTAGACAGAGACAGAGAGATTCTGTTAAATTAGTGAATGAAAAGGACAAAGAAGATGTAAGTACATAATTTTATTTATATTTGGTATGTTATATACAGCCTCAGGCAAACTTATTGGTCACCCTCTTCAGTTTTTACAAACTATATGTTTTCTCACCGCACTTATTTTTGGAATTCAGCAATGGATGACTTGCTTTATTCTTGTAATTATTTAATTTACTTCAAGATCTTATAGTGTACACATTGTTAATAACCTTGTAATTTTAGTGGTTTCCACTAAAAGGTAAGTGTATTTTTATATTAAAATACCAACAAAGAAAAATGTATGAAAACACAAAAACAAAAATTTTTGAGAGTGGTGGATAGTACTGTGAGATATATTATAAATTGTTTTAACTAAAACTTAAAAATAAGAGTGTTCAAAAACGCATTACAAATGCGAGAAAAGACTGGTAATTGATACATGCTTTGTAAAATTTGAAAAACACTTCTTTTGAGCTATGTGCTGATTGGAAGCAAATTTCTGCTCAAACAGTGAGAAGAAGCCTTCAAAATGCTAGACTCAAAGGCTGAAGAGCCAGAAAACACCCTCACTATTGGAGAAGAATAAAAAGATGTGCATGGCATGGGCCAGAAACATAAATCTTTTAACGGAGGGGATTGTCTAATATGGTGTGGTCAGACAAGACTTTGAGGTATGTATTGTTTATTAAGTCTGGATATTATTTAAAACATTTATTTTAGTAAATGAGGAACCTGAAATTATTTTTTTTTTATTATCGATTTAGGTTTTTGGAACTTCTGGTGCTACCTATGTAAGGGACAGATAGAAGAGGAGAATGCATTCACCAAAGTATATAGAAGTTCCAAATAGTGCACTAAAACCATCATTTTGTAAATGTGATCGCGAAGTGGTTCCAGGAGAATAGGGTGGAGCTTTTGAATTGGCTCCCACAGTGACCAGATCTCAACCCTATAGAGCATGTGCAATCGATCCTTAAGCGGAAAAAGAAGAAATAGTCAATTACATCAAAAGATACCCTCAAATGCATCTTGTTCAAAAAGTGGAATTCGATTTTCCAAGAATGCAAAACATGAACTTCTTTGTTATTTATATTTTATTTATAGTTTCAAAAACATAATGAGTAAATTATAACAGTCATATAAGAAAATGTTTTGGACAATACAAGGGTTTTAAAAAGCCAGTCAGCACAGATCTCAATTTTTTAAAGTCTTGCCACCTGCATATTTATGAATATTTACATTTAATTACAATAGCTAAATCTAGAGAGAGTTTGATTGACAAGTAAAAAATGGCTTTTTTTTGTAGAATCCAGATGAAGACAGTGAAGCAGAAAAACTTTCACCCCTCCTTCAACAAAAGAGAGAAAGTGTATCAAGGGCAAACAATTTGGCTTTAAATATGGAAGATGTGATTGATCATATTGATGACCATGATGCCGACGATATCGAGGAAAGTTTGGATAGAAAGTCGAGTCTCAGAGATAAGAATGGAAAATATGGTAAGGAAACAAATTAAATTCTAAGGTTTAGGAGTCGTTGGTTTGCTTTCATCCTTGGTTTTGATAAAAAAAAACAACAATGTCAGAGCTGAGAGGGTTTAATGCATATAAGGAGGTGTGCGAGAGGAGACTGGGGATCGATTGTATGTAGTTTAAGGGGCTATATATAGCTACTTAATAGGTATATAAAGACTCTGAATAACTCGCGATCTTTTCGGTGTATTCCATTTTAATGATGTCCATAGCGAATCTGGTCTTGAGATAACTAATATATTTGCTGACTATTTGTTTCAAGTATCTAGTGATAAGTCTCATTCCAGTGACAGTCACGATAGTGACCTCTCATTTAATAATATCAATATATCTAAATACATTATTTCAATCTCTGATATATATTCACATTTAAGCTCCTTGGACATTAATAAGGGACCCGGTCCTGATGGTTTGCCTCTGGTGCTACTCAGGCACTGCAGCTTTATTCTTGCTCAACTACTACACATAATCTTTAATACATCCCGAATCAAGGGGATTTTCCCTGAATTTTTAAAGCTAAGCTATATAATGCTTACTCACAAGTAGGGTAATCGAGATCATATAAAAACTATTGACCAATAGCCATCAGAAGTGTCATTCCAAACATAACTCTCGATTGAGCCCTAATATAAGCACCTGCCAGTTTGGATTCCAAATTGGAAATAACACGCCCTAATCTGCTAACTTTTTTATTTATTTCAGATTGTTTGTTTTAACAATTATTTTTCTAACAGCCACCTTTCCCCCAATTTTATATGTAATGAGGCTTAACCCATTAATAAATAAATAAACGCTACAACTTTTTTGTAGGGACTAAGCCTTGGGGAAAAACTCAACATATTACTTTTTCGTAAAAATGTGTATTGCTCTTTGATTTTCTAGCAGAACGAGGTGACGAATCGGACTACTACACACCAGACGAACCAACGCCCACGAGTAATAATTTGTACGATTCCAATAACGGTGGTAACCCATCGAGTTCCGTAGAAAGTACCCCTCACAAACTACCGGGGACACCTTTAAGCCACACTAGCGTTAAAAGTAGCGGAGATAGCTATACTAGCGGCGGTAGCACTAAACATTTACTAGCAGTCGCTAGTAACGGTAGTAACGGGGATAGGTCTGTTCATATTTAGAGGAATATGAGTAGTAATAATGTTGGTTGGGATGTCTTAAAGTAAGTAAAAAGTAGATCTGTGTATTTTGTGGTTTCAAAGATCTTTTAACAGGGGCATAAATAGGCCTTTCTTTTGTGTTTCCATTTTCAGGCTGGCGTGCTCACGAGTGAGAGGGGAAATTATATTGGAAATATAGGACTATATATATTTATATATATATATATATATATATATATATATATATATATATATATATATATATATATATATATATATAATTTTAACTGGTATCAATATTAGCTACTAAATTTGAACAAAGTCCATATTTCCGAAACTAGTTACTGTTCTCTTAAGTTGTTCTAACTTATTGATCCTTTGCCCTAGTACTGTGATAAGTATTTTGAGTTTTGTTTTCTTCTTTATCGATCCTATATCGGCTGATGCGTCGTGATATGACGAAACGCATCCCGAGATGGTTCGACAGATGAGAGAATAGTAAATAGCTATTGAAATAGTGACTTACGGTGTTTCAAGCTGGTTTGACAAGGAAACACTTTCGAAAGGGTTTGCCAGTAGTATATGTCTGCAGATTATCAAATATGATAGTAATCTTACAAGTGATCCACTGTTTAATACAGAATGGCACAACTTGGTTAAAGTAGTATTTTCCAAATAGAAACAGGAAAGAAAATATAGAATAAGAAAATATAGAATTATTTATCCGTTTAAAATTTGTAGAATTATAAAATGTTTTTCTTTGTTAAAAGATTTTTGAGTAGTCCACTGAAGATTACAAATAGGAAAAAGTTATCGCTAACTTGTAAGAAAAAACTATATCCTTTCTGTATTTTATTGTTTGGTACTTTTTTAAATCTCCGTACATGCCCGAAATTTAGATCGTTTTAAGTCGGTCACTCCAGACTTTCTGTTTTGATGATTATCGAAATATATATAGAATGTTATGAAAACAGTTTAATATTCGAACCGGTAAATCCATGTTTGAAGGGTCACTGCAGAAAAATAATGATAAATGACGCCTTTCTAGAACTAATGAAAACATTGACTCTGAAGTTTTACGCTTTTTCAGCATGTATGCCAATGGCTGTAACAAATCGACACGTCAGAACCGACTGACTTGAATTTTGATAATAACTTGGATTGTCGTAATATTCCTGTTTTAAGATCAAAAGTTTCTTGTTTTATAATATAACAGATTAAAGGAATTGTACCTTTTTTAGTTCCATACAGCATTTGAATTTTTAAAAACAAACTACATTGGCAATTAAATGTTTTAAAAACAATTATTCGTCAATTATATTTCAAGACAATAACCGAAACAGTTTCGTTAAAAATACTTTTATTGATAGAATTGTTACAATGGGAGATAAAAACTTTAAGAAACACTCTACCGGAAACAAGTACGGTCTAAAGAGAGAAATAAAACACTTTCCAAAGCAAATAAGTGTTACAACGTTCAATATTTATTTTTGAATTTACAAATCCTAAAACTTGACACTATTTAAGCTGTAGAAAGTTTAAATTTCTAAAGAAAATTAGCGTTGGAGCTCCAATCTTGAAGAAAGATTTGCCATTTTACAAAAATTAATTTTACTGTCACCTCTCGGACTCGAGTCGAACGGCAGGGAGGCAGAATAACAAGATGGAGTATATTATTTGTTGATGCAACGTAAAAGTTATATAGGTATTAAACAGTCATACGTTATTGGTAACTGTCATATTTGTTGTTATTATTTTATAATAACAAGAGCTTTTGCTGATTTTAACTTGACAGGTGGATAATTTTAAGGTGGTAAATACTTTTTAGCCAAAAATTATGATTCTTTAGGAAAAGAGTGAACAATTGGAAAAGTTTGTTAGCGGGCGTCCCGAAGGGTTGGTAAACAGAAAATTTTAAAAATGTGCGAATTAATAAAAAAAATAGTGAAAATTCTTTTACCAGACCACAGAAAATTTAGCCGTCCATACAGAAAGACGAACAGGTGGAACAAAACGTCGCCGCAAAACGAAGCCGGCTGGCTACCGTCAGACCCTTAAAACGTGTTCCCTCGAGTTTCTTAGAGACTCCGCTCATATTTTTCACTATTATTGTTACATATAATATATAATACAACTTATACTTGCACGGCATCTCTGAGAAGCATATTTTAAACGGTCCGGCGATAGCTAGCAGGCTTCGTTTTACGGCGACGTTTTCTTTTTGCTCAAGTAAAGGAACATTACTTTATCCTCCATTTTAATATATTAAACTGTTTGTATAACACGCGATATATATATATATATATATATATATATATATATATATATATATATATATATATATATATATATATATATACACAGTCGACACTGTTTATAGTGAAACTCTATATAGTGAAAAACTCTTTATAGTGCAATTTTTTCAAGACTTATATAAAATACATACATAGGAATATATACGGATTTTTTTTTTATATAGTGAAAAACTTTCTATAGTGAAATTTCGGTCAACATTTTGGTCTTTCACTATATAGAGTGTCGACTGTATATATATATATATATATATATATATATATATATATATATATATATATATATATATATATACATATATACATATATACATATATATATATATATATATATATATATATATATATATATATATATATATATATATATATATATACATATATATATATATATATATATATATATATATATATATATATATATATATATATATATATATATATATATATAAATATAAATTCTGATATATTTTTGAATGAAAGATTAACACAATCTTTCTGCTCGAATTATGAAAACTGGATTTGACAAAATTCTAATACTCACTTGTGATAATAATTTTCGTTTCTGATTTAGTAATGTATATGTAAGTTGTAATTTTAAGGAATTTTAATTTGGACGCACCAACTGTCGTCAGATTCACCAGCGTAGCGTAGTTTTTTTTTTTTTAATTTTTGAAACTGGCAAACATAATTTGAGACGTTTTCAGGGTTATAAATAAGGAACAATTAGTTCATTTCTCGTGTTCTTATAATTAGCTGCTGAAACTATCAATTTGACATATGGAAAACTTGTACGAAGTGATTCATACCTTTTTTATTGCCGTAATATGCAGCTATATTTCCAATTAACTTAAACCATCGTTCTTAAAGACAAATTTACGTCGGGCTTAAAGCGGCAATTTTGTATAAGAAAAAATACAAACTTTTGATTTGTATGGAGATGACAGATTTTGGATTTCTTCTTGCTGGTTTTTTTTGTAAATTGCTTTTGCTAAGTCAAATAAAACAAAATCGAAAACACCCAACTGGACAGTTTGTGCGCCAAACCAATTATATTGAGCATTTTATGAAATGAAAATATTGGTAGGTAATTATTATATTGTGGTAAGGGGTAAAGATTTTATACATATTTTTTTTATATCTTCTTTTATTTAGGGGTAATTGTTGGTCTAGAGATTAATTTAGATAGTACTAGAGCAAGTTTATTCAAATTTCAAATTAAAAACATAATTCTAATATTAGACACGCACAGTATACAAAAAGTAAAGTGATTTGTTGTAGTTGTTAGATAATACATCATTTTAATTACAGATTATGTCATGTCAAAATTACAAGTCGATTATTTTTTCAGTTCAGTCAGGGTTATATACACTTGGGTGCCGCAAAAAGTATGTATATTTAAAAAAAAAAATTTTGAAGGTTATTAAGAGAATAATATAAAAAAATAGCGATTATATAGTTTTATTGTATTTTTTTAAAATATGTTTAAACGTTAACATTATTTTTTATCGGGTTAAATGGACCACTGATGCAAAATAAAAAATTTACGGTGTTTCAAACTTTAGTATGCAATTTTCGATCAAAAAATTATGTTTAATTATTTATAAAAAACTGTCTATTAGAAA
>CM032456.1:101509137-101559137 GCA_019049505.1 Pachyrhynchus sulphureomaculatus
ATTGTATCTCTGAACTGCGACAAGCAAACCATCGCCCAGGAATCAACGGACAATCGTATATAATATGAAAATACAATACGAAATTGGGTCTTAAAACCGAAGGACCAAATTACTCGAGCCAAAGCCAAAAATCAGACTGATTCTAAAGCGCTATTTGAAGTGCCATAAAAACGACCAAATAAGATATGAGAGTTTTAATAATTAGTGTTTTCTTCAGGCGGGCTTTTTACCGACATATGAGGTATCTGAGAGTTTAAGAAAGTGTATTGCTTTTTTGAACGCCGTTAAATGAGTAATCTTGTTATACTATTTAAATTTAGCTGAAACTACAGAACAACAAAACTAATTTAAATCTAAAGAACTTTTTGGAATCGATTCGATCTGTCTTTTTTTTATTATATAACCTTAGTGTTGTAATTCCCGTAGCCTCTACAAAATAAAGAAACTCCTAACACATGTACAAACTATCATATATTATCCACAAGTGGGGTAATAATTAAAGGGTGCCCATAAAACAGGCTTGTTCTTGGAAACTACCTGCAATTATCTATTTTTTTATAGACACAGCACACGTGCTGCAGGGAAATCTCTAAAGCTCTACAGGAGAGACGCTTGTGCGGAAAAAGCGATTCACGTTGATCTTGATTCGCTGTATATACATACATATATATATATATATATATATATATATATATATATATATATATATATATATATATATATATATATATATTTATATATATATATATATATATATATATATATATATATATATATATATATATATATATATATATATATATATTTATATATATATATATATATATATATATATATATATATATATATATATATATATATATATATTTATTTATGTATATATATATATATATATATATATATATATATATATATATATATATATATATATTGTTTTTAAAAGACTGAACCTCGGTCGAACGTGGTTTGTTTTTTTTTTTGCAGCGTCGGATATTTTTTACACTGAAAAAAAGTAAATTCATTTAATTTTTCATAATATAAAATAAGAAACTTTTGATTTTAAAGTATAGTTAAAACAGTCCCGGTTATTGTCAAGAACTGACTGATTTGTTTTTGGCTTGTCCATTTGCTATAGTCATTAACGTACGTACATGTTGAAAAAACCATAAAAAATTCAGGATTAAATTTTTCATTAGTTTAGGTTAGGTACCATTATTTTTCTGCAATTGTGTCAATAGAGTAAGCAATTTTTAAAACATCTTGTATATAGTAGTGTCTAAAATACAATTAAATTGTTTTTTCCGACCATAAGGCCGATGTGTCACTTAAGCATGTGCAGTGATACGTTAATTCTAGGAGAAAAATTCTTAGATATACAGGGTGTTATGAAAATATTTGTAGCACCAGCAATTTTAGTTAAAAATTTGTAAATAGCACCCCCTCGCTTTCTTGAACGATTATTTTAACATTCAAACCAAATACTATAAGGACTCTACAAATCGCAATGTTTTTAAATAACATTTATGCCGTATATTGGCTAGAAGACAAATATTCGAGAATCGTAAAAGAACAGACCTGTACTAGGGCTTTTAGCATCCTAAAATAAAATAAGTAAATATTTATACTTGAAATATATCATTTAATTATACAACAGCTCTGTGACCCAGTATATCATATTTGTTGCCCATTATAGACTTGCGAGTTTTTTTTTTATCGCTCTCACCTCTTCGCCTCAGTAGGGATTTTACCCTTTTTGCATATCCCAAGGATATCGGCGAGGATGTCGTACTACCCATCAACGTTGTCCAAGTGCCGAAACATACATTGTTGTATTTCTCGGCACCTTTTTAAACAACGCGGTAGTGCTGCCACGGACGTTATTTGCATTTCTGCAAACAATTACTACCTACGTACATGGCCAGGCCAAATATACTTAAATAAATTAATAAATAAGTGTACCGACCTGCGGGATTGAACCCTCGACCTTCTGCACACAGTAGCAAAGTACTATGCCACCGAGCCACGGCCAGCCACCTTTACTTTGCATTTTTTTTGCATTTGGATATAAGGGTTAATAAAACATTCTAATAATAAGAATTAAATGAAAAATCTAATAAATTACGTAATACTTAATATACTAAAGAATAACTAGTTTCATAGGTTCATCCGCTCAGGCTTTTAAAATAATACCAATAATAATTATATCATCATGAATAAGTATGAGTACTTGTGCCTTTTATTTAAGTGGCGACCCGTATCTGGCAGCCATCTTTCTAACCTTTAACCTCCTTTATCTTGTAGGTGTATTCTGCTTTTTATTTTCCAATATTCACACTCAACTCGACGTGAAAGAAAAATAGTGTTCAGCTTCGTTTGAAAACATATTTTAAAAAAATACCAATTTATTACTCGCGCTTCTCAGTATTTTCCTTATATAAACCCTTATGTTACGTACGTAAATCTTCGAATCTTTCAAAGGGAAAATGAAAATATTAAGATAAGAACTGCGAAAAATGGATAAAAAGATCCTGCTTTGAAAAAGATGTATAAAAACTCACTCTACTTACCTTCCACAAACATCCAGAAAAAGGTAGTGATGTGAAAGTAGTGGAGCAACGTTACGATGAATACGCATGTTACTGCCATGTGGTCCCGAAAATTTAACTAAAAAAAGAAAATAATCAATGTTTATGTAACAAAGTATATTTGTGGAACTATGTTTTCTTTATTAAAATAAAATTTTTCAATATCTGCCAAATTCTCTGCACCATTTGTATATTTCGTAATAGATTATTTCGCAGCAAAAAATGAGATTGAAGTACTACATAATGTGTGAAACGTCGTAAATAATAATAGTTTTTATTCTTTGCCAATGTATACTCAAAAAAATAAAACATTATGATAAGAAAATAGTTGAACATTGAAGTGGAAGATATAGATTCTTGGTTGTGTTTTATGTTATAAAAATGAAGATTTTAATGACGTTGCGCCCATTGTATTAAACTTTATCAATTTTTTTGTATATTTGATTTTTACCTACAAAATGTTGAAATTAGGTAAAAAATAACCGGTCAAGTGCAAGTTGGATTTGCGCAATTAGTGTTACGTACAAGCGTTCATTTGACACTCCACTTGATGACCCGGTAAAAAAAAAAATTCACTTCCGATTTCATCCCCTAAAACTAACCCCTTAAGTCAAAATTTAATTTTCAAAACTGCACGGCTCTGATGAGGATATCAATCCTATATTATTGCCAAATTTCAACTTTCTATGTCAAGTAGTTTCTGAGAAAATCGGGTGTGACAGACAAACAGGGAGACAGACAGACAGAAGGACACCGAAATGATCTTATAAGTGCGGAATACTAATAAACCACTTTATGAACACACAGCACTCAATAATATACATTATATATTATATGTAATGAATTTCGAATATAACAATAAGTTCAATATTATCATCATCATCACGCAGACTCCTCATTCTAATCCAGTTGCTTCGCTCTTGAACTGTTTGAATCCAGTTTTCGGTAGCTCGTTTCATATCATCAGGCCATCTCGTGGCGGTCTCCCTCTACTTGCATAGGCTTCTTGTCCGGTGCGCCCTTCAGCACTTTTTTTGCCCATCTATTGTCCCGAGTCCTCACCATATGACCTGCCCAGTTCCACTTTAGCCTCGTTATCCGGTCCACTGCATAGGATACTTTTGTCGTCTTCTTATACCAGCGTTGGGAATGTTATATCTGAGCGATGTGCCCAGGACAAAACGTTCCATGGTTTTTTGTGCCACCCTTATTTGATTCATTGATTTTTTAATTAGTGTTGAGGCCTTGGCTCCATATGTAGAAAACGGGTAGCACACACTGCTCAAAGGCAGATCGGAATGACTGATTTCAATATATATCGGAAATTCCCAAAGGGACGATGTAATTCTTGGGTTTGATTGTCTGTCTATCTTGACTTCGTGCTCCAAATATTTATAAGCAGTGACTTGTTAGAGTCAGAGGTGTCAAACTCAATTTTGCAGAGGGCCATATATTAAATTTAGAATGTGTAGGCGAGCCAGATTCAAATAAAAAAAAAAATGTACTGAATTATTATAACATTTTATTTATTTAATTATATAGTATATAATATACGGTTGTTAAAAATTACGATTCTTCATTGCGATCGCGGGCCTTATTGATACGTCCCGGGGGCCGTATGCGGCCCGCGGGCCGTATCTTTGACATCCCTGTGTTAGAGTTACTTATCGTCGACTGAGGCAGAATGACTGAACACGAAATTTATGACTTGGGTCTTTGAAAAGTTTATATTCAATTATCAATTGCGACGTCACTGTGTTTAGTATTTATAATGTTATAAGCATAGTCTACACGATCCGTTATCAGAATAATATCATCGGCAAACCTCAGATGGTCAAGCATTTCACCATTGATGTTGATACCCATTTTAGTCCAGTCCAACTTCTTGTATGTATTCTAAAAGGGTTTTAAAAAATTTGGAGAAGATGGTATCCCCTTGTCTTACACCTCTCCCTATTCCAAATCTTTCTGAATCCCTGTAGAGCCTTACCGATGCTGTGACATGGTTCTATATATGTTTTAGGATGTTTATATACCTTGAATCTACACTACATTCACTAAGTGCTTCAAAGAGTCTGTTACGGCTGACTAAATCAAACGCTTTCTCGTAATCCACAAATATAAGAATCAGTGGTTTGGTATACTTAATACATTTTCCTATAAGTAGTTTGATTGTGAGAAGATGATTATTAATCCCATAGCCTACTCTGCATCCAACCTACTCACGTGCCTGGTAAAACTCTAGGTGCGGTGTAAAACGGTTTGCCAATATTTTTATGAAAATCTGTATAACCTGTAGGCAGAAAAGTTTTTGGTCTGACACATAGATGTCGCCCTTTTCGAAAAATCCATGATTTTTAGAAAGTACCAACCTTCAAACGATACGTGTCAAAATTTCATAACATTTCGACTATTAGTTTATAAGTTACAGAGGTTTTAGTGACGCTACTTTTGATAGTTTCAAAAGAATGGAAAAAATCGAATTTCGTGTGTTAATTAAACACTGTTTTTTGATGGGAAAAAAAAATACCGTTCAAGCAAAGCAATGGCTTGATAAATGTTACGGGGACTCTGCCCTGGAAAATCACTCATCATTCACTGGTATAATGAATTTAAACGCGGTCATACAGATACAAATAATGCTGAACGCTCTGGACGCTCAAATGAAGTGGTTACACCAGAAAACATAAAAAATCCACAAAATTGTTTTAGATGATCGTCAAGTGAAATTGCGTGAGATAACTGACACCCTAAAGATATCAAAAGAACGTGTTGGTCATATTTTGCATGAATATCTGGGCATGAGAAAGCTCTGTCCGAAATGGGTATCGTGTTTGCTCATAGTGGACGAAAAACAACAACGTGTTGATGATTCCGAGCGCTGTTTGGAGCTGTTGAAGCTAAATAAAAAGAATTTTTCATGCGATATATGACAATGGATGAAACATGGATCTACCACTACACACCGGAATCAAATCAGCAGTCAGTTGAATGGACAGCAGCTAATGAAAACCGCCCGAAGTGACAAAAGACACAACAGACGACTGGGAAGGTTTTGGCCTCTGTATTTCGGGATGCGCATGGAATAATTTTCATTGACTTTACTAAGAAAGGAAAAAGCATCAATAGCGAATATTATTGGTGCATTTGAAGGCAGAAATCGCAAAGAAACGGCCACAAACTAACAAGAAAAAAAGTGCTCTTTCATCAAGGCCGTGACACAAGTGAATGGTTACGATGGCAAAAATTGCATTAATTAAAGTTCGAATTGCTTCCTCATCCACTGTATTCTCCAGATTTGCCCTCCAGCGACTATTATCTATTAGCAGACCTCAAGAAAATGCTCGCGGGAATGAGATTTGGCTCCAATGAAGAAGTTATCGCCGAAACTGAGGCCTATTTTGAAGGCAAAGACAAATCCTTCTACAAGAAAGGTATAGAAATATTAGAAAAGCGTTGGACTGATTGTATCACTCTTGAAGGAGACTATATTGATGAATAAAGTAGAATTTTGCAGAAAACAGTGTGTATTAAGTAGCTAGACCAAAACTGTTGGGTCATCTTTAGTGGTAGCGGGTAGATACTCCCCTATGATCGATCCCGATAGAGGACAAGTATACTTCAGGGATATGACCCTGCCCACACCGCCTTGATTTTCTCCCACTTTTTACGATCCAAGAGTCTGAGTCCTATTTACCATCCTTTCCTATTTGAAATTCCATTTTATCTCCACCGCCACCCTAGCCCCGCTACGAGCCCGCATTGGCCAGCGTGGTAGGAAATCGGCCAAATTTCCCTTCATGATAGTTTACAAATAACAATAAGTTATACACCTCAAGACTGTCTTTTTTCTTACAGGGTTTTGACCGCACTAAAAGGGCAAAAAGAGAAAAAGTTTATGTTTTAGGGCTGTTTATTTTTACTTATATAATTGATAAAGGATGCAAATTTATACAGAGTCGTGTTAAAGTTTGATTTAATTCTCAACTGTGCAATATTTATTAATTAAATCTTACTTAAATAACTGATGTATTCTTTGTCATTGACAATGTGTTGTTTTTTTATATATTTTTTTTTATTTTACTAGAAATTTGCGGCAATCTTTTTCCCAGATGACAAGTTTAGTTTGTGGAATGTCGAATTTGTAATTTTCACTTCCTTCGTGTTTATGTAAAGCTGTAGATGCATTTTTTTGTATATGTATGTCTACTTAATCTAATATTTAAGTATTATGTTGTCAGTCTCCAAAAGACTAGTTCACAACGTCAATGACGTACTCATTTAATTAAAATTTCTATCTCTCGGGCCAGAGCTTGAGACAGGGTAAAAAATCTAGTGAATAAGGTGGATATGGTAGCAATTTGTATCACAATTCATGAAGTAGTGAAAAAGTAAAGCAGTCTCAGGCGTTTTCATCGCGGTTTCCCATTCAAACAGTCGAGGAGGGTTGCATAATACTCCCCTGGTATTGTTCGATCGTTTTTCAAATAATCGACTAAGATAATGCCTTTGGAATCCCAAAATACTGTAGCCGTTACTTTTCAACCGATAAAACAACCTTCGCATTTAATGCTCACTTGAAAATCTTACTAACAATAAAAACTATATTGGATTTTGAGTGAAACTTGGTATCATATACTTGGAAGGATAATACTTCCACACCGTGGGTACAAAGTGGCATAAATCGTCACCTCTCGGAACTTTACCATATATATCAAATAACCCTCATAATAGTGAGAAAGAAGCCACTTTTTGGTATAAAATGTTTCGAAATATTTATAAATATGCCTGTTTTCGGCGATTTTTTTGAAAAAAAATATATATTTAAAGCAGGTTGCTAAAGCAAAAGCTAATGGCAAAGTTACTTTCTTAGATGAAAAACCTTATTTTCTCTAATGGGACCATTATAATACGAGAATTAACTTAAAATAAACTCTCAAGTTTCAACTAAGAGGAATTGGAAGAGAGGTTCAGAAAGATTTAAACGAAACTCAATTTCCGCTGTGTAAAGCTACTAAAAGTTTAATTGCTCCGATTGTGGACATTACTTTTAATTATTTTTGTGATAACAGAAGTAATTAAGAAAATTAAATGGGAAGTGGTCGTTCTGGTAACGTAAAACTAATTATTTAATTACCGTCAACAATAAAAATAGTTTTTTTTTTCTTGCTGTTTAATTCATGCAAACTTAAAAAAATAATATTAGGCATTATTTCAAAGATTCAACAGTTTAATTCTAAACAAATGCAGACAAACAAACTATGAAAACAAGAAGACCTATAATTTGAGAACTAAAAACAAGTTTCTAGTCTCTCCTAAGAGTTAAAAATCATTTTAGTTTATTGCCAAGGAGCTTGACCATGTTTTCACTAAATTAGCTACACCACATTTACACGGTCAGACAATTTTATTGCAGCAACATTTGTTGAAAAGCCAACTTGTTACGTCAATTCTTGCGCCAATCTCATCCCCGACCAAAGTCATCTCCCATCGTGTTGGGGGCTTTTCTTCATGTTCATGCTTCGCCGCCATTCTAATAATCTGCTTGTCCACCTGCAATCTAACCACGTGTTGTACAAATTGGAACTACAAACATGCTATCCTTTCGATGATATCACTCACGCCTTTGCGAGTTTCTGAATTATTTACACGATCGGACAACCGAATGCCCAGCATAGAGCGTTCCATCTTCCTCTGGAAAATCTTTAACTTTTTAGTGCTTGCTTTGGTGAGCGTTAGAATCTCTGTTCCATGTGTGATAACGGGAAGTACGCATTGGTTAAAAACTTTTCTTTTGAGGCAGATGGGAATACATTTCTTAATTTACCATAAGCCGCTCAGCTAAATTCAATTCGCCTCCGAAATTGGTTGTAATTTTTACATCTTGGCCCAAGTATCTATATTCTCGAACTTCCTCCATTATGTATTGTTTTGGGTTAATGCTCCTCCTAATATAAGATTTATCATAATTTTGTTTTTCGTGTGTTAATTTGTAATTCCACATCTTAACTTTACTTGTGGCTTCAGTCAGTTCTTGAAACATTTTTTCGGCTTCACGCAGATCATCGGCGATGAACACAATGTCATCGGCGAAACGGAGATTATTCAACATTTTTCCATCGATGCCGATGCTTTTTGACCCAAGTCAATTTCTTTAAAATCGTACTTCAGAATTGTAATGAACAGTTTAGGCGTCATTGTGTCTCCCTGCTCTCTGTAGTTGAAATTTATTTGTATCTTGGTGGATCCTTATACACGTGGTAGATTTGCTATACATATATGTTGTGTATTAGGTAGGCGTAGTGATAGTCGGCACGGCACTGGCTTAGAGCTTTAATTATGTATTCTTTTTCAACAGTATCGAAGGGGTTTAGGAAGTCTACGAAAATAAAAACCAATAGTCCGTTGTATCTAGTCATTTTTTCTATAGGCTTTTTTATAGCTAAAAGATGATCTTGAGTCCCAAATCCTGATTTGCAATGCACAGACTATCAACAATTTCCAGCGAAAATATTTTAAAGATGCTTGATATTATTTTCAGTCTCTCAGAAAAGATATTTTAATCAAACTAGACACTTCCGTAAGAATCACAGACGTTTCGTAGCAAATAAACCGGGCAAATGCAAGTTGCACTTGTGCAATTAGTGTTCCGTAGATTGATTGCTTTTAAAATAAAAATTTTTGTTACGATGGTATAAAATAATCAGTGACTTCACAAAACACACCCCGAATGGATTTTTAACAAAGTTTTTTCCCGATCTTTACTAAAAACTTGAAATTTTTGTTTTTTTTTATACATACCAGATCAATGATTAAAGGTAATGCATTTGCGATAATTTTCGTTCAATTTACACCCTGTGGAGAGTTATTCCAGAATTTTTTTAAAAATTTTTTGATTATTACTTTTCGAGATAAGGGGAGACACCGATTTTTCGCAATTTTTTAAAAATAATACAAAGAAAAGTGTGCGTAAGTATTACTTCTTCTTCTTCTTCTTTATATTAGGCATTCCTGCCTGTTTTTTCTTTAATGTATCGTCGCTACAGGTCGTGCTTCCATTTTTTCGTGGGCGTCCTATACTTCTTCGGCCCACCAGTGATTTATATTGAGCTATTTTCACTAATCGTCGTTCGGACATTCTATTTATGTGTTGGTTCTATTCTTGTTTTCTGTTTCTTATCCACGTGTTAATGTCCTCTACTTCACATATGTGTCTTATGTCGTCATTTGTTTCTCTACCCCAAAATGTTCTTACTACAATTATTCTTAATGTTTTCATTTCACTTGTTTGTAAGTACCTCTGAGTTTTGCATGTTTCTGGTCTTGTCTCTGCTGTGTAGGTCATAACTGGTCGAACTACAAATTTATATATACGAGATTTTACTTCTATTCTCAAGTTTTTATTTTTCCAAATAGTGTCATTCAAGCATTCTGCTATTCTATTGGCTTTTACTATTTGTTCCTTTATTTCTTCTTCTATGTTGTTGTTATGTGATAATTTGATTCCTAAATATTTAATTGTCATCACCTGCTCTATAATCTGATTATCGATTTCCAGCTTACACCTAATTAGTTCTTTGGAGACAATTACTGATTTGGTTTTTTCAGCCGATATTTTCATATTAATTTCTTTGCTGTGTATTAAACTGATGTAATAATTTCTGCAAGTCATCTTCATTCTCAGCGACTAGGACAGTATCGTCGGCGTAAGACAATATTTGTATCTCTTTATTGCCCATTTCATAGACTTTTTTGTCTTTACCTGTTTAATTATTTCATCTAATATAATGTTAAAGAGTGAGTCTCCTTGTCTAATACCAGTTGTTATCTCTATGGGTTCAGTTAACTCCGAATTTACCATCGCTTTTATTTTATTTCTTTGGTAAATGTTCTCAATTAGTTTTATTATATCCAATGGAATATTCTTGTCATAAAGTGTATGCACTACGTCTTGCAGCTGTACTCTATCTAATGCTTTTGCCAAATCTATAAAGCATAAGAACGCTGGTCTGTTATACTCAATTGATTTTTCAGTAATTTGATTACAAATACTGCGTCGTTACAGGATCTTCCGCTCCTGAATCCTTGTTGTTCTTCAGAAAGTTGTATAAGTGGAGTTATTTTATTGGTAACAATTTTTGTCGTCAGTTTTAAAGTTCTGCACAAGAGGTTAATTCCTCGATAATTATTAGGATCGGTTTTTTCACCTTTTTTAAAAAGTGGCATCATTATGCTTGTTTCCATTTTTCTGCTATTCGCGATCCTCGTATTATTTTGTTTATGAGCTTTGTCAATTCTTTAGTCAGTTCCACTCGTCCGTACTTAAATAGTTCATTTTTTATTTCGTCCTTACCAGCTGATTTTCGGTTTTTTAATTTTTTGAGAGCTTCTTCCACCTTTCATCTATTTCTGATGTCTTTGATTACTATTTTTGGTGTTTCGGGTGCCAAATTTTTCTTTTATATTATACAATTGCATTATATAATTTATCCATGTATCTTTTTCGATGTATCTTACTTCTATTAATTCTTTCATTTCCTTTCGCTATTCACGTATCATTCTCCAAATCTCCTTTTGCATACTATAAAAGTCATATTCCAATTCTCTAGAGAATTTTTCCCAGTGTTTCACTTTCTTTTTTCTTACTAATGCGTTTGTTTCATTGCGGACTGTCTTATATTCTTCATATGTTTCTCTGGTTTTTCTTGATCTATATTTAAGATAGGCTTTTGCTTTTTCTTGGCATTTTAATTTCACTTCCTCGCAGAACCAAGGTGTATTATTCGGTCTCCTTGAGGTTATGTTTATTTTACGTTCCCCAAATGCTTCCTTTGTTATGTTATCCTTGATCTTTCTCCAACTGTGTCTTCGTCCTCTACCATTGGGTTTTTATTTATTTTGTTCTCCAATCTTGTCTGGTAGAGATTTTTTATTGATTCGTCTTGTAGGCTTTCTATCATTGTCTTTGTTTTGTAAACTGTTAGGCTTGTTTTTTGAAGTCTTTTTATTGTCATTCTGATTTTCCCCAATACCAAAGACTGTGATCACTTCCTACATCTGCAGAACATAAACATTTTACCAGGTGTACAAGTATAAAATGCGGATTTCAGACAACAGATGGTGCACCAATGCAGTTTGTGCTATAAAGATTTGACAGTGCGCCATTTTGTTGTGTCATCAACAAGTGTCAGACGCGCACGAGTGATAAATTGGAAAAATGTGTGCAAAGTGTTGTCTTGTTGTGTTCAATATGTCGAAATTTATACCGAACAAAGAGCATTCGCAGACAGCATTAATTTTTTTGTTTTCATTTGAAGAAAACTGCTGTTGCATCAAACCGATTACTTCGAGAAGCTTATGGTGAATATGCTCCATCGCAAGATACGTGTAAACGATGGTTTCGGCGTTTCAAAAGTGGTAACTTCGATGTTGCAGACAAGGAACGTGGAAAACCGCCAAAAAAATACGAAGATGTGGAATTGCAAGCATTGTTGGACGAAGCTGATTCGCAAGCACAAAAACAACTTGCCGAGCAACTGGGCGTTAATCAACAAGCTGTTTCCAATCGACTACGAGAGATGGGAAAGATTCAGAAGCCGGTAGATTGGTACCATATGAGTTGAATGACAGGCAAATGGAAAAGCGCAAAAACACGTGTGACATTTTGCTCGCTCGGTACAAAAGGAAGTCGTTTTTGCATCGTATAGTTACAGGGGATGAAAAGCGGATTTATTTTGAGAATCCCAAGCGCAAAAAATCATGGGTAGACCCAGGCGCACCAGCCACATCGACCGCAAGACCGAATCGCTTTGGCAGATGCTCTGTGTTTGGTGAGACCAGAGGGGCGTGGTCTATTATGAGCTGTTAAAACCAGGGGAAACGGTTAATACTAAACGTTACCAATAACAATTCACCGATTTGAACCGTTTGTTGCTTAAAAAAAGGCCAAAATACCGAAAGATGCAACGCAAAGTCATTTTTCTTCATGACAGTGCTCCATCACATACGGCAAAACCAGTTCCCGACAGGTTGGAAGCACTCAGCTGGGAAGTTCTACCCCATGCGGCTTACTCACCAGACTTGGCTCCTTCCGATTACTACTTGTTTGCATCGATGGGTCACGCACTTGCTGAGCAGCGCTTTGGTTCGTACGAGGATGTGAAAAAATGGCTCGATGAATGGTTCGCAGCAAAAGGGGAAGATTTTTACTGGCGTGGTATTCACAAAATGCCCAAAAGATGGGAAAAATGTATAACGAGCGATGAAGCATACTTTGAATAAAGCACTTTTTATCATTCTTCCGAATTTAACATGTTTTTTTAGAAAAAAAAAAAAACCCGCATTTCATACCTGTACACCTGGTATGTCTAATATTTGTGTATAATGTATTTCTCTATTTGTTAGAATGTAATCTATGATTGATCTATCTCCTCTCATATTTTGAAATGTATATTTATGCTGTTCTCCATGTTGAAAGAAGGTGTTATTTATTCGGAACTCATTTTGTGCGGAGAAGTTTATCAAAAATTCGCCTTTCTCATTCATCATATTATATATATATATATATATATATATATATATATATATATATATATATATAATATATATATATATATATATATATATTTAAGTAAGTATTACATTACATGTTTTTATAAGCTTTCATTTGACACACCACTCGTAATTTTTTTTTCACTTCCGATTTCATCTCCCAAAATTAACCCCTTAAGTCAAAATTTAATTTTCAAAACTACACGGCGTTAATGAGGCCATTAATTTCTATATTAGTGCCAAATTCAACTTTTTATGTCAAATAGTTTCGGAGAAAATCGGGTGTCACAGATGGATATACAGACAGACGGACAGACACCGAAGTGATCTTATAAAGGTTCCGAACGGAATACCAAAAAACTACGATTTTACACTCTCAAAAGTAGGCTGTAATGACAGTAAAATAGGAAACTTTTCAAATATTCTATGAAAGGCACAACAAACAATAATTAATTTATTATCCCAGGAATCCAGAAACAAATACCTAACTTAAGGCACTATCATTTAAATATGTATCCAGTATTGTCTGAAATTAATTCCCGTCAGCTGTCATCAGAGCCACATGTAGATATCACCACTGAAGTGATGAACAACCAAAACATAAACAACTTTGCACGATTGATGAGGAGTAACGTCAGTTTGCGGTTCGATCTGTCAAATTGAATGATCGCCTTCGCATAACGGTTGGCATTTTCGGTTATCCAGTTTATTCAGCCTTGCACAGTTTTATTTCTTAGTTTTTGGGCGCATTTTTAAAGGAGTAATCACACTACGAATGTTAGAAAGTGGTTGGAAGCCAAAGAACCGCTTTATATTATTCAATGGTTTTGTTACCCTTTACCCATCTTCTTAATCAAGTTCTTATCAGGTACTGTAACAGGTGTATTTTTTGAGCTACCTGCTGTTTATATATTAGAAAAAGTAAATGCGTAATCATTTGTTAATTTATCAATATAAATTAAAGGATTTTGATCATTACAGGTTATAAATTTGTTTCTTTTTACGACGCCGTCTCCTCACGAAGGTTGGCGATCGATATAGTTAAACGAATTTTAGAAACTGCTGCTCGAAAAATATCAGTCGAAGCATATCCAAACCACCTTCTCATGTCCTTCAGCTAAGACTTCGGTCGTCTTCCAATCGATCGTTTGACCTTTATTATTCGTACTTTCGGCACGTCATAATATGTCCAAAGTATTGAGGTTTTCTTATTTTTATGGTTGTTAATAATTCCTTCATTTTGTTCATTCTTTCCAGTACTTCTGAGTTCTTTATTTTGTGTACCCAGGAGATGCGAGGAAGGCGTCTATAAATGTACATTTCAAAAGATTACAGTCGTTTCTCTGAGCCAGGAATAAAGGTCCAGGTCATTCATACAATAGCACGGAGAATACATGCGCTCTGACGATTCTCATTCGGATTTCGAGACTGAGACTTGTGTGATGGAAAAATTTATTCATATTCATGTATGTTACTTGGGCCTGCTCAATCCGGGAATATATTTCCTTTCTTGGATCCCACTTGACATTTACATTAGTTTCCAAATATTTAAATGTAGAAACCTGTTTTGCAGTGTTGTCCCTGATTTCGAGGGATTCTGGTAGTAGATTTTTCTTAGTTGTTACCATCTACTTAGTTTTTCTTATATTCATAGATAATCCAAATTTTTCGCTCGCTGTTACGACGCGATTGATTAGTTGCTGGAGATCCTTGATATTATTTGCTAATAGAACAATATCATCAGCATGGGTTATTTTTATGCTTTCGGACTTTTTCAGCCCAATTTTAACTTCTATTGATTGCAGTAAAGGTTTTTAACAATATTTAGATCTCTTTTGTCTATATTTGTTGTTTCTAGAACGTGAGACATTAAACTTCTTCTTTCTTCTTCTTCTTCCTACGTTAGTGTTCACTACAAAGGTTTCCCAGAAACAATTGCGATGATGAAGACCAGCTCTCATACCATCTTATTGGGGGTCTTTCAAGCGGCCGAGGTGTGTTTGGTCGCTTCTCTTTTGCAACCTTAGCCAACCGGTCATTTGGCATTCTGTCCACATGATCTCTCCATTCTCTTCTCCTATTCCTTGCCCATCTCACCACATCCTGTATTTCGCACATTTCCCTTATTTCTTCACATCTCTTCCGGTCAAATAAGGTATGTCCTGTTATCGATCTAAGTGTTCGCATTTCTGTTGTTCTTAGGAGTCGTTTTGTTGTGTTCTCCACTCTGGTTTCTATCGCGTACGTCATGATCAGTCTTACGCATGTTTTGTATATTCTTACTTTGCTCCTGGTGCTCATATATTTGTTTCTCCCAAATTATATCTCTTAAGTATCCTGATATTAATGATGCCTTTGTTGTTTGAGTTTTTACTTCCTCCTTAAGGTTCCTGGTACTTGTTATGTTTGCCCCTATATATTTGAAGGACATCACTTGTTCTACACTCTGATCATAAATCGCGCGTTTGCATCTTTTCGGTTCTTTAGATATTGTAAGGGATTTTGTTTTCTTTACAGATATTTGCATATTAAACACTTTTGCTGTTTGTTGGAACTCATGTAGGAGTCTCTGTAAGTTATCTTCATCTTCTGCATCATCGGCGCAGCATATTATTTTTATTTCTTTGTCTCCCAATCGATATCCTCTCCCAGTTTTCTTTACTTCGTTTATAATTTCATCCATTATGATCTTAAATAAGATTGGACTTATCTCTTTGTCTGATTCCGGTTATCATAGATATTTTATTGCTTAATTTATTTGCCACTCTTACATATGTGTGGTTGTTGATGTTCAACTCTTCGATAGTTTTTATTATATTCGGGTGAATTCCCCTTTTTCGTAGTAGGGTTATGACATCAGTTAACCGTACCCTATCGAACGCCTGGGTAAAATCGATGAAACACATAAAGGCTTTTTCGGTAATTTGGCGGAATATAAATATGGCGTCTATAGTAGACCTGTTCTTTCTGAACCCTTGTTGTTCTTCACAGATTCCGGTTAAAATTATTTCTTCTGCTAAAATTTTAGTGAACAATTTTAGTACCGCACTCATTAAGCTGACACCTCGATAGTTTTTTGGATCTGTCCTTTCTCCTTTCTTGAAAATTGGTATCAAGATGCTTTCTTTCCATTCGGATGGTATAATCTTGGCTGTGAGTATTTTGTTAAAGAAAATCTGTAATTCTTCTAGTAATTTATCACCTCCATATTTGATCATTTCGTTCTTAATTTCGTCCATGCCCGGGGCTTTTCTGTTTTTTAATTTCGCTGTCATGTGCTGTATTTGATTCAAGGAAATGGTCCTATTTGGTTGGGCAACATTTTCATCTTCATGCTGTATTTCCTGTGTTAATGAATTGGTTTCTGATGGACTATAGAGTTTTTTGAAATATCTTTCCCATTCTTCCACCGTAATTTTTGTATTTTGTAAATACTCATTTATTGATTTTTTTTCTATTTCTCAGTAGATTCCATATTTTTTTTTTGTCCTCCGTACAGGTCATGTTCCATATCGTTCAAAAATTTCTCCCAATGCTCTCTTTTGATTCTCTGGATATTCTCGTTGACCCTGTTTCTTACATTTTTATAATCATTGTATGTTATAGCATTGGATCTGTATTGTAGGTACGATTTTCTTTTTTCTTCAGCTAATGTCTTAACTTCTTGTTTGAACCAAGGCTTTGTGTTTGGTTTTCCCCCTTTCTTTATTATCCTTCTTCCCAATGCTTCTTCTGCTGCTTCTAGCATATTAGTTTTTAGTTTTGTCCATGCCATTTCTATGTTATCAGCCTCTCGAATATCATTTGTGGCTATTTTTTCTGTTAACCTTTGTTGATATAGATATTTGGTTGAGTCGTCGGATAGAGATTCTATATTGATTTTGCTTATTTGTTCGACGGGTTCGCTACGAAGTCCTTGCATGGTTGTTCGTATTTTTGCTATTACAAGATAGTGATTCGTTCCAGCATTGGCGGAAGCTAAAGTTCTCACGTCCTGTATTCTTGTTGGATGAATATTTCTATTTGTGATTACGTAATCAATTGTTGATCTTTGTCCATGTGTATTTTCGAAGGTGTATTTGTGTTGTGGTTTATGTGGATAAAAGGTGTTGTTAATTCTAAGTTCATTTTGTATGCATAGTTGTATCATTTGTTCACAATTATCGTTTATAGTTTCTTCGTTAAATCGATTTTTGATGTCAGGTATAACTTCATCACCAATTCTCGCATTAAAATCCCCTAGAACTATTAATTCATCATCACTAGGTATGTCGTCTAAAACTGTTTGTAGGTTCTGGTAAAACAGGTCTATCTCCGTTTGAGGCTTGCTGGTATCGGGTGCATATATACTTATTATCTGTGTCAATCTTGATTTTTGTAGTTCGATCGTCACTTGTAGTAGTCTGTCGTTAATATATTTCGTTTTGCTGACTTGGTTTTCAAATCTTTCGTGTAGCAGTATGCCAACCCCTGATGCAGCTCTTTCATTTTTTTCTTTGCCAGTGTATATCAGTATGTGGTTTTCATAATTGTCGTTTCCTTTGCCTTTTTTTTTTTGGTTCCCGAGAGTGCACTGTCAAATAATTTCGGAGAAAATCGGGTGTGACAGACGGACAGACAGACAACGAAGTGATCTTATAAGTATTCCGTATGGAACACTAAAAATGGATAAAATTGTAGTGCGAGCTGTTATAAAATACTTCGCTTTGAAAGGTTCGACTCCCACTAATATTCATAAAGATTTAAATGTCACATTAAATTATTCTTTTCCTTCATTTTCGACGATTAAAAAGTGAGCTGCTGCATTTAAACGTCGCCGTACATCCGTTCAAGATGATAAACTCTTAGGACGCTCGAAAACCTCTACGATGGACGAGATTGTAACAAAAATTCACAATAGCGTACGAATGATTACCGTCTGAAGAATCTCGAGCTCGTTGACACTGTAAACATCTCGATAGGCAACGTCCATCACATTTTACACGATGTTTTGGGTATGAGAAAGTTTTTCGCTTGATGGGTGCCGCATTTCTTAACAATCGGCCAAAAACGCATTCGAATGAACAGTTCCCACGAGTGTTTAGACCTGTTTAAACATAAAAGACATGGATTCATTACTACAAGCCAAAGGAGCAGCCGAAACTGTAGGTGGGAGCAGGTGAAAGTGCGCCCAAGAAAGTAAAAACGGTTCCACTTGCAGGAAAAGTCATGACTACAGTTTTCTGGGATTCTTATGGTATTGTGCTCGTAGACTATCTGAAGAAAGATAGAACGGTCACCGGGGAGTTTTATGCTTCACTATAGGACTAATTGAAGGGCGCTATTCGTTCGAAATGTCCATATCTCGTAAAAAAGAAAGTGCCTTTTCATCACGGATTGTTGCTGCAAAATTCCATGACCTTCGCTTCGAAGTGTTTCCACATCCATCGTATTCGCCAAATTTGGGTTCCAGCGATTACTTCTTGTTTTCAACCTTGGAAAAATAGCTGGCGCACGAAGAAGCTGAGATGAACGCTTATTTTGTATAGTTGTATAAATCTTATCATAATGAGGGTATTAAAAAGGTGGTAAGTCGTTGGACTAAATGTATTGATTTGCAAGGTGACTATGTAGTGCAGTAAAAAAGCCTTTGAAATTGCAAAGTCTAGATACAGAAATATTATGATATTATCATCTCTAGGATACCATCAGGAGTATTGTCCTGAGTTGTGGACCGCGAAAAACTTTTACTCTTTTCTTTGATTGTGTTAGCCGATACTTGTTGGAAATTCATAATAAAATTATATAAAAACAACACTATGTTTTAATTTCCAATATATTTAAAGTCACTTGACAATTGTTTCACCATACAATGACTTCTTCAGAAGTAAATAAGAAAGAAAAATATTTGGTAGTAATCCTGGTTAAATAGTGCTTAAAACTATCCTTAATTACCTAAGATTATGCTAATCATTTTATTATATTATTTACAGGCAGAATTATTTTAAGAATGCAAATCTGTGGTACTATGTCCGAGAACTAATAAAGATTAAGTAAGGGTGAATGGTTTAAGTCTACCTGTTCGTTTAATAATTGATTGGAGTTTTTCCGTTTGTTAATTTCAAGACATTCAAGCAAATTTAATTTTTTAGATTTATTTTCTACATGTAGGATTTTTAACGTATCATCAAAATTATGAGATTCGTTTATTATATGAGTTGCGTAATGTGAATTGTTCTTATTTTTTAAATAACTATGTTCATGTTCTTTAATGCGAGTTTCAAAAGATCTACCAGTTTGTCCTACGTAGGTTTTAGTACAAGATCCACAATTTAATAAGTAAACTCCTGATTTTTAGGAATTCTTAGATTTGGTTTTGTTATTCAAAATTATACTCTCTAAGGAATTACTGGTTTTGAATGCTATTTTATTGTTCTTTTTTATTAAATGTTTGGAAATTGTTCTAGTTATTTTCCCTGTGTATGTGAGTGTACTAAATTTTCCTTTTTTTTTGTCATTAATTGTGGGATAAATTAGAGAGATTGCTTGTTTAAAGGATTTTTTTATTCAAGATATTATCTATAATGTTGGGGTCATATCCATTATTAATTGCTATTTGTTTGATTATGTTGAATTCTTTGTTAAAATTAGTTTTTAGCCATAGGGATATGTAACAATCTATGTATGAAAGAGTTAAAAGCTGCCAATTTGTGTGGATACGGGTGGGATGAGCTATTGTGTATGACTGTGTCAGTTTGTGACGGTTTGTGAAAAATTAGGGAGAAATCGTGTTTATTGTTCACTTTTGATATATGTTAGATATGTCTAAGAAATTTATAGAGTTATTGGTTTCTAATTCTATGGTAACTTTAATATTAGGATGCAAATTATTTAGGAATAATAATGTACTAAAACCTACGTAGGACAAACTGGTAGATCTTTCGAAACTCGCATTAAAGAACATAAACATAGTTATTTAAAAAATAAGAACAATTCACATTACGCAACTCATATAATAAAACGAATCTCATAATTTTGATGATACGTTAAAAATCCTACATGTAGAAAATAAATCTAAAAAATTAAATTTGCTTGAATGTCTTGAAATTAACAAACGGAAAAACTCCAATCAATTATTAAACGAACAGGTAGACTTAAACCATTCACCCTTACTTAATCTTTATTAGTTCTCGGACATAGTACCACAGATTTGCATTCTTAAAATAATTCTGTCTGTAAATAATATAATAAAATGATTAGCATAATCTTAGGTAATTAAGGATAGTTTTAAGCACTATTTAACCAGGATTACTACCAAATATTTTTCTTTCTTATTTACTTCTGAAGAAGCCATTGTATGGTGAAACAATTGTCAAGTGACTTTAAATATATTGGAAATTAAAACATAGTTTTTATATATATTTTTACTCTTTTGTTTATAAACAAGTTAAGTTTTTAAAACGCATTTATGAGCTTAAAATTTAAATCGCTCCGGTTACACAGTGTGTCCGAAAAAGTTTTATATAAATGGAGAAAAAGTTTATCTTACATATTACAAAAAAAAATAATTCTTAATAAAAAGTTCTGCCTCACACGGAAATTTATAATTAAGCATCAAAAGTTTAAAATATTTGATGGTATATAGGGAAAATAAAAAATAATAATTTATAATGAAGAGTAAAGCGTGTTTAAATTTAAGTACAGAGCCAAATATTATTCGAAAATGTTAATAGGAACTAAAAAATTATGCTCACGTTTAGATTTGTGGCCTTCTTAGTAAAAAATTCAAAAACACTCCAGTAAACACGTCAGTAAAACTCGGATTATTTATTGAATAAAGAAAAACGAAATTAATTAAAAACTAGTATCAGTGCATGATTGTATCATATTTTGTTAAAAATTTAATAATCTTTTTATCTACTTAGCAATAATTACATCCATAATAAATTTGTGCTAATATCATTTTATTTTGAAATTACGACATTACTTAATTACTACGTACATAACATAACAACTAAACATATGGATTGATTTTAACTTTATTGCACAAGTGCTTCAATATATCCATCGTCCCTTTCTTCTTCTTCTTCTTCTTCCTACGTTAGGACCATGTCCTGTGTTCACCTCAAAGGTTTCCCAGAAACAATTGCGATGATGAAGACCAGCTCTCATACCACCTTATTGGTGGTCTTCCAAGCGGTCGAGGTGTGTTTGGTCGCTTCTCTTTTGCAACCTTAGCCAACCGGTCATTTGGCATTCTGTCCACATGGTCTCTCCATTCTCTTTTCCTATTGCCTGCCCATCTCACCACGTCCTGTATTTCACACATTTCCCTTATTTCTTCACATCTCTTCCGGTCAAATAAGGTATGTCCTGTTATCGATCAAAGTGTTCGCATTTCTGTTGTTCTTAGGAGTCGTTTTGTTATTGTGTTCTCCGCTCTGGTTTCTATCGCGTACGTCATGATCGGTCTTACGCATGTTTTGTATATTCTTACTTTGCTCCTGGTGCTCATATATTTGTTTCTCCAAATCATATCGCTTAAGTATCCTGATATTAATGATGCCTTTGTTGTTTGAGTTTTTGCTTCCTCCTTAAGGTACCTGGTACTTGTTATGTTTGCCCCTAGATATCTGAAGGACATCGCTTGTTCTACACTCTGATCATAAATCGCGAGTTTGCATCTTTTCGGTTCTTTAGATATTGTAAGAGATTTTGTTTTCTTTACAGATATTTGCATATTAAACACTTTTTTGCTGTTTGTTGGAACTTATGTAGGAGTCTCTGTAAGTTATCTTCGTCTTCTGATATGATTACTGCATCATCGGCGTAGCATATTATTTTTATTTCTTTGTCTCCCAATCGATATCCTCTCCCAGTTTTCTTTACTTCGTTTATTATTTCATCCATTATGATGTTAAATAAGATTGGGCTTAGGCTATCTCCTTGTCTGATTCCGGTTGTCATAGGTATTTTATTGCTTAATTTATTTGCCACTCTTACATATGTGTAGTTGTTGATGTTCAGCTCTTCGATAGTTTTTATTATATTCGGGTGAATTCCCCTTTTTTGTAGTAGGGTTATGACATCAGTTAACCGTACCCTATCGAATGCCTGGGTAAGATCAATGAAACACATAAAGGCTATCTTATTAAACTCTATGGCTTTTTCGGTAATTTGGCGGATTATAAATATGACGTCTATAGTAGACCTGTTCTTTGTGAACCCTTGCTGTTCTTCACAGATTCCGGTTAACATTATTTCTTCTGCTAAAATTTTAGTGAACAATTTTAGTATCGCACTCATTAAGCTGATACCTCGATAGTTTTTTGGATCTGTCCTTTCTCCTTTTTTGAAAATTGGTATCAAGATGCTTTCTTTCCATTCGGATGGTATAATCTTGGCTGTGAGTATTTTGTTAAAGAAAATCTGTAATTCTTCTAGTAATTTATCACCTCCATATTTGATCATTTCGTTCTTAATTTCATCCATGCCCGGGGCTTTTCTATTTTTTAGTTTCGCTGCCATGTGCTGTATTTGATTCAAGGAAATGGTCCTATTTGGTTGTGCGACATTTTCATCTTCATGCTGTATTTCCTGTGTTAATGAATTGGTTTCTGATGGACTATAGAGTTTTTCGAAATATCTTTCCCATTCTTCCACCATAATTTTTGTATTTTGTATATACTCATTTATTGGTTTTTTTCTATTTCTCAGTAAATTCCATATTTTTTTTTTGTCCTCCGTACAGATCATGTTCCATATCGTTCGAAAATTTCTCCCAATGCTCTCTTTTGATTCTCTGGATATTCTCGTTGACCCTGTTTCTTACATTTTTATAATCATTGTATGTTATAGCATTGGATCTGTATTGTAGGTACGATTTTCTTTTTTCTTCAGCTAATGTCTTAATTTCTTGTTTGAACCAAGGCTTTGTGTTTGGTTTTTCCCCCCTTTCTTTACAGTCCTTCTTCCAAATGCTTCTTCTGCTGCTTCTAGCATATTAGTTCTTAGTTTTGTCCATGCCGTTTCTACGTCATCGGACTCTCGAATATAATTTGTGGCTATTTTTTTCTGTTAACCTTTGTTGATATAGATATTTGGTTGAGTCGTCGGATAGAGATTCTATATTGATTTTGCTTATTTGTTCGACGGGTTCGTTACGAAGTCGTTGCATGGTTGTTCGTATTTTAGCTATTACAAGATGGTGATTCATTCCAGCATTGGCGGAAGCTAAAGTTCTCACATCATGTATTCTTGTTGGATGAATATTTCTATTTGTGATTACGTAATCAATTGTTGATCTTTGTCCACGTGTATTTTCGAAGGTGTATTTGTGTTGTGGTTTATGTGGATAAAAGGTGTTGTTAATTTTAAGTTCATTTTGTATGCATAGTTGTATCATTTGTTCACCACTATCGTTTATAGTTTCTTCGTTGAATCGATTTTTGATGCCAGGTATAACTTCATCACCAATTCTTGTATTAAAATCTCCTAGAACTATTATTTCATCATCACTAGGTATGTCGTCTAAAACTGTTTGTAGGTTCTGGTAAAATAGGTCTATCTCCGTTTGAGGTTTGCTGGTATCGGGTGCATATATACTTATTATGTGTGTTGATCTTGATTTTTGTCGTCACTTGTAGTAGTCTGTCGTTAATATATTTCGTTTTGCTGACTTGATTTTCAAATCTTTCATGTAGCAGTATGCCAACCCCGGATGCAGCTCTTTCATTTTTTTCTTTGCCACTGTATATCAGTATGTAGTTTTCATATTTGCTGTTTCCTTTGCCTTTTTTTTTGGTCTCCGAGAGTGCACATATGTCTAATTTATGTCTTTTTATTTCAAGTATGATTTCTTGGTCTTTGTTGTTAAATGATGTTATGTTCGAACATCCAATTCTTAGTGAAGTCGGTTTCCGTATGCGTTTAGTCCTTATTCTCGCCAGGTTGTCATTATTTAATCCTGTCCGTTCCGAGGCTATACCTTTGGTTTTAGGAGCACTTTGTTTTTTTTTTACCCAAGCAGGTCGCTGGCCTCACTTGGAACCCTCCTCTTTTATCCGGGCTTGGGACCGGCTATGGGATGCTAAGCTTCTCGATCCACCCAGCACCCATAGGCAGAGTTCGTCCCTTTTTAAACAGGAGATTGTTCTTCGAGAAAAATATTTTATTACATCTCTAATTACGTCAGGAGTTATAGCTTCACATGTTTTCCCTAGTGACTTTCTCAAGATGATCAAGATCTTGAAATGGCCTTTTAAGATAAACCTTTTCTTTAAGTAGCCCCATAAAAAAAAGTCTAGGGGGTGATGTCTGGAGACCTTGGGAGCCAAATAAACTGCACATACCCCCCTATTACTCTACCGTTAAAAATGTGAACATTTTTCGTACTGTGACATGATGCACCATCATGTTGGTACCATATACGTTGTCTTTCAATTAGTAGTAGGCGATTAAGAAACTCAGGGAACTCATTATTTAAAAATTCTAAGTTCTAACGTTCAGCATTCATATTTTTTCGAAAAACGAATAATCGAACTATTCTATCTTTAAAAATTCCACACCATACGTACGTTTTAAACGAGTATTGATCTCAAATTTGAGTATTGAAGTTAGGATTAACATCGCTCCACTAGCGATAGTTTTGAGAATTTACTGTCCCATTAGACGTAAATGTCGCTGAGGTCAGAGAAAAGTATTTGTCTTGCCATAATTGTATCTTCCAATTCTTCTTGAAACCAAGCACAAAATTCAAATCTTCGTCTAAAATCTCCTGTTTTTAAAGTATGGGTAAATTAGGATTTGTATGGTTGAAATTTATTTGATCTTAAAATTTTCGCTACTGCAGTTTTACTCACATCCAATAAAGCTGATCTTTTCTACTACCGACAGCATTACTTGATTTTAATTATCTTCATTTGAAACTCATGCCTGATGTTTCTTTTTAAATTTATTTCCAAAACTTCCATAAATCTTGAATTTATTTATTTGATATCCTACAGTTGTGAAGTGTACAGTTTTATCAGAGTGTTTATTATTAAAGATTTCTGCTGCTTCTCTAACAGTTTTATAATTATCTTCAACTATGAGAACAATTTCAATTTTATCTTCAACAGTCAATTTTAATGAAATTTTTAATTATTGCAAATACAGACTGACTTTAGTTTTGAAGTTCGTTTTCTTTTATTCAATAAATAATCCAACAATTACTGACGTGTTTATTGGAATTTTTTTGAATTTTTAACAAAGGCCACCAATCTAAACGTGAGCATAATTTTTTAGTTCCTATTAACATTTTCAATTAATGTTTTGATCTCTATTTAAATTTAAACACACTTTACTCTTCATTATAAATCATTATTTATTATTTTCCCTGTATAGCATCAAATATATATATATATATATATATATATATATATATATATATATATATATATATGTACAGGGTGGTCCAAATTGGACACTCTTAAAGATAAACCCCTTTATCTAAAGGAAATAGACGAAAACTGATGTCAGTGTCAGGGTGTTTTTCAAAAATCTGCTTTTTGGAAAAATGTTTGTAATTCTATTCCTATTAATATTTTAATAGTTATTAACGCAAAAATTTATTTTTTAATGGTTTCTGGAGAATTATAACCATGTTCCGAATTTTTCATTAAATTGCATTTGGACAGACGAAGCTTATGTAAGCAATACAGGTATTTTAATAAAAACCCAAGCGGCAGTTTTTTTCTAAAAAAGTTAACGTTGCTAAACCCGAACTAGTTATGTCGGGGCACTCCATTCCCCTAGCATCGTCGCTCAATTTGTTGGGCGTTAGTTTGGGAGCAAATATGTCTTGGCATGAAGATGTTGCAGGCATAGCAAGGAGAGCTTCTCAAAAATTGGGACTATTATTTAGAACCAGAAAGCTTTACACCCCACAGCAACTGTTAATTCTTTACAAAGCCCAAATTCGACCAACTATGGAATACTGCTCCCACGTTTGGGGCACCGCTCCCAAACATACACTGCATTTGTTGGATTCTGTTCAGAGAAGAGCGGTCCGTCTGATTGGGGACCCGGAATTGACCGGCGGCCTTGATTCGCTGGAACATCGAAGAACGGTTGGCGACTTGAGTCTGTTCTACAAGTATTTTCATGGAAGGTGTTCGAAGGATGTAGCCCGCTTAATTCCTCCCAAAGCGGTGCATGTTAGAAATACACGTCGCGCTGGTGCTTCGCATCCGTATGAGGTTCAGCTTGTTACTCCGCGTACGACGCTTTTCAAGCAATCTTTTATATGGAGAACGTCATCCCTTTGGAATAATTTGCCCAGCGCTGTGTTTCCCACCGAGTACAATTTACAGCGATTCAAGAACAACGTGAATCGCTTTTTTTGATCCGCACTCGTGCCGCTCCTGGAGCGCTTTAGGGACTTCCCTGCAGCACGTGTGCTAGACCAATAAAAAAAAAAAAAAAAAAAAACCGTTACAATTCTTGTACGTGGGCACAAGAAAATCGTCATTTAGTTGTGGAGCAAAGAAATGAAGGTAGATTTGGATTTAATGCGTTAGCAGGAATTTTTAGAAACACGGTTCTAAGCCCTTTAATTTACGAAGGAACACTCACCTCTCAAAGATATTTAGAAATTTGAAGGCAGCAAATAGAACCTCTTGTTGATGAACTGCCGTTAATGGACCTTAGAAATATATTTTTCAACACGACGGGGCACCCCCTCATAATGCTGCACTTATCAGTAACTTTTTATCGGCCAATTTCGACAATAACTGGATAGCCAACCAAGGTCCGAACCGTTGGCCGGCAAGGCCACTGCATTTAACACCCATGGACTTCTATCTCTGGGGAAGATTAAAAAATCTAATTTTTAAATTGCCGACAAACACCAGGCAAGAGTTAAAAGTCGCAGTGATACAAAGTTTTGCAGCTCTCACTCCTCTTGAACTAATCAACTCGGTAAGAAGTGTCCAGAAAAGGTGCCGCCTATGTGTAAATGAACCTAGTCGACATTTCGAACATCTCTTATAGAAAATTGTTTTGTTTTAGTTTGATCTACTCGGAATAAATTGTTTTATTGTTGTTTTGTTTTATTTTCTACATAGTTTAAACTTTTGATGCTTAATTATATATTTTCAGGAACTTTTTATCAAGAATATTTTTTTTTGTAACACGTTAAATAAACTTTTTCTCCATTTGTATAAAACTTTTTGGGACACACTGTATAGGTCGGATCGAGACAGAAAAAACAAACTCTTCGTAATGAAATTTCAAAAAAAAAGGCCTCAAAATGTTAAAAAACAAGGGAGTTATTGAATCTTGCAATTAAGCTTTATGTATAAATAAAAAAAACTTTGCAAATCAATTAGTAACAATTATATTAAAATGCTTGCAAATTAGTTTTTATGGAACTGTCATATAAACCGCAAATGTTTCGAAACGATACAGTCCAAATTGTAGCAAAAAATATGCATTTGTTTATTAACAATTGGTCAAAATACAAAAAGTTAAATATCTCGAGTTCACGTTAACGAAAATGATTTTTTTTCTTAAATAAATGTCTCGCGATTCTCTATCAAATGTGATAAATATTTTCAATTTTTTTTCAAAATGATCTAAAAAACACTTTTGTTGTTATTTGTTTAATAAAGAAATGTAAAAAAAAAATAGTTAAAATAACTCCAAAAAAATGTTTTTTAATGGCTTTGGACAGCTGGCGTCGAGCCCTAAATTTTGAAAAGAAAGATCCATTTTTGACCAAATGGCATAAAATGGCGGGCAATTCAAATTTTAAATAACTAATTCAATTGTGCCTACTGGGTTCAATATTTTTGTACCAAAATTTCAGGGTATTTTTCGTAAAATAAAAGACATATTGTCTGAAAGTTTCAAGCCGATCGGTTCACTTAGTCGACCTGTAAAGTAAAAAAAAAAACAATTTTTTGCCTGTTTTTTCAGTTTTGTAGATTATGTACGCACTTGAATGAAAATCAACGAGGATTTGTTGGAAATTTACATTTCGAAGAGTTTTTTTTGTCTCGATCTGACTTATATAACCGGAGTTATTCACATTTTAAGCTCAAGAAACGCGTTTTAAAAAACTTAAATTGTGTATAAACAAAAGAGCACAAGTTCCAAAACTCAGGAGACTCCTGGTGATATCCCAGAGAAGATAAAATTATAAAACTGCTGTATTTAAATGCCTATCTCATCACTATTTTTTACAGCACTATATGTAGAAATATATAACAAAAATTCTCTTTAATTTTGTGTACAAAGAACTTCTGAAACAACCCTCGTATAAAGGGTATGTTATAGCTAATTGCTGTTACATATGTAATATGGTAACATATGGTATTTAGGTATGAATAATACTTATTCCTTTCTTACTTCCTATAAATGGTAATATTTTTATAGCTTATAAAGTTCCAGTGAACAAATGAACCCTAAAAATAAGTTTACGTTACCTAAATTTTACAAACATACTTAAATCTTCAGTTCTAGACTTTAAGTAATTAATTCATTAATTTTGTTGTCTAATACAATCTTACCTCTATAAGAATGATTATCCACATACAATAGGTTAAAAGGTACGACCACATAAGGTTCATATGGATAATATTTCTTAGACATCTTAGTTCCCTGAAAAAGAAAAAAAAAAATACCATTAAATAAGTTAAACAAAACAGACGTTAAAGTCAAAAATAAAAGTTGTAATATAACTTTTACACAATATTTATGCAGGAAAAATATATATAGTAACTTATCAGACGAAGACGTTAGTAAGTTTTGCCTTTGTATTAATTTTAAAAATAATGAACAATTAGTGCGTGACGCCTATCAATCACCAAACTAAAACACGCCATGTCGCGCTTCATTTCAAAATTAGTCAGCTATCCTAGGTAAAGATAACAATGCTCAACCTTTCGCAATTCAATATTTACCTGATTTATTTCTTTTTCCTAGCCTCTTTGCGTACTTCAACCCCTTTACTTTTAATAACAAATGTTTCGAAAATAATGCGGAGTGGAAACTGTAGTTCATAAATTATTTATTACATAAAACCTGTCATATTTTATTTTATGACCTAAGATAAGAAAGTTACTAGTAGTTATGTTCCTATACATTGTAAACATCATTTTGCTATCAAAGATATGGATCACGTCGTTGACTACCTCGATAACCGTAAGTACATTTATAAAATGAACGAAAAAAGCCATCTGTAGGAGAGTTTTAAGTTAAAATAAGGTTATTTTTGCATAGTCAGTTTGTAAGATTTGACAATTTCTGGGGACCATCTGTATTAATTATTGCACCTCACCACCTATCAACTGGCTATAAGCAACAATATTTATAAGTTGGCAAACCTCCTTTGTTAACGTTAGGGTTGAGATCACTAAAGCTAAAAACTATTTGAGTAGTCGATTACTGAATTCTTACTGTTCAGAATTGACTCGTCTATCTATTTCCCTGCTACCTATAACGAAATCCCGCGTTTTTTCCACCTGGTTCCAGCCTAGATCACTAAAGCTATAAACTACTTGAGTAGTCGATTACTGAATTGATACTATTCAGAATTGACTCGTCTCTCTATTTCCCTGCTACCTATAACGAAATCCAGCGTTTTTTCCACGTGCTTACGGCCAAAAATTAACGAAGAGAACAAACTATTTCGAAATGAATCGATTGTTGAATAAATTTAAATTTCAAGTAAAAAATATCTTGGTACTTGAAATCTCTTCTCTATCTATATTATAAGACGCAACGTCTCTCTGTTTGTCTATCTGTTTGTCTGTTTGTTCGTTAGTGCGCTTATCACTCGAGAACCACTTATTCAATTTACTTTTTTTTCAAACTATACATATGTTATCCGGCCAGGTTTTAATATACATTTTGTTACGTTAGGTAACATAAGGAATAAGCAGTGACGATAATACTGAATCAAGTCGGAAAAAAGAACCTAAACAATAATTCTGTAGTCCACGCGAGCGGGGACGCGGGCACAGCTAGTATATTATAAACGATGCGCAGAATTAATTCGATAGTTATTTGTTTTTCAACACTAGGTAAGTTGGTTTATTAATTACAGCTACACAGATATTTGCATTAATCATCTATCCATGGTTCTATGCTCGAAAATTTTTAATTTTTACAACGAAAGCTGATCTAACATGAATATAAATTTTGGGTCTTAGTATATTTACATGTCAGTAACTTAATTAACTTATCCTAGGTAAGGATTTTCTATAAATGATATAACAACTTAAGATATCTGAGACTTAAGATATTTCGTGAAATATTACTAACTTAATACTAATCCTGAATGAGAGGGTTTGATGGTCCTAGGTAGCAAGTCTTCTCATTAAGCAGAGGTCCGTAAACATTTCTGACTGTGAGGTTGGGGTGGTGGGTGGCTTTACCAGGAATCTGAGTTCCGTGTTACCCATGAACTCCAGGATTGTCGGCTTCTAAAGGTGATGGAAAATTTGGGGGTTACGGAAGAACCATGAGGCGTTAACAATGATGCGGAGCATTTTGTAAATTGACTTGTTGAGGACGAGGTAGCGCTTGCCTAGGAGCTGGTTGGCCTTTATGGTAGAGGCTGTGATCTGGTCCTGCCATGCTAGCCAGTAAGGTGACAATGAAATATTAGTTACATTTATACTCACGGGTGCACCTGTAGTACATTCGAGAGAGATTGAAATTTTTCGTGGAAACGTAAGCTTGTTGAGATGGGCAGCATTTCACTATTCGAAAAATTTTATGCTTGAAGCGACGAAAATATATTTGAATTTATTTTATTAGAGCACTATAACAAAATTATTAAAAAGTGGCTACGATTATAACTGGTTTATATTGAATTTTGAAAATTTGAACAATCTGGTTTTGGAGCTGATAGATCGTGTATTGAAATATAGTTAATGTAATTCACTTAAACAAAAAAAAAATATTAATGACCAGAGAGCTCCATCTACTGTTTGTAGACCTTACCAAAGTGTATAATACCATCATAGTAAAAAAATTATGGTAAATATTAGAACGATCAAACATAAACAGTACAGCAATCGCTGCAGTAAAACATCTATACGACCAGTCACGTTCCAGAATAAAGTTGGGAAACATTATCCCGAAAATTTTTTTTTTTTTTTTTTTTTTTTTTTTTTTTTTTTTTTTTTTTTTTTTTTTTTTTGTTTTTTTTTGTTTTTCTGTAACAAAGGGTCATAGGCAGGGCTGAATGAGGCATTAGAGAGATGGTGAAGAGCATGTGGAGGAATGGGAATAAAGCTGACCGACGAAACAACGTTGTACACTCTACATTTTGCTCAGGACAAGGAAGGCCTTGAATTTATGACAAGAAAACTGTTTGAAGATTATAAAAACTAGGCTTTAACTGTTAACTGCCAGAAAACCAAGTATTTGCGTATAGAAGGAAAACAGGGAAGCCTTACTTCAAGTACCGGTGAGGTCACTGATGCTTGTGAAGAGTATATATACATATATATATATATATATATATATATATATATATATATATATATATATATATATATATATATATATATATATGTATGTACAGGGTGGTCCAAAATGGACACTCTTAAAGGTAAACCCCTTTATCTAAAGGAAATAGACGAAAACTGATGTCAGTGTCTTAGGCTCAATTTTTATGATAAACTTAATGGTGAAAACCGCATTTCGATATCTAGTACCGTTTCAGATATATAGGGTGTTTTTCAAAAATCTGCATTTTGGAAAAATGTTTGTAATTCTTTTCCTATTGAAAATTTTTGATTTCTGTAAAAACATTCTCAAAGCACTTCTTCACGTGGATTTCAACAGTGTAAGTTACATTTTTTTACAACTAATATTTTAATAGTTATTAACGCAAAAATTTATTTTTTAATGGTTTCTGGAAAATTGTAACCATGTTCCGAATTTTTCATTAAATTGCATTTGGACAGACGAAGCTTATGTAAGCAATACAGGTATTTTTAACCGTTACAATTCTTGTACGTGGGCATAAGAAAATCGTCATTTAGTTGTGGAGCAAAGAAATGAAGGTAGATTTGGATTTAATGCGTTAGCAGGAATTTTTAGAAACACGGTTCTAAGCCCTTTAATTTACGAAGGAACACTCACTTCTCAAAGATATTTAGAAATTTGAAGGCAGCAAATAGAACCTCTTGTTGATGAACTGCCCTTAATGGACCTTAGAAATATATTTTTTCAATACGACGGATAACCCCCTCATAATGCTGCACTTATCAGTAACTTTTTATCGGCCAATTTCGACAATAACTGGATAGCCAACCAAGGTCCGAACCGTTGGCCGGCAAGTCCACTGTATTTAACACCCATGGACTTCTATCTCTGGGGAATATTAAAAAATCTAATTTTTAAATTGTCGACAAACACCAGGCAAGAGTTAAAAATCGCAGTGATACAAAGTTTTGCAGCTCTCACTCCTCTTGAACTAATCAACTCGGTAAGAAGTGTCCAGAAAAGGTGCCACCTATGTGTAAATGAACCTAGTCGACATTTCGAACATCTCTTATAGAAAATTGTTTTGTTTTAGTTTGCTCTACTCGGAATAAATTGTTTTATTGTTGTTTTGTTTTATTTTCTACATAGTTTAAAGTACTATAGCATTTAGTAAATTTCATTGTAGTTATGGCTCTTAGAGTTACTTTTGGGAATCCTTTTTTACGATTTGACTGTTATCGGTAAACAATTGATATCGTCGCTCCGTCCAAAGCTTACTTCACAAAACGTGCATTTAAAACTCGCGTAAAAACTGTAAACCTTTATATTTTGAAGTAGATTTAAGCAAAATATAAAGTGTGCTATATTTTTAGAATGGTAATTTAAAACTCTATTCGGATAAGGAAAAACACCCTGTATATCTGAAACAGTACTAGATATCGAAATGCGGTTTTTACCATTGGGTTTATCATAAAAATCGAGCCTCACACACCGACACCAGTTTTCGTCTATCTTCTTTAGATAAAGGGGTTTACCTTTAAAAGTGTTCAATTTGGACCACCCTGTACATATATATATATATATATATATATATATATATATATATATATATATATATATATATATATATATATAGGAACTAACCTAAGTATAGACGGTAGAACGGAAAAAGAACTGGAGAGTAGAATAAGTAGATGAAGGCGGTCATAAGACATCTGGTGGTCGAGGAACATAACATCACAGGGAAAACACCTCATTTATAATGCAGTATTTAAAAGCATCGTGTTATACGGTGCTGAAACTTGGATACGGACGAAACGATTGGATCAGAGCCTAATGGCACTCGAAATGGATTACTGGCGAAGATCAGCTGGAGTTAGAAATGAAAGAATAAGGTATGTAATGAAAGTAAAAAACCACGATTATTAAGGAAATTCAACAACGGCAACTTATATGAAACGGAGACGTGAAAAGAATGGATGAACACCTAATACTAAAATGATATTAAGCGAAAGGAGGAAACGAGGAAGCCCAAGAGCGACATGGTTTAGAGGTGTTCAGAGGGTAATGTAAGAGAGAAATTTAAGAGCCGGAGATTGGGAAGATCGAAGAGGATGCAAACTGGAAACCGGAAAACGAAGAACGCTCTAAAAAAACCGGATTCATGATGATGATATACATATGTATTAAAGTTAACTGAAGCGTTCCTAGCCTAGCTCGAAATTTTTAAAGAGAAAATATTACTTTGAGGTTTGTGTACAACTTTTAAGTAATCTAAGGACTTTCGTCGTTTAATTTTGTTATAATTAAAACAAGGAAACTTCTTTTTTTAAAATTAATATTACACTCTAAATACAGGCCGGTTTATTTTTCCCTTTATTTAAGATTATGTTTCACAATTTATAATAATTAGACGTCCTTTAAAATAGAATTTATGACGGTGTAAAGCTTTAAAGGATACTTCCTCGAAAAATACCTGCCAAATATAATATTTCATATTTGAAAACATATTGGATTTTAAGGAAAGTTTATTCGATCTTACAAGAGCTTTTGTTTAAGACGTCAAGACCTCCATCCCGTGTTAAATGTAGCGAATTTAGTCGAAAATGCTTCTCAAAAGGACTCTGTACAGTTGGTTTAAATCATTAATCACCAGAGTCTTTAATGGAAATGTTATTGTGAATGAATTAGTAAACGTAGCGTGTGGAACTCACTTTGTTACGAATCTTATATACACTTGGTTAAAAGCATTCGCCTAAGGAATGTGACAAGTGACAAATTTTGTATTATCACCTCACAAAAAACTACTTACTAGTAAAATAATTTCTTGGAACAGGAAAAGAGTAAATTGAGTGAGTCACTTAAAAGTTAAAATTCAATTCAATAACTCGAATACCCTGTATATCGGTAATGACTGAAAATAAACATCAAGTGTTATATATTTTTGTATATAGACTAAAAGTACTGTTTACCAGGTGTACAAGTATGAAATGCGGATTTCAGACAACAGATGGTGCACCAATGCAGTTTGTGCTATAAAAATTGACATAGCCATTATGTTGTGTCATCAACAAGTATCAGACGCGCACGAGTGATAAATTGGAAAAGCGTGTGCATAGTGTTGTGTTGTTGTGTTCAATATGTCGAAATTTATACCGAACAAAGAGCATTCGCGGACAGCATTAATTTTTGGTTTTCATTTGAAGAAAACTGCTGTTGAATCATACCGATTACTACAAGAAGCTTATGGTGAACATGCTCCATCGCAAGATACGTGTGAACGATGGTTTCGGCGTTTCAAAAGTGGTGACTTCGATGTTGTAGACAAGGAACGTGGAAAACCTCCAAAAAAAAATGAAGATTTGGAATTGCAAGCATTGTTGGACGAAGATGATTCGCAAACACAAAAACAACTCGCCGAACAATTGGGCGTTAGTCAACAAGCTGTTTCCAATCGGCTACGAAAGATGGGAAAGATTCAGAAGCCAGTAGATGGGTACCACATGAGTTGAACGACAGGCAAATGGAAAAGCGCAAAAACACGTGTGACATTTTGCTCGCTCGGTACAAAAGAAAGTTGTTTTTTGCATCGTATAGTTACAGGGGATGAAAAGTGGATTTATTTTGAGAATCCCAAGCGCAATCATGGGTAGAGCCAGGCGCACCATCCACATCGACCGAAGACCGAATCGCTTTGGCAGAAAGACGATGCTCTGTGTTTGAGGGGCGCGGTCTATTATGAGCTGTTAAAACCTGGGAAAACGGTTAACACTAAACGTTACCAACAACAATTGACCGATTTGAACCAATCCCTGTTTGAAAAAAAGCCAGAATACCGAAAGAGGCAACACAAAGTCATTTTTCTTCATGACAATGCTCCATCACATACGGCAAACCCAGTTCGCGACACGTTGGAAGCACTCAGCTGGGAAGTTCTACCCCATGCGGCTTACTCACCAGACTTGGCTCCTTCCGATTACCACTTGTTTGTATCGGGTCACGCACTTGCTGAGCAGCGCTTTGGTTCGTACGAAGATGTGAAAAAAATGGCTCGATGAATGGTTCGCAGCAAAAGGGGAAGATTTTTACTGGCATGGCACTTTTTATCATTCTTTCCGAATTTAACATGTTTTTTTAGAAAAAGAATCCGCATTTCATACTTTTACACCTGGTAGTGGCGTGCACATATGTAGAGGGTGCCATTTAAAAAAAAAAACTTAGTTGGCCTTGTCAATTTTTTTGTTATCATCTTTGGTTTCCTCATAAAAAACTTAGTTTAGTACGGGAAGAATTTTCTTGGTGTGTAGAATAGGAAAAGAGTAAAATAGCTGACACTCAAAAAATTCTCTCTATATACGACGGCTGCCTTTTCGATTTATACAAACGACCAATAGATGGCGCTATTGAGATATGACAATACCATTGTTGTAAAATTTGACATTTGTTATTGTTAAAATAGTGGCACCTCAGAAGTTGGCTGAGTAATCTGTTTCCAGTGATCGTTTAAAAAAAAAAACAGTTTTGTGAACAAATGGAAATTTCACGTGAAGATTTTCGTTGGATAAATTTTTACAATTTTAGCAAAGGTCTGACTCAACACAACAATGCCCCGAATAGAGAACTTTTTCATTTAAAAATCAGATATTTTAACTAGTATTTATTAACACAATGTTTTAATGAGAAATCTCACGTCATTTCAGAATTGTCAGGAGATTCCTAAAGGTAATAGAATAGAACACCCAAGAGATTAGACGCGCAGGCCGATTTAAGGTTACTGTCCTATTCCATTGCAATCAAAAATTGGACCGCAAGAGGTGCTACACCTGGTTACCTACAGACAATTTTTGCTCTTGTTTCTTATAACTTTAAATGAATCTCTTTTTACCCAAATACAGGCTAATAACAAATATAATATAGTACAATAGGAGGCGTACAATAACATCAATCAGAAACACAAAACTTATAATTTATATGCTAATATGTAATTGGGAATCTTCTTTAAGACCGTCCGACTTGTCGCCGTCCTCCGTGAATGACACCTTTAAGAATAAGAGTGAGTTTTTATAGAGGTTTTCACTTGCAATTACCCACTCGGATACTATGAAAGAAATCTGAGAAACCTAATATTTTGAAATCAATCAAGAAGTTCTAAAATGTTTTTTTCATTCGTTACATTTTCGCAACTAAAATATTTTTACCTTTCCCTTCTTTTCCTCGAACGGCTTCTATTTCTGGACATGGAGGACCTACGATCTCTTGATCTTCTAACTCTAGAGCGAGACCTTCTATCTTTAGATCGAGACATTCTACCTTTCGAACGAGATCTTCTGGTCTTAGAGCGTGATCTTCGGTCTCTAGACTTCGATCGACGACGATCACGGTATCTTCTACGATCTCTACTTCGGCTCTCCTCAACTTTTGGTAATGAATCACCATCAGAAAAGACTGTTTACAATTGATTTGCAAAATTTCCTTATGGTTGTGCTTCCGCCAGCGATGAATTTCATCTTCTTATTCCAAAAAACATCGATTCTGTGTGCAACATGATTGAATAGGATTGACATGTGTCTTACCGTGAGATGTAGGCATTCTTGGGCATATCGAACACTGCAGTATATTCGATTTTGCATGAACATTTAGCGGTGAGAAAGATCTGTTTACAATGGATTCCGCATAATTTGATCGAAACTCAAAAACAGGCTCGTGTCAATTGGTATAAAGAAATGCTCAAAAAATTCGACCGAGGACATGCAAAATCCGTATACAACATCGTAACAGGAGGCGAAACTTGAATATATTCCTACGAGCCGGAAACTAAGCAACAATTTGGGTGTTCCAAGATGAATCGAATTCAACAAAAGTGATTCGTTCTCGAAGCCTTTCAAGAAAGTGATCGTTTGTTTCTTAGGTTTACTGGACATGTTTTAACCATTACTTTAGAGGATCAAAGAACAGTTAACGCTAAATCGTATTCAACAATTTGTTTGCTAGAACTCGTCGATGATATCAGGTAAAACAACCGATAACGTCGCATCATTCTTCATCATGACGATGCCAGTTCTCACATAGCACGTCAAACAATTGATTACTTGACGGAGAAAAACATCGAATTAATGTCTCATTGCCCGTATTCCCCTGATTTATCCCCTAACGACTTCTTTTTGTTCTCGAATACCAAAAAAAAAAATGCGTGGACAGCGATTTTCATCACCTCAAGAACCTGTAGAATCCTTCCAAAATCATATTTTTGAAGTACCAACTTCAGAGTTGAAAACATGTTTCGAGAATTGGTTCCAACGCATGCAAAAGTGTGTAAATCTTAAAGGTGAATATTTTGAGAAACAATAAAACGTAGTAAGAGGTAGTAAGTAGATATTGATTGTGAAACATAATAGATTTATTTACATGGATACTGTTAAAATTTGTGCAAGAATATTGAATTATATATATTGACTGCGTAGCTTGCAAGAGAAATCAACAGAATACACACCATACCAGTATCCACAACCTATTAAGGTATCAAAGAGCAGAGGGTCTTGAACAAGGGCTTCAATTAGGCCGTAGTACCAAAGACAGTTCCAATAGAAGAAATAATTGCTACAGTGTAATCAACCTTATCCTCATTAAACGAAGTAAGTAAGCCAAGAATACTACGCCACTAAAACAAAAGGAAGACTAAACGATCTATCTTACAAACCAGTCCCACTGGAACTAGAAGAAAACAACCAACTCCCTTTCTTAAACGTGCTCGTATAGAAGTCTGAGAGAGAACACACATACTTGGTGCTTCAATTGGTGGCGAAGTATTCGGCGAGTGAATTAAGTAATAAGTGTTTTTGTGTTGACAAATATTCTTAAAATATATTAAATAAAACAGTGATTTGTTAGAAACCTAGCATTTTCTAGCTACTTTGCTCACATGAATTTGAGAACATTGCTTGGTATTGGGATATACTCGTAAATCATATTTTTATGTAGATTATAACAACAATAACACTGCGTGACATGATTTTGGTACCCGAAAAACTGATTGCTATTATAGTTTCCTATTAGTTATAGTATGTAAGCAGTGGATGTCTTTTATTTCTATCACGTGTTGTTTTTTAAGGTACACACCGATAACCTTTTCTTAACCTACCCTCATATTGTTCATATTAATAAATGTAATCGCCAGATAATCTATTGAGAGGATATGTTCATTTCTTGTTAGTTTCTTTTGAGATTATCTGATTAAGAGTGTAATAATACAGTTTTAAAGATGAATACTGAAAAAAGTAGTCGCCGTCAGTGCAAAACTTCACCAAACAAGTTTTGTTACGTATGTAGACATTACATTCTCAAGTCTCAAGGAAAAAAAATATCTGAAAAAGTATGTACTGCGTATTTTCTATATTTTGGACGTACTGTACATCAAGATAAACCTTGGATTCCGCAACTGTTTTGTGTATCATGTTATGCTACTCTCCTGTCGTGGTTGAACGGAAACAAAACATCTATGCCATTTGCAGTACCGACTGTGTAGCGCGAACCTAGTAACCATTTTAACGATTGCTACTTCTGCATGACTGATGTACGAGGATTTTCAAAGAAAATTAAGCATAATATCGAGTACCCTTCTGTGAATTCTGTATCAAAACCAATACCATATAGTGAAGACATGACTCCTCCTTTGCCCCCTAAGAAAAGTCAAACTGAAGAGTTAGGTATACCAAGCCATGAAAATAATGATGGACAAGACATGGAAGTTGACAACCAAGATCCAGACTTTTTACCCTCTTCAAGTGCCTACCGCATTTAATTCAACAACGTGAATTAAATAATTTGATACGGGACTTGAATTTGTCTGTTAGACAAGCCGAATTACTTGGATCAAGACTACAGGAATGGCACTTGTTGGCACCAGATACAAAAAATATCTGTACTACGAAAACGAAGTAAAGAAATGGCAACTTTTTACTCTAGTTCAGAAAACATATGTTTTTGTAATGACATTGTGATGGGTGAGTTAGAAATTCCCTATGATACAATGAAGAATTTTGTGAAAGCGATGGATAAAAATGGCGAAGGATTTTTATATTTAAAATCTATTTTTCCAAGATTAAGTGACGCAAAGTTGAAAGAAGGTATTTTTATTGGTCCACAAATACGCCTATTAATGAAAACAACAAATTTGATCAAACACTAAATGACGAAGAACTATGCGCATGGACATCATTAAAAGCCGTCATAAAAGGTTTTTTAGGAAATCATAGAGCCGAGAATGCAGAACTCTTAGTGAACGATTTGTTAAGAGCATACAAAAAGATGGGTTGCCGAATGTCATTAAAAATTCATTTCCTCCATTCCCATTTCTCTTTTTTTTCCATCAAATCTTGGAGCAGTGAGTGATGAACAAGGGGAACGATTTCATCAGGATGTGAAAAGGCTTGAGGAACGGTTTCAAGGTCGTTGGGATGTAGCTATGTTGGGAGATTACTGCTGGTTTTTAAAACGAGAAGATATTTCCCAACATAAGGGAGAAAGTTAAATATTTTTAACTTTTAATGTACAATATAAACTTTTTACCATATATTTTATATTTAGTTTTGTCCAAATGTATTAATAATAAGTTTTTTTAGCAGTTTTATTCGAATTATTGGAAAATTTAATGAAGCTACGTGTACACTGTACTTTACTCCTTAATTATTTTACTTAAAATTGTTAACTATCGTACCTAAAAAACAGTACGTGATAGACAAAAAGTACTTATGTATTCTTAATAAGTGGTGTGTATGAATAAATAAACAGGAAAAATTTAAGTGGGTACTTAATTTTTTTTAAAATTTGTAACGCAGTGTAATGATAATAATAATAATAATACTTAGCCCTCAGGGGCTGGGGAATCCCAGGACTCTCCTAGTACGGGCATTGACGATCCCGATGTTATCCAGATTCATACCTGATCCACAGGAAAACACACCCAAACTATTTACCTTCTACTAACAGGCAACCCAATGTCCGGACACTTTGAGCTTTTGACATCACAGCACACTGAAAATATCCCAAATAATAGTAAATCAATAAAAGAAGTATCGGGCGAGCGACGTAACGGTCGAGGACGTCGTGGGAAATGGCAGCTCGACCAACTCGCTCGCTCGACGTTTGGGGCTCCGCTCCCAAACATACACTGCATTTGTTGGATTCTGTTCAGAGAAGAGCGGTCCGTCTGATTGGGGACCCGAATTGACCAGCGGCCTTGATTCGCTGGAACATCGAAGAACGGTTGGCGACTTGAGTCTGTTCTACAAGTATTTTCATGGAAGGTGTTCGAAGGATGTAGCCCGCTTAATTCCTCCCAAAGCGGTGCAAGTTAGAAATACACGTCGCGCTGGTGCTTCGCATCCGTATGAGGTTCAGCTTGTTACTCCGCGTACGACGCTTTTCAAGCAATCTTTTATATGGAGAACGTCATCCCTTTGGAATAATTTGCCCAGCGCTGTGTTTCCCACCGAGTACAATTTACAGCGATTCAAGAACAACGTGAATCGCTTTTTCTGCACTCGTGCCGCTCCTGGAGCGCTTTAGGGACTTCCCTGCAGCACGTGGGCTAGACCAATAAAAAAAAAAAAAAAAAAAAAAAGCTCGACCAAAACGATGAAGACCGGGCAAAAGAAAATAGACCTGCCGAAAGTGTTGTGCAGGCAAGTAAGCCGACACCCACCAAGGCGGGAAAATCAATGTAACGAATGAGTTGCACCACAGAAATCAACGAACAAGTCATGCGTTGCTATAATAAAATCACAAAACCAGACAAAGAAATCACTGAGCAAAAAAAATACTCGCCGCTTGGACCCACCGAATTTAATCCCAAACACAACCGGCACAGATGTGGGACAAACACAACCACTAAAGCCAAACCAAGCACATTGACCAAATGTGAGAAAGAAGAATAATAACAATAATAATGCTTACTTATATTTACACAACTCAACTCCAAAAATCTCACTAAAACCATCAACACGTTCGCTATACCTACTCACATATTCATTTGGTATCATCAAATGGTCACACACAGACATAGAAAACATTGACATCCTTATACGTTCTCAATTCACCAAATACAGGAAATTACACCCCAACGCACGCAAAGAAAGACTTACCATCGAGAGGAAGGCAGGAGGAAGAGGAATCATAGATAACTACATACAAAACAAATACAAGCACTTCTTTCACACCAAGCAAAGCAACCTCCACAAAACAACAGTGAAAGCAGACAAAAACTACACACCTCTCCACTTATCCCGGGCAGACCGCCCTGTAGACACACACAGTCACACCCAATTACAACAAGAAAAGACGAAAACGGGGTCAGAAAAAACACTCCACGGAAAACACAGATACTACATAGAACAAGACCACGTAAATAAAAAACAATCATACACCTGGTTACAGGATCGGCAGTTATTCCCTGAAACAGAAGGCTTCTTACTTGCCATCCAGAATAAAGTCATATTAACCAGAAACTACTAAAAGCATATCATCAAAGACCCAACTATTACAGAAGACAGATGCAGGGAATGCCACCAGCATAAAGGCACGATCAAACACATCACAAGCAGATGTAATTTTATTAGCTGAAATGGAATACACAACCAGACATAACTCAGCGGCAAAAGTAGTTCACCAAGCACTATCCACAACATACAAACTCATAGAAAACACAGATCCCTACATATACATACCAATATCCAAACTTGAAAATAAAAATTAAACGCTCTACCGAGACATCAGTATCCATACAGATAAAACAGTCTCCGCCAATAGACCCGATATTACTCTTCAATACAAAAAAGGAAAAGTCACCTATCTAATTGACATAGCTGTCCCCAACGACACAAACATCCAAACAATATATACAGAAAAAATCTCCAAATACACGGACCTTGCAACAGAAATAAAAAGGCTATGGAAACAAGAAACAGTCATCATTGTCCCCCTCCTTATATCAGCTACAGGCCTTACACCAACATCATTCACACCACACTTAGTACAATTAGGACTCAACACAAACATACACAAAGACATTCAAAAGTCAGTGGTTTTGAAAACATGGAACATTGTCAGGTCATTCAATAATCATAATACAAAATGGTAATAGCGTTTGTGCTGACTTAGCTTAAGCTTGTCAGCCAAACATGGAACCACATTGACCAAATGTGAAAAGACGAACAAAAGTGTAACAATAATATTAATAAAAAAAAATTTGTTTGGCCTGGTTTCTCCTCCTTAGTGAAATCAACTAGTGACAGCGACAACAGTGAAGTAAGACGGTACTGCCAGAGAACTTCAAAATGTCACAAATAAGTTAGGATACTCAGCAAACCTTTATGTCTTGCGTTAAAAACCATGAATCTGATCGGCCGAGACCAGCTTATGCGTAAGATACTGAGGGACCGAGAAAAGTATAATTTTCTGAACTAACACAGCAAAATGCAGTTCTCTTCAGCGATGCATGTTCAGCCACCCCGAAAGCCCCAAAACTCTCCAAGGGCTGATCAATCCTTCGTAAGCAACAAATAAGGCGGCAACAAGAGTTTTGAATTATCTGTATTTGCTTTCCATCAATTAGAACAAGAAACGGTTCATGCACGTAATCACAATAATTGTTTAAGATTTTTTGAGAGCAAATGATAATCATATAATAATTTCAAATTAAAAAAGGCTTTTTTAATTACGACTGGGAAGTCTGCGGTAAGTTTCAACTGTTTGTCAATTAATAATCCTCTAGGTTTTACACTGGTTCCCACTAGGGACGAATTACTTTCTATCTGAATATTCATATATTGTACCACCCGATTTGAAGGAATTCAGTTTTATATTATGTAACTTCGAGATCTGGCTCAAAGCATGTAGCTCCCGATTCATCACATACTCGGCAATATGATGCTTATTTGGCAAAAAACTAAGATTCAACAGAACGTCATCAGCATAAGCCTGGTACTGACAGTAAACAAGCGTCCCCAAACTGAGCTCCGAGGGACACCCAATTTAACCGAAAGTGGATCAGAGATTTCTTCTTCCAACAACACCTTCTGTGATCTACTCTCAAAATAGCAGTCAAAGAATCCTACAGCTGTATTATCAAAGTCGTAATACCTGAGTTTCGTACAGCTAAAGCTTGTAGTATCAAAAGCCTTTGTATAACCAAGTAAGATTAAAGATGAATTTTCACCTGATAAGTAAACATTAATAAACCTGTTCTTACTTACTTACTTAATCCTTATGCCTTTCTACCCCTTGAGGAGTGTAAGGCCCGTGGAGTTAAGTTATTCTATATCTGTCTTTTCCATATTTCCTTCTATATCCTTCCATCCTGTTTAAATTGCCGATTGCCTCTTTTGTTTCTTCTGTATTAGTTTCTTCTGTTTGTATGAGTTTTGTATCGTGTTCCGGTATTAAGTCTCTATGTTGATTTTTGTATGCTGTTCCTTCTAATTTTTTGCATCCATTTCCTTTTCTTTCTGTTTCAGTGATTCCTACATAGTGAATTTGTTGTTCTTCTGTCAGTTCATCCTCTTTTCCGTTTATATCCCTTTTGTTCCGTATTCTCAATCTAAAAACTCGATAATTATTTTCCATTTCTTTCTTCCTATCTATTTCTTTGATTATCTTCTTATTTGTATTCATTTTACTAGTCCTCTCTTTCGTATCCTTTATCTTTGCCAGGGTCGTCGTCAATCTCTCTCCTTTTTCTCAGTTCTTTGCCTTGATGGTCGTACTATTCTTTGTTTGTTCTTTCAGTTTTTCTTCCTAAATGTCCCATTTATATTCTCCTCCTTCGATTACAATTTTTTGATATCCTATTTCCATTCTTTCTCTCGTTCTCTACTATATGCTTCAATTTCTTTTGAATTTCCCGTTCATCTTTTGTTAAATCGTTGTTTATATAAGTTCGTCGTTCGAATAGGACACGGCCCTAACAAATTTAAGATCATCGTTAATTTCATCTGTCATTTGATGTAACACTTTTCCCAGTTCATTATTATTTGTTTTCTTTCTCCGTCAGGTTATGACTTTTATGGCTTTCCTCACTTTTTCAGAATTGCTTTTTAGATCAGAAATCGTAAAGGAAAATATTCTTTCGAATAATATAATTTTATTGCACCGACTGATATTGACATTTCTATATTAAAACGAAGTAAAATAGAGCTCCAGGGAAAAAAATACTACGGGCGCCCCGGTTTCATCGTACGCTTATAAATTACAATTTAATTTCAGGAAAAAGGACTGCAAATAATTAAATATAGATTTGTTGGATTTTGTAAAATTTCCAAATACAAAGTTTTAGAGGTATATATTAGGTTGTCGAAAAAGTATTGATCCTTTTAAAGCCAGAATTGAGATAATTGTTTTTTAAATTCGGAAAGAACTTTATAATATAGGCCATTTTGTTCGATGACCTTCGGCAATTTTTCTGACAATACCGTAATTTCGTTACTGTAGATTTTTTGTGGTTTTTGGGCAAACAATTATGATAAGTGGTTTCACAGACTTCTTTTGAATCTAACTTAACACCATTCAGGGAGTTCTACAGAGACTGAAGCAAATGGTAATCTAGCGGTGCAAGGTCGGGGCTGTAAGGTAAATGCATTAAAACTGCTCAGGCAAGCTCTCTTAATTCCCGTTCGAAGGTATCCAAAGCATTTGTAAATTACCTTAACCGAAACCGCCAATTATCAAGACAGTTTCTTAAACCATTTTCTCTAGAAAACGTTTGATCACTAGATGAAAATTCCTTTCCGTCCATTTTAACCACATGACGGAACTTGGGAGACCAAACAACACGCTACCAACGGATTTATAATCATAACAAGCTGTACTATGTTCTGTTGTTGATAAAAAGACCTAGCTACCTTTACAATTTAGTGGTATTGATAGGAGGCGCCACATCTTGGTTTTTGGACGGACTTGGTACACATCTAAACAAAGCCTATATTGGGCTTTAGAAAGATCGTATGTATATAATATATGCTGGTGGAAGAAATTTGGCGTTATCATCATCAATCCGACTTTTTTATAGCGTTCTTCGCCTTCCGATTCCCATTTTCCATTTTGTTCGATCTTCCCAGTCTCCGGGTCTTAGATTTCTCTATGACATTGTCCTCTGAAGACCTCCAAACCATGTCGCTCTTGGTCTTCCTCTTCTCCTCTTTTCATTTAGTACCCACTTTAGAACCGTTGTTGAATTTCCTTAATAATCGTGGTTTTTACTTTCGTTACATCCCTTCTTCTTTCATGTCTGACTCTATCTATTCTTGTCACCCTCGCCAATCTTCACCATTAATCAATTTCGAGTGCCATTGGTTTCTGTTCCAATCGTTTCGTCAGTTGACAAGTTTCATAACCGTATAACACAATGCCTTTAAATACTGCATTATAAATGAGGTGCTTTCTCTGTGATGTTATCTTCTTCGAACACAGAACAGAGTCTAGGTGTCTTATGACGGCCTTTTCTGTACTTATTCTACTCTCCATTTCTTTTTCCGTTTTACCGTCTATACTTATGTTAGTATATATATATATATATATATATATATATATATATATATATATATATATATATACTCTTTAGAAGCATCAATGACCTCACCGGTATTTAGAGTAAGGCTCCTCTGCTTTCCTTCCTCCTATACACAAATATTTGTTTTTTTTTCCTGCCGTTAACTGTTAAACGCCAGTTTTTATATTCTTTAAACAGTTTTCTTATCATAAATTCAAGGTCTTCCTTGTCCTGAGCAATAACCACCCGATCGTCGGCAAAATGTTGAGTATACAGGGTGATCAACGATAGAATAAAGTTCATTATCTCATTTGTTTCGGGAATGACGAAAAAATGTTAAAAACAATAGTTTTAGGGAATGTTAAGGTGCACAGTTTAAAATTATTTTTGAGCACACGGGGTACTTCAAAAAAGTGGGGCCAATAAAACATATATTTTTCTAAATGGAACATCCTATTTTCTAATTTATTTTTAAATTCTACGCAAAATTTTATAACTTTTTTATTAATAATGTTATATACCTAAACCTAGTAGTTTTTTTAATATTTCAATTTTTTTTTTTTTAAATACTAGTTTCCAGTTTTGTGAAAAATTGCCAGTAGCGCCATTATTTTTGAAGGTGGAATACTCATAACTCATAATTGGTACGAGAGAGATGCTACAGGGTGGTAGAAGTAGAAACAATAGTTCCAACTTTAGCACTGAGCAATAAATTCATATTGAAACAGATTGACAAAATAGCGAAGTGGCTAATAAAATCCACGATTTCGCAATGTTAGGTCTATCTAATTAATATTGGTTACCCAAAAATGCAGTTATCAATAGAAAGTTATTTATGGTCAACATAATCAGTCAAAAGGTATGGATTATAATAGAATGCCATGAAATTACTACGATAATTGCCCCGAAATTATTATAGAAGATTCCGTGGAAATACAATAAAATTACAAGTAAAGGTTCTATCAAAAATTAAACACAGTATGGGCGGATGATAAACAAATTTTCACTGATGGATCATTAAAGAACAAACAGAATGTGTTTTTTTATCGTCTCAATAAAAATAACTATGCTAAATGGAAATTGCCAGAAAATCCATCCATGTTTACTGCTGAACTAATAGCTATACAACAAGCATTAAATTATTGTATAAATTACAAAGAAAATAATAATTTCATTTTTTTTTTCTGATAGTAGCGGGCTGAAAGCAATAAAAAATATGGCAACTAACCCAAAATAAAATTATATAGTAATCAATATATATAAGACTATATAACCAGCTAATCGAAGAAAATAAAAATCTAAAGCAAGTTTGGGTAAAGAGCCACGTAGGAATTCAGCCAAATGAAAAAGTGGATCAATTAACCAAAAAAGTTACGGTTTCTGGGGATAGTATTCCTGGGTACAAGATTACTGTTACAAATTGTTTTCGAATTATAAAAGTAAAAAGAAAAAATATTGTGGAATCGACAACCAACAATTCTTCAAGGCAATGTTTCCTTACATAAAGAAAAAAAACCTTGGTTTCAAACCCGTATAATAGAAATAGAAATTTTATACAAGTAATAAATATAATACGGTGTAATCATGCATTGCATCCAGTATATAGGACAGTGCCAATTGCAATTGCGGGGTAAATAGGAAATATGCAACATTGTATTTTGGATTGTAGATTGAAATCAAATTATAATATCAAACTTATCAAAAAAGTAAATCGCATGCACAATTACTGATTAATCTGCAACATTTATTAAATTTATATATGGTATATATATATATATATATATATATATATATATATATATATATATATATATATATATTTATATTTATATTTATATTTATATATATATATATATATATATATATATATATATATATATATATATATATATATATATATATATTTAGTGAAATTCCCCTTCGCGGACACCTCCCTTGACCGGACACGGACACAAAAAAATGTTCTCTTAACCCGACAAAAAACAATAAAAAATAAACGTGCCACTCGCCAACGTCGCTGCCTGCCTTCAGTGAGGGACTTCCCCGAGTTAACAATTTTTTCGGTATACGCGGGGATTTAATATTAGTCTGACGCCTATGCGAAAAAGAGACACAGTGGGCGACATATTCATTGTAGAAAAATTCTCATACTTAAACAAAAACTTGAGATTGTTGAAGTTCACAATAAGGAAAAGTTAAGTGTAAGGGACTTACTCAAGCGTTTTAATACCGGAAAAACAAAAGCGGCTGATATAATTAAACATAAAGAAATCCTTCTAAACAAGTGGATGTCGAACGGAAATTTGAATGAAAAAGAAACTTTTTGACTGGTGATGGTACCAAAATTGACAAGTTGTGTTATAACTATTTTATAGCAGCTCGCTATAAGGGGATTCCTTTGACAGGTATGCATATGAATTATTTTTTTAGATAAGGTTTTCTGGAATTAGTGCGTTTTTCAGATCAATTCAAAGAATGAATAAAAGGGGTGAGAGTATCAGTAGGCTTGTCGTTACAAAAAATGCAAAAAACTTATTGTTAATGTTTTTTCAGGTCCGCTAATACGATGCAAAGCAAAAGAAACAGCCGAGTCTCTGGAATATTCTACATTCAATGCTTCTTCTGGTTGGCTTAATAAATTTAGAATGTGCCACAATATGAGTTTTAAAAGCGGTTTCAGGAGAATGAGCTTCGGTTATTACTGAAGATGTTTCATCATTCTGGGAAAAGTGCCCTTCTTTAATTAAGGAATATTCACTGAGAGACATCTATAATGCCGATGAGACAGGCCTGTATTTTAGGGCTCTACCTAACAACATTAAAAAAAGAAAAATGTGTTGGTGGTAAATATCCCAAAGAGAGGTTTACAATTTTGCATTGTGCAAATATGGCGGGAGAAAAAGAAAAACTCTTAGTCATTGGTAAGGCAGCTAAATCCAGAGCATTTAAATATATTAATATAAACAACCTGCCTGTAACTTGGAAATATAATAAGAAAGCTTGGAGGACAGGAGAAATTATGACAGAGTAGTTGCAAGATCTTGATTGGAAAATGACAAAAGAAAAAAGAAACATTTCGTTATTTTTAGACAATACAGGATTTCATCCAAAACACGTCTGCTTAAAAAATATAAAAATCTTGTTTCTGCCCCTTAACTGTACATCAGCTTGTGAACCACTTGAACAGGGAATTATAAAAAATTTTAAAATTTATTACTGAAGTCTAATACTAAAACACCGGATAGTAAACATTGAAACGGCTGGTACAGCTTTTGAGTTAATTAAGAAAATTACGCCACTGGATGCAGTTTACTTCGCAAAAACCGCTTGGGAACAATTAACCAAGGAAACAGTTAAAAATTGCTTCCGTAAAGCGGGATTTAAGCATGAAAATATGCGACGTAAAGACCAGTTTACTGAGGCTCTTACATCTGATCCAGAAGATGACTTACCACTTAACTTACTTGCAGATATCCTCAAATATAGGGATTTGTTGGAGTTGACTGATAATGAAAACCTTAATAATTTTTTAAACATAGATGAAAATTTGTATGTTGAAAATCCAGATTCAGAACAAAAAATTGAATTTCCAGTTGAAATATAAGGACTTTACGAAGATTCTGATGTCAATGAGTTTCCAGTACCAACAGATGCTATCGTAAATTATGGTGAAGCTATTACCCTAACCAAGCAGCTTAAAAGTATTGCCGAAGATCACGGAATTGCAGAGCTTTTAGAGCTTCTTTCCAAATTAGAAATACGATTTGTGGACGCCATTTTAAAGAAAAAGTGGAGACAAACAACAATATATAAATTTTTGCGTCATTAAAGTGACCTTTCATTTCATACGTATAACTCTATCC
>CM032456.1:101561637-101614691 GCA_019049505.1 Pachyrhynchus sulphureomaculatus
TCGAAGCTAATTTGAGTTAGAAGCAGCAGCGGGAGCACTTGAAAATGCCAAATAAGATTTTGGCGCAACGTCGTGCAAATTCATTGTTAGACGAACGGATTGAAATCCGAAATTTTAATGTATTATATATATATATATATATATATATATATATATATATATATATATATATATATATATATATAAATATATATATGTTGTAAAATTAGTTAGTACATGACGAATAAAATAAACCCTCTCCATTCTCCAGGCCCCTCTCAAATTCCTCTCTTTTCGAGATGAAAAATCCTACTTCTTTTACGCCATTATAATTTCCATACGGTTAAAAATAGCGTCCCCTATGGGTACCCTTCCTGTTTTACCAACATTCCAATCTGATGACGTAGGTACCTAATTTGTACTCAACCGGTTCTTTCCTATTTGTTCGACTATTTTTCCCTTTTGTTTTTAGTGATCCTTTACTTCTGTCAGATAGATATCCTTTTTCAACGCCTTGTCAAACTTGTCATTTCTTTTCCGGTCACAGGTGGTTAATTAATGATAATTGAGTGTTTTGATTTTTCAGCATACAATTTTTCTAATGGCATCCTTGCTGCCATATTTTTGAATTAATATGCTAATGTATAGTGGCTGTTTTGTTTCAGTGTCGGTCTTTGTTATGGCAATTGCTATTTATGGTCATTCTTGTTAGATTAAGTCGCACACTGCATGTGAGTCACTTACAACTTTTACTTTGGTACTTCTTTATAATTATAATAATAATGTATACTTCTTTATAATAATAATATTAATGTATACTTCTTTATTACAACAATAAGAACTTATTAAAAATTATAAATTAAAAATTATACTTAACAATAATCATTTTCTACGCCCGACTTTCCTTATTTGGTGCTTCATTCTCTTTTTTAGTTTCTGCTCTGATGAAGGTCCCAACCTAGGACCGAAATATTGGCTAAATGAACATTGTGTGAACATCTGTTGTGCCCCTTTTGCCGAGTTCCCCAACTATTTTCATATTTTAGGATTTTGTTAGATACGGCAACTTTTGCTTTCTCTCTCTGTATTTATATATATATATATATATATATATATATATATATATATATATATATATATATATATCTATATATATATATATATATATATATATATATATATATATATATATATATATATGTATATATATATATATATATATATATATATATATATATATATATATATATATATAATCATTGTCAGCTATGCAGTCCATCTTCGGACTTAAGCCTCCCCTAATTACGTCCATCTTCTTCGGTTTTGGGCCTTGTTTATCCAGTTGTATCCCACTAGTCTTTTGATGACGTCAGGCCGTTGGGTTTGCAGGCGTCCTCTACTTCTTTTTTCATGCCACGGCCTTTAGTTGATTACTTTATGGGTCTATTGATTATCAGAGAGTCTTGCGATATGACCCGCCCAGCTCCACTTCAACTTGCTTAGCTTCTCGGCTACATCAGTTATCTTGGACCTTCCTCGAATTTCTTCATTAGTCATTAGTCAGCCTATCTCTCAAGGATATTCCCAACAGCCGCCTTTCCATCGCTCGTTGAGACTTGTAGGCGATTTATAATTTCTTGATTCAAAGCCCACGTTTCCGTTCCGTATGTCAATACTGGCAATACACATTGATCAAATGTGTTCCTTTTAGTGTATTTGGGACATTACAAAGGAAAATGTTCCGCAATCTGCCAAACGCCAATCAAGCCAATAATATTCTCCTTGATAAATCTGCTTTCAGGTTTTCTTTAGCTATTACTATTTTTTTGTCCAAAATATACCTTATAATTGTGATTCACAGCCCCCTGACTTAGTTTTGTTCAAATATCTTAAAAGAGACTTCAAGCATCATTTTCTGAGGCGCGAACAAAAAATTCTATTTTTTGTTGATTGAGAAACACTGCAGGTAGTATTAATTTTTTAATCATCATTTAATTTTAATAATCATTTAATGAAGCTTCTGACGCTGACGGAATATCTTCCATAGTACTCAAAAACTGTGCGAGGGAACTAACACCAGTTTTCTGTAGACTTTTCAACCTATCCTACAGAAAGGGAATATTTCCTTTCTGGTGAAAATGTGCCACAGTTCAGCCGATACCGACTAGTCGTATTGCTTTCAATAATATCGAAAGTCATGGAAAAGGCTATCAATCAGGATCTTCTAAAATACCTTGAAGGATTCAACATTATTAGCGACCATGAATATGCCTTTCGTAAACATAGATCAACAGGAGATCTTCTGACCTATGTAACGCATGTTTGGAACAACGCAATTGAACACTTTGGAGTATCTCAAGCGGCTGATCTTGATATATCCAAGGCATTCGACCGGGTTTGGCACGACAGCTTGTTGGCCAAGCTACGCTTTTCTGGTATATCTAAAAAATTCTATCTGTGGCTCTCGTGTTTCCTCAGAGACCGTTTTTACGAGTGGCAGTCGATGGATTTTTTTCTGAGACCTTCACTATCAACGTCGGTGTGCCCCAGGGCTCCATACTATCTCTTTCTCATTTACATTAACGATCTACTGGAAAGGACTAGGAATCCAATCTACAGCCTTACAGATAACAGTATGCTTATCTCTTCATTCACTTTGAATGCTCGGACATCGGCTACTCAGACGAATATCCGCAGACAGCAGGAAGTCATTCAACTTAACAAAGACCTGGAAGAAATTCTGTCCTGGGGTGACAGTAACCAAGTGGAATTTAACGCTACAAAAACCCAGGCGCAGTTTTTTCTAAAAAGATAACGTTGCTGAACCCGACATAGTTATGTCAGGGCTCTCCATTCCGCTAGCATTGTCACTCAATTTGTTGGGCGTTAATTTGGGACCAAATATATCTTGGCATGAACATGTTGCAAGCATAGCAAGGAGAGCTTCTCAAAAGCTGAGAATATTATATCGAACCAGAAAGCTTTACACTCCACAACAACTATTAATTCTGTACAAAGCTCAAATTCGACCAACTATGGAATACTACTCCTATGTTTGGAGCTCTGCTCCCAAAAATACACTGCTTTTGTTGGATTCTATTCAAAGAAGAGCTGTTCGTCTGATTGGAGACCCGGAACTGGCCGACGGCCTTGATTCGTTGGAACGTCGAGGAACGGTTAGTGACTGGGGCTATTCTACAAGTATTTTCATGGAAAGTGTTCGATCGATGTACCCCGCTTAATTCCTCCTAGAGCGGTGCCTACTAGAAATACACGTCGCGCTAATACTTCACATCCGTATGAAGTTCAGCTTGTTACTTCTCGCACAACCCTTTTCAAGCAGTCTTTTATATGGAGAACCTCATCCCTTTGGAATAATTTGCCTAGAACTGTGTTTCCCACCGAGGAAAATTTACAGTGATTCAAGACCAACGTGAATCGCTTTTTCCGCACATGTATCGCTTCTGTAGCGCTTTAGAGATTTTCCTGCAGCACGTGTGCTAGCCCACAAAAAAAAATTAGTAGAGATAGTAATTATGTAGAAAATATGTTTTGATACAAATGTCCTTCGTAATTTAAAAAAAAAACTTCCTCGTACAAAGAAAGTAAATATCGCAGTAGATTCTAATATACCAACATATATTTTATTTGTCTGATCACGCCCTTTAAACCAATATCGCATTCCCCATAAACAAAAATAGCATCGTTCCATTTCGAAAAATGATAGTACATTATCGGTTTTATGTCAAACCAGATTTGTCGCATTGTTGGGCGAAATAGGGAGCTATAAATTACAAAATCTTATTGAAAACAAATGATATTATGTGTAGTCTTCGGCAAGTAGACGTTATTTACATATTACCGTGAATCTTATATAAGTTCTTGCGTTTTGAGAAAATATTTACGAAATTAAGAGTCCGATCTACACAGAGTGTCACGCGATATGGCTTCACGTCCCGTCCATTCGGTTAGAGCGGTCTAAGAGAACTACGGATAAGTACTCTCTGTAGTCATTGTAAGTGAATCAGATGAGAGACAACAAGCTGACATCTTCTTCAGTTTCTTTACGAATGAGTTCTGAATTTCTACTAATCCTAGGATAATTAGGACCACCACTTTTATTCATTATCGTGGTAATATGGTACCAAGTTCGTTTTGAACTCTTTTAGTATAATATTTTTTTTCAGCAGGTACCGAAAACTCGATAAAAAGAATATTTTTTTAAAATAAATAAATACCGTCTTTGTTAAGATGTGAATACATGTGATGTGTGTACATATTACCCACACACGTCGTGTGGTAGAAGAGGCGAGATTTAACCATTAGTTACGCTTACATCTAACCTCCTCAACACACAACGCGCTTACAAATAAAAATCAAACAACAACTATAGACTAACATAGTAAGACTTAATTAATAAATGAGAAGAGACATTAAAATGCAAATAAACTACATCTGAAAATTCTTCTTATTCAGCTGGCGAATAGTAGACGTTTTTAGATCTGGATTGTATATTTTTACTGCATAATATGTAAAACAGCGTTGAAACAAGGCAGTGCGATGCTGAGTCATAGTCAAGCGATCAGACCGTCTAATATACCTATCATGCACAAAATTTCGGGACACTAGCTTCTCCCTTATATAAATCGAGACTGGAGTTTCTAAGAGCCTCATTAAAAATATCACGAAGGGTAGTTGCATAGTGTTTGAAAATTTAACCATTTTAACTCATTTATTTTTAAAGATTCATGATCATATTTCGTCAAATGGAATATAAACCTAAAGCAAACATTCTGTACATACTGCAATCGTCTTCTTGAAAGCGTATCCAAGCATGGATAGGACACAATACTATAATAATGAAATGAAGACAAGATCAAAGACTCACACAATTTTTTTCTCATCTTAAAATTCAGGATAAAACGATTTGCATGTAAAACCTTCATTTTTGCATAACTTTTTTGTAGGGGTACCCTAACATGGAATCTGAGATGTGTATCAGTGCAAAGACTCAAATTCTTGGCACAGTTCGAAAACAGCAAATTTTGATCAGCTAGCCTCAGTTTCAAAGCCATGCTCAAGGTTGGACGCCAATTTTTCTTGCAAAATAATAAAACTTCCGTCTTGTCTGAATTTAGCCTCAAATTATGTTCATCCTAGTAAGCTGAAAAAGCCATGAGAGCTTGTTTTAAATTTTCAGCTGCAGACTCAGGATCTGATGGTTCAAATACGACTGAACTGATGAATATGCAGCAGTTTGGAATATATCAGAAGTATATATAAAGAAACAGAAGAGGGCCCAGTATTGAACCCTGGGGTACTCCCGAGATAAATTAACAAGCAGTTGAACAAACATCATTCATTCGCATCCTCTGTCATCTATCCGATAAATAACTATAGAAAAATTATACGGAGTGATCAGCGAAGCCCAGATAGTTCAGTTTAGCACAAAGTAGGTTATGATCCAGCACATCCAAGGCGACTGATATAACAGCCATATTTTTATCAATAGCTCTGATTATGCTATGACCCCTACGAAAACCAGATTGATGCAATGAGAGCAACTCATTAGTCAAGAGATATTCTGAAACCGGTGCATGTACTGCCCTTTCCAAGACTTTTGACATAATTGGTAACAAGCTAATAGGACGCAAATCTCTAGTGATCAAAGGATTTTTAACTTTAACAACAGGGCACACACCAGACTCTTTCCAGCTCTCCAGAAAATACCCACTCTCCAGCCAACAATTAATTATATGGGTTAGATGATATAAGATAATAGGTAAACTAAGTTTAAGCATCATTTCCAGCAGCATTTGACTTTATACTATTAACACACCTGCCAATTGACTCAGGGGTTTCCATTATAAAATTAAAGCTCAGATCTAAATTCCTCTCATTGTTACTCTAATAATGCATTTTACCAGCACGGTTGTCGGACTTTCGAAAAACGCTCAAAAAGTACTCATTTATATCATCCACATTAGCCAAATGTGCAGGCAGGCGAGGGGTATCTTTTGAACCCGTGTGAACATTGCACTGCTGAAGTCTCCGCCATAATGATTTTGCATTTTTTGTCTCTGTAAATATGCAAGATATCCCAATTTTTCGAGACGCACACAGTAAATGTAAGAGTTCTCTTAAACTGAGCTAGTTCTCATTTTCTTTCTATCATAAGCGCTTTCAAAACAGGTGTTAGCCAGGGAGCTGGGGGCTTGTTTACTCTTACAGATCTGAGAGGACAATAGTCCCTAAACAGGCCTGATAAATGAGAATTAAGAAATCTGACCTTGTCCTCAATATCTTCACTATAATAAATGTCATCCTACGATATGCACTGTAGGTCAATGTAAAAATTATCCTCATTAAAGTTTCACAGAGTTTTACAAACTTGATTATTATTAATATTTATGGAAATTTTAAAGCAAGTAACCCTTCATCCCACTCCAATATTTTGTTCAAATACTACATTGTTGAAATTTTCGCCTTAGCTGAACAAACCTTATTTATTTTTTGTTAGTTTCGAATTTTATTTTTCGTACATTTCAGACTGTGATATAAATTTTAAATACTAACCCCATTATTATTACTGTTTATTTAAAAGGAAAATGTTTCTCATTTGCTTATTCATCTTTTTCAATGATTCAATAAAGAATCCTTCAAATTATGGAAGATAAATAACCTCGAGCCCACGAAAACAGAATATTTATTTGGAGTTTGTGAATTGATTTACATGTACGCACAAAAGATTTGGGGAAAAATCTATAGGGAATTACAAAAAAATACATCCAATCCATTTACACCCCTATGCTTATTCTTCCCAGGGCTAAACAGTCTTGATACATTTTTCGTTTTTTTTTTTTTTGATCGCATTTTTCTTTACCTTCGGTCCACAGCAAAATACACAATCAATTTATTTAAAAATTTCACTAGGGCACTATGTCTACGAGACGTATGGCCGCATTAAATGCTGTAAAAAAAATATGAACGTACCTTGTTTTTATTGAACGAATATACATGAAGCTACAGAGTCAAGGAAGCGTCAAAACATGTCGCAAAGCATACTATACTTACAGTTGTTAGATGTAACACGTAGGCTGAAAAATTTTTGGTCTAGCTACTTAAAACACATTTTTTTTCAAAATTCGACTTTATTCAACAATGTTGTCTCATTCAAGAGCGATACAATCGGTCCTACGCTTCTCTAACATTTCTATACTTTTCTTGTAGAGGGATTTGTCTTTGCCTTCAAATTAGGCCGCAGTTTCGGCGATATCTTCTTCACTGGATCCAAATTTCTTACCAGCGAGCATTTTTTTGATATCTGCGAATAGATAATAGTCATGGGGGTCAAATCTGGAGATTACGGTGCATGAAGAAGCAATTCAAACTTCAATTCATGCAATTTTGCCATCGTAACCATTGACTGCTGACACTCTACAATGTCTTGATGAAGGAGCTCTTTTTTATTGTTCATTTGGGGCGGTTTCTTTGCGATTTCTGCCTTCAAACTCACCTATAACTTTACATAATATTCGCTATTGATGGTTTTTCCCTTCTCAGCATAGCCGATGAAAGTTATTCCTTGCACATCCCAAAATACAGAGACCAAAACCTTTCCAACCGACTGTTGTGTCTTTGATCGCTTTGGGAGGCTTTTACCGGCTGCTGTCCACTCAGCTGACTGCCGATTTGATTCTGGTGTATAGTGGTGGATCCATATTTCATCCATTGTCACATATCGCATGAAAGAATCCTTTTAATTGCGCTTAAACAGGTCCAAACAGCGCTCAGAATCATCAACTTGTTGTTTTTGGTCCATTGTGAGCAAACGCGGTACCCATTTCGAACAAAGCTTTCTCATGCTCATTTATGTCTGTACGACCGCGTTTAAATTCAGCATACCAGTAAATGATGAGTAATTTTCAAGGGGCAGAGTCCCCGTAACACTAATCAAGCCATTGTTTTGCTTGAACGGTATTTTCTCCAATCAAAAAACAGTGTTTAATCAACGCACAAAATTCGATTTTTTCCATTGTTTTGAAAATATCAAAAGGAGCGTTACTAAAACCACTGTAACTTGTAAACTAATAGTCGAAATGTCATGAAATTTTGACACGTATAGTTTGAAGGTTGGTACTTCCTAAAAATCATATGAATTTTTTGACAAGGGTGATATCTATGTCTCAGACCAAAAACTTTTCAGTCTTCGTGTTATGTCACGGAACCATTGTCAATTTGTTGCCAATGAGCGGTTATGCTGAATCGCTGTTGCTGGAGAGTAATAGTAGATAACTACGTTTTTTTGAAACTTCTATTGTAAAATTTAAAAAAAAAAAATAAACGTCGGATGGTATTACGTCTGTGTCTTCGAGGCATATCATTGCATTTGATGCGATAAACGCTTTGTTTTTGATAAACGAATATATATGAAGGAACAGGCTCAAGGAAGGGCCAAAACATGTCTCAAAACATACTTTACTTACAGTTATCAGATATATGTCACGGAATTATTCTTAATTTGTTGCCAATCAGCTGTTGTAGTAAATAGGTGAAGCTGGAGAGTTGTAGTTGATAGTTATGTTTCGTTGAAACTTCTGTTGTATTTTTTTTTTAACAAAAATAAGGACATCAGATAGTGCCAAGTCCGTGTTTACAAGGCATATCGTCGCATTAGATGCGATAAAAAAATATGGACGCGCTTTATGTTTGATAAACGAATATACATGAAGCTATGTAGTCAAGGAAGCGTCAAAACATGTCGCCAAGCTTACTGTACCTACAGATGCCAGATGTATGTCATGGAATTTTTTTTTTTTTCATTAATTTGGACTATGGAACTTAATGTAAATTTTAGACACTCAAACTAGTACGCAGCAGGAGTTTCTTCAGATGAAGAACAATAACAGATGCGACGGGGATACGATAGAAGATATAGTATCTAGAATTTGACAGAAGATATGCTAATACAAAACGCGACAGTAGTTATATAGACGTGGTACTGTGATTGAGGATGGCCTGTGTCCCTCGGGCGTGGCCCGTGTTGTAGAAGAGGGGATGTACCATGTGCAGGAAGTGTTCGTTGAGTTGAAGAACTCACGGCTTCTAGGGATTTTTATTTCTTCTTATCGAGTAGTAGCCATTTCCCTTTGAAATTAACATAACATAACATAGTTCTTCAGTCTATGATACATTCAAGCTTTTTAATACGCAATAATTCTATTGTCATTACAAAGTAACGAGTAGATTGGTAAATAAAGGACAAAAAAAGAGTTAAAAACACTAATTTTTATGTAAAGTATACAGTACAGATCTCTATCACGCGTTTACGAGGAGATGTCTTGTGTGCACAATACCAACAAAACCTAAAAATGTAGTCTAAGAACTTATATAAACTTAACTAGTTCTTCGTTACAGATTTACAAAAATCTATTACAAACATATATTATGGTTTTAGGTTAAACTTAGCCCAATTTCGGAAAAGGTTTGTTGTTTCCGCTCCATATCTATTGTTTAAATCTTGAAAAAACCTCATTTCTATAACAAATAAAATTAGCAAAAATGACCAGTAGAAGGAACTTTTTATTGAAGTGCAGGTCAACGGGCTTTAACCCTAGACACATTGTACGGCTAAATGAATATAGTGTGAACATCTGTTGATGCCCTTTTTTGCCGAGTTTCCCAATTAGTTTCATAACTTAGGATTTTGTTAGATACGGCAACTTTTGCTTTCTTTCTCTTTATTTTTTATAGAAATGGGGTTTTTTCAAGATTTAAACAATAGATATGGAGCGAACACAACAAACCTTTTCCGAAATTGGGCTAAGTTTAACCTAAAGTGAGCAGAAATGACCAGTAGAAGGAACTTTTTATTGAAGTGCAGGTCAACGAGCCTTATCCCTAGACACATTGTACGGCTAAATGAATATAGTGTGAACATCTGTTGATGCCCTTTTTTGCCGAGTTCCCCAACTAGTTTCATAACTTAGGATTTTGGTAGATACGGCAACTTTTGCTTTCTCTCTCTTTATTTATATATATATATATATATATATATATATATATATATATATATATATATATATACCAACCTAGAGAATAAGCCGGATTTAGAAAAGGCTTTAGTAGTAAGAACCTTAATAAAAAAGTCAAACGAGTATAATTTTCAGATTTGGGTGGCCTTTGTGGATTACGAGAAAGCGTTTGACTCCCTTGAAATCTGGGCAACATTAAATAGCCTAAGTAACTGTAGAATTCACATCAGATTATTCAAAATATATATAAAAATACAACATTTCAGATAGTATTGAAAGAAAACGCCAATAAGATAGAAATGAAAAGAGGGGTACTTCCAGGGGACACCATCTCGCCGAAATTGTTTACGTTGGCGTAAGAAGATCATTTCAAACAATTTTTATGGACAAGTAAGGGTATAAATATAGGAGGAGAGCAATTCAATCATTTGTGATTCGCGGATGATATTGTGCTTATATCTAACAACAAAGAAGAATTGGAAGAAATGCTGAACGATATTAACAACAAGTCTAGAGAGATTGGTCTGAAGATAAACATCACCCAAACCATGTTCATGACAAATGACGACTGTGATAAAAAAAGCAGAACCGAATGCATTTATACGTATATCTTGGACAAAAAATAGTATTCAAGGAAAACTTGAAAGCGGATCTATCAAGGAGAATATCGTTGGCTTGGTCGGCATTTGGCAAATTGCCGGAAATCTTCCTTTCCAATATCCCAAATACACCCATCCAACATCCCAAGCGAACACATTTGATCAATGCCTGTTGCTAGTATTGACATACGGAACGGAAACGTGGGCTTTGAATCAAGACGTTATAATTCGCCAGAAGTAGCTCACCGAGCGATGGAAAGAAGGATGTTGGGAATCGTTGAGGGATATGCTGACTAATGAAGAAATTCGAGGAAGGTCCAAGATAACAGATGTAGCTGAGAGAATAAGCAGGTTGAAGTGGAGATGGGCGGGTCATATTGCAAGACTCTCTGCTAATCGATGGACGCATAAGCTAATCAACTGGAATGAGAACAGAAGTAGAAGACGCTCGCAAACCCGATGGTCTGACGACATCAAAAGACTAGTGGGATACAACTGGATAAATAACGCCCAAAACCGAAGAAGATGGACGTATTTAGGGGAGGCTTATGTCCGACGATGGACTGCATAGCTGATTATATATATATATATATATATATATATATATATATATATATATATATATATATATATATGTATATAATCAGCTATGCAGTCCATAGTCGGACATAAGCCCCTCGTCCATCTTCTTCGGTTTTGGGCGTTATTTATCCAATTGTATTGCTTGAGTTGGGACCTAGGAGCGACAGGCGTACTAGAGGTAGACCTCCCACACGCTGGACCGACGATATTAAGAGACTGTGTAGTAACTGGATGCGGAGAGCCCAGAAGAGGGGAGAGTGGATTGAGATGGGGGAGGCCTATGTTCAACAGTGGACGCAAAAGCTTGATTGATGATGATTATATATATATATATATATATATATATATATATATATATATATATATATATATATATATATATATATATATATATATATATATATTAGTTTTCCATAGGCTGTCCAAGCGAGCGTTATTCTTCTCTTCAATTCGCACGTTTGGTTGTGATGCGAATCTCATGATCAAAATATGTGTATTTGTCCACTAGTTCTACGTCTTTATTGCCAACATTAATCTGCTCACTTGGAACGAAGTTCGTCATATACTTTGTTTTAGAAGCATTCATTTCCAACTCCACGTCTGCACATATTTCTCGAAGTTCTTGAAGCATTGTTGCAAGCTCTCCAAGACTGTCAGATATCAGGACTATATCATCTGCAAAATGCAGATTTGTCAGACTTTGCTCATCTATGTTAAGGCCTTTTCTTCCTAGTTGAGTTTCTTGAAAGCGTGGTCCAAAACTACGGTAAATAGTTTAGGCGACATCGTGTCGCCTTGTCTTACTGGATGGATTTGGTGTTTTCGTGGAGTTTCACTGTCATACAGGCATTTTTGTAAATGTTGTAAAACAACTTTTTATAAAGATAGTCAACATGGCACTCTTGTAACGCTTCTAATACTGAGTCGAGGTCGACCCTATCAAAAGCCTTATGCAAATCGATGAAGGCCAAGACAAGTGGTCTGTTATATTTAATACTTTTCTCAATTAATGTATTAATACTTTGTAGATGGTCATTGGTTCCGATTCGGATCTGGAAGGCAGCCTGCTCCCTTGGTTGGTAGAAGTCCAACTCATTTTCAAGTCGTGTTGTTATTATCTTAGTGAACAATTTATAGAGATGGCTCAGAAGCCTTATGCGCCGGTAGTTTTCTAGTTCCTCTGCATCTCCCTTTTTGTGAAGTAGTATAACAACAGAATTATGCCACTTATCTGGTATCGTGCTATTAAACAGGCAAAGATTGAACAAGGATCTTATTTTTCTTAGAAGACAAGATCCACCGATTTTGATGGCGTCCGCAACTACGTTATCGTTTCCAGGGGCTTTGTTATTCTTTGTTTTCCTTTATCTCGCCCAAGGTGATATCTGGCAATGATTCTGATCCCTGGTTTACAATACCTTTCTTACTTGAAATTATATCGGGTTCTGAGTTTGGATCTAGGTTAGTATCTAGGTTTTGTACAGTAACTGATATAATTCTTCAACCACTCCTAGTATTTCCTCTCTGTTTGTCACTATATTTCCCTCCTTATTCCTGATTTTAGCTATTTGCCCTCTTCCATTCCTAAGTTTCTGCGTAGCACTTTCAAGCTGTTGTTGGCTTCGAGCGGCAGCAGCAGGAAGATCACAGTATCGAATAGCAGCGGCAGCAAGAGGACTTGAAAATGCCAAATGAGATTTTGGCGAAACGTAGTGCAAATTCATTGTTAGACGAACGGATTGAAACCCGGAATTTTAATGTACTATATATATATATATATATATATATATATATATATATATATATATATATATATATATATATATATATATACACTATACACATACATACACATATATAAGCCCTAAATTATTCTAACTCATTTTTTGGAAATATCGTAACTGCAAAACTGAACGAACTCGAAATTTTGCCAAAGCACTTAAAACAGTAACTCTAAGATCGAGAAATTTTTTGGCCGAACGTTGTTTTTCTGGGTCGGTAGATACCTTAAAACTCACCGTCATAATTTTTTTTTGATATTAACTGGAATGATAAATAAATATTTAACATATTTTCTATTTATGTACATGTGTGTGTATGTGTGTTTTCTATTTTAATGTAAATTAAGTTACTCTTAAAAATACAAGCTTACAAACAAGCGCCTGGGGATAATATACACTCTATACTGTATAAATTACTTTACACATAAATAATACATGAAAAAAACATGATTTTATTTACTTTACGAAAGGTTTATTAACACAAGTCTCCGGAGAAACAAAAATGAACAAAGACCGAAATAAAAAGTTCTTTAGACTGTACATTATATATTTACAAACGTTATATATAAAATGCTGCATTGGGGAAACTTTATTACCATCCATACATTGCTCAACTATGAGATTTTCTGAGGTTGTAAAAGTATGTTTAAAGTATTTTATAGAGCTTATTTACCATAAAAATAAATAGTTCACCACAGGGAAAACAAAATATAACCTAGGTTATGGCAAAATAGTTTTGGGTTTTGTTGTTTTTACTACTTCACTACAAGAACGGGGAACCGTATATTTAATTATAATTTTAATATTGTTTCAGGATAATAAAATTACATATTCCATTATAAACGAATATAAACTCAATTCTTTCATTGCCTCATTGAAAAGATCGACTATTTTGCTGGAAATTTACTTTCCATTTTGTTACTGCAGTTGTCGTTACCTCTGCTTTTATATTTCTAGTCTACCTGTGGTAAAGTCTTCAGCAGGTTGCTATTATATCGTAGTAAAGTATTTTCATATATATATATATATATATATATATATATATATATATATATATATATATATATATATATACTGAAGGACAGTAAAAGAGCTACTGGTAACAAACAAACTTAACTATAACACTGGGATTGCTCTTTTTTTAGGTTTTTAGGTGCAAATAAAAGTTGTCGTTGCATTTTTCATCGACTGAATTTTATTTTAAATTCTCAAGCTTTCGTCTGTGTTTACAAACTTCTTCAGGAGATCTGTAAGAGAGAAATCACCGATCATGAGGATTAAATTATGTAGATTATCGGTTTATGAACTTCGTTACTGTTATAAAAGTCTTTTTTTACTTACAAAATGTATCAGTAATTGCTCTTCAAGATATCGGTAAAAAACATGAAGCTCCAACATGGTAGCAAACTAACACAATGAAAGGGCACTATTTTACATATTAAATTTATTTAAAATTAGCAAGATGATTCAAGATTTAATTTTTATACAGACAATTTTAGGCGTGCCATCATAGATAACTGATTTGACAGAAGTCGTTCTTTTAAAATTTGAAATTTTTAAGGTTATGGACAGTTTACAACGTATCAGAATTGTACAAACCAATATTACTAAATGACAGATAAAAGTACTAAAACGGTGGCCCATCGGTACCATACCTACATCAGTCCACCCAAATTTCATTTCTTTTTTATTTTTTTTTTTTTAATTATCCTTACATCATTTATTGAATACATTAGATTTAAATACTAAATAAGACACAGAACAGAAAAATCAAAATTATAAGGCAAAAGTTACATATGAATTAAATAACAAACGGGTTCATAGACTCAACTGTTATAGTCAGGATATTGAATTTATTAGAGAGAAATTTTTAATTGCGTTTTTTGAAGGCCTCGTTGACTTTAATATCTTTAGTTAAATTCTGTGTAAGTAGATATGTGTATATAGAACTTAAACCCTGAATATCCTTTTTGTGGTTGAGACTGTTATCACAGCAATATATGTAGCACATTTCTAGAAAGCTGCGTTTGAATAGGTTATTCTCAGTAGCTAGGATAAAACTTTCGTTATAGTTCACCTTGTGATCGAGGTTGTTGACGTGCATACTGAGGCTTAGCTATTTAGCTAATAAAAAAGAAATGAAATTTGGGTGGACTGATGTAGGTATGGTACCGATGGGAAACCGTTTTAGTACTTTTATCTGTCATTTAGTAATATTGGTTTGTACAATTCTGATACGTTGTAAACTGTCCATAACCTTAAAAATTTCAAATTTTAAAAAAAGACTTCTGTCAAATCAATTATAATTATCTATGATGGCACGCCTAAAATTGTCTGTATAAAAATTAAATTTTGAATCATCTTGCTAATTTTAAATAAATTTTAAAAAATTTAATATGTAAAATAGTGTCCTTTTATTGTGTTAGTTTGCTCCCATGTTGGAGCTTTATATTTTTACCGATGTCTTGGAGAACAATCACTGATACACTTTGTAAGTAAAAAAAGACTTTTATAACAGTAACGAAGTTCATATACTGATATAATCTACATAATTTAATCCTTACGATCGGTGATTTCTCTCTTACAGATCTCCTGAAGAAGTTTGTAAACACAGACTAAAGCTTGAGAATTTAAAATAAAATTCAGTCGATGAAATAATGCAAGAACAACTTTTATTTGCACTCTCAACCTAAAAAAGAGCAATCCCAGTGTTATAATTAAGTTTATATAAATATATATAAATATATATATATATATATATATATATATATATATATATATATATATATATATATATATATATATATATATATTGTTTTGGTCTTCATCAGTATTATTTATTTATCCTAAAAAGGGGATTTCATCATATTTAAAAGTTTAGAAACATAAATAGACTTTCAAAACATTCACATTTTTGTCACTAAAATCAAATTAAAAACCATATTTATTCTCTGCAGGACATAGCTGTATAGAGAATGTAACACAACTTAGGACAAGTACAGTAAAATACTGATGAAGAGCAAATATGGTCGAAATGTTTATGATAATGAACCAACACGAAATTGACGGAACATGTTATAACCTCTAGATGCGGGGCCATTTTTATATAGCCTCAAGTTAGAGCATTATTTTGTATAGCCCCAACTTTCTTTACTTTTATTAAATATTTTATTTATTAAATAGAAGCAGTTATTTGCCCCTTATGGATATCTTAATTTTTGAAAATGGATTGAGTGGATATTAATACTGATAGAGCAAAAGCTAGATATAAGCTAGTTCGTTTTGTTTGGAGAGTTTATGGATACGAAATAATTTTTGTACGTCTTTTGAAAATAGTCTCCATAATTGTTTAAAATTTGGTTGCACTGTTTTTGGGCACCATTCATTTTAGAATAAAAGGAATCTAACTTCAGTTCAATAAATGAAAAAATACTGAAGACAATTTAGTTGTTAATATAAAATTGGGTTGGGTATAACCCTTACGTCCTGAAAGAAAGAGTAGGAGTTTAGTGAGACAGTATACATTTAAATAAAGAGGGGTATATTACCAAAATAAAAATTCCTACTTTTATTAAACTCTTAAAATTACATCTACTAAATAAAAACCCCTTATGTCCTGAGAGTGTACACTATTGCATAGAGTCTTTAAGTTAGGATTATTAAGTTTTTAATAAAAGGCTTTATAAAACACGATATTAAAAGTCTGTGAAATTAACTCCGCGGATTACACGTGTTGAGTAGTCGTTAGAAACGCACTTGTAGACAGGAAGTGAGATATTTAGACTGGTGTGCTTATGACTTACTGATTGGTTTCTCCTCGTGGGTTTTCCATAAGTTACTTGGCCTCTCCTGGTGAGATTCTCATAAAAATATTGTCTCAGCCACTACCATCCTAGTTTCATTTGGGTTGCTAAACACTTTTTGATGAGCAGGATATTTTAAGAAAGGAAAGAGGCCTTAAACTTGAGAGCTTGAAACCGTTATTGCACTACTACATCACTGAGAAAAAAACACTCTGGCGTGCTGGAGAAGAAAACCACTACGGCCTACTGGCGGAACAAGGCCGTTACTGCTTCATGGTGGAAAAAGCCCTTCAAAATTCGGCTACTTAAATATCTTTGTCCCTTCTCCTTGGGTCACTTCCCGGCATACAAATCTCGACGTATTCAATGCGAACTAAATAAGTCAAGTCGGCAACACGAGTTACACACTGCCGGTTTAAATTAAATTGCTCAAAAATTTAAAACACTGTTCAAAAATTGAAATCACTGCAATAAATATGTATTAAAATGTGTACATGTAATAAAATATAAATTATAGGAAGAAAAACAGTCTGGTAACATGATCTTAAAATCTAGGAAATATAAATGTTACAATTCTACCAAAATCAATTTTTGCCTAAAGTCCCAAGAAGAAAAAAAAAAAAAGAATATCTAAAACTGGTTTAAGAAAGTATATATATATATATATATATATATATATATATATATATATATATACAAATATATATATATATATATATATATATATATATATATATATATATATACATATATATATATATATATATATATATATATATATATATATATATATATATATATATATATATATATATATATTATATATATATATATATATATATATATATATATATATATATATATATATATATATATAGTTTCTAGAGTTATCTATGAGGCGATTGAACGGAAAACTAGTATATTCACCCCCGCCTACGCCCCGCTTTGTGCCTAAGGATAATATATCAGCTGTATACAAACCTCTAAGGCCAATAATATTTATCATTAGAAATTCCAAAGGAGAAGCCCAACTGGAAAACCAGAGGAAAACAGCGTGTGTGTGTGTCATGTGGAACTTGCAGCAAAGCATACGTTGGACAAATCAACAGAACAATATTTGCCAGACTAGAGGAGCATAAATTGGCTATCAAAAACAAGCAAATCAGAACTACTCAGATGAGAAAATAGATTTTACCAACTGCAAACAGACAGCCAAAACTAAAAGACACGAACACGCCAAGAGACTATCGAAATCGAAAAATAGGACATCTGAACAGAGTAAATGATGTGCTAAACCTGCCCAATACTTAGAAAAGGGCAATTAGGAAAGAAATCTATGGACCAACATTTAGAGTTCAAATCACTGGAATGGAAATCTCAGAGACGACGGCCAGAGGAGCGGAGCCAACTACCAACATTCAGAGTCGTTATAACCTTAGGCGCAGATATAAACACCCGGCAGCAACGTCATCTCTCAGTAAGCCACTGTACTCCGACGAATCTGATTAAGATCTTGACGAATCGTCAATCGTATATATATATATATATATATATATATATATATATATATATATATATATATATATATATATATATATATATATATAATAATTCCATTGCAACATTGAAAAAGCGAACTTGTTGGCTGAACTCTTTGGTTCACATTTTACTGTCGATTTCCAAGGAAAAACACCACTACTCTTCCCATAGTACAGTCAAGGATGCCCGATATTATCTTCAATCAGCGTATCATAAAACGTATTTTAATGAAGCTAGACACCACAAAACCTTCTGGCGCTGACGGAATACCTGCCATAGTTCTCAAAAACTGTGCGAGGGAACTAACACCAGTTTTCTATAGACTTTTCAACCTATCCTACAGGAGGGGCGCTCCTGTAGCGTTTTAGGGATTTCCCAGCAGCACGTGTGCTAAGAATATCTAAAACTGGTTCAAGCACGTCTTCAATTTTTAAATATATGTTTATATATATATATATATATATATATATATATATATATATATATATATATATATATATATTTATTGATTTTATGTGTCACACCGTGTTGGGCGCCAGTTATCTAAAGGCAAATTGAGGACAATAAATAAAATCTCAAACAGTCTTTAGGCATATTTATTGCCAAGACTGCTAAAGTTTCTTTTTTTTTGCAAAATTGGTTCGGAACATAAATTACTGCGTGAAGAAATGTCCCTGTTTTACTTTAAAGGGCAATTTATTTTCTCGATGTACCTTTATTAAATGAATGGAAAAACATGATTTAATATATGGAATTGTTTGAAAAACAATGTTATTAAGAAAATAGAAGTTATTGAAGACTTATGTACTAGTTGTGCTACTTTATTCTTGCGTTCTTGTATGGGTCTGTAAGTGTAGTAAGTACCTGTTTTTCTGTTATTTACTTTCCAAATATGGAATGGAAGTTTTGCTAGTATTATTTGGTTGAAAAATCATGTTTTTTCGGAATTAGATCATGTCAAATTCAATAATTTGCCGCCGACTACTTGCCTACGACTGCGGATCATATATGCTTTTACTAGGTAAACTGGTACAAAGAAAAAGTAAAAAGTCTTTGAAGTATTCGTTTTTGAAAATTACTGAGTCCAGTTGTTACTATAGTTACATTATGGCATATCTAATCCATCTACTTGGATAGATTGCTAGGCTGTAGTCACAGACATAAATTATGAATAAATGTAATACAATATTTATAACCCATCCTCGGAGAAGATAAACAGCCGTTTATAATAAGATTTAAGAAGTCAATGCGATTAAATTCTCATTTTTCCAGAAGAATAGTATTGAAAACACAGTTGAAAATTTGGCTAGGTCGGAGAGAGTAGCGGTCCTTTAAGTATAGTTCAATTGCAAAACACATTAAAAAAACACAATTTTCTGTTATGTGATCACTGGGGACTAACGACGCACAACTTTTTATTAGAGGATTGTCTAATTATAAAAATTTTTTCTTGCTGCATTGGTTGAACTTTTGAATTGTGTTGGTTTTAAATTTTAATTTGAGATGTTTTATGCCCTATCGTCTGGTCGACATATTATAAAATCTATATGCTTCCTGATGTACTTCATATACACTATTATTTCTGTCTGGAAGGGAATATTTAATATTTAATTTTATTACACGAGGCAAATTTGCTTGATGAAACTTCTAGTTTAAAACAAACTGAGGTTAGTAGAGTGATAAAATTCAGACATTCATAGTTTGAAGTTTTAAGACTTTCGTAATTGCATTTAATGAGAACATGTACTTTGAACGAGGATGTAGTGTTACATCGTTACGTCAAAAAACAGAATTTTTGTTATAGAATTTTTTTTATGGGTCTAGCACACGTGCTGCAGGGAAGTCCCTAAAACGCTGCAGGAGCGGCATGTGTGCATTCACGTCGTTCTTGAATCGCTGTAAATTGTACTCGGTGGGAAACACACCCTTGGGCAAATTATTCCAAAGGGATGATGTTCTCCATATAAAAGACTGCTTGAAAAGCGTTGTACACGAAGTAACAAGCTGAACCTCATACGGATGTGAAGTATTAGCGCGACGTGTATTTCTAAGATGCACCGTTTTAGGAGGAATTAAGCGGGCTACATCCTTCGAACACTTTCCATGAAAATACTTGTAGAACAGACTCAAGTCGCCAACCGTCCTTCGATGTTCCAGCGAATCAAGGCCGTCGGTCAGTTCCGGGTCTCCAATCAAACGAACAGCTCGCTCTGAACAGAATACAACAAATGCAGTATATGTTTGGGAGCGGAGCCCTAAACATGGGAGCAGTATTCCATAGTTGGTCGAATTTGAGCTTTGAAAAGAATTAATAGTTGTTGTGGAGTGTAAAGCTTTCTGGTTCAAAATAATATTCTCAACTTTTGAGAAGCTCTCCTTGTTATGCCTACAACGATGCTAGGGGAATGGAGTGCCCCGACATAACTATGTCGGATTCAGCAACGTTAACTTTTTTAGAAAAAACTGCCGCCTGGGTTTTTGTAGCGTTAAATTTCACTTGGTTACTGTGACCCCAAGATAGAATTTCTTCCAGGTCTTTGTTAAGTTGAACGACCTTTTGCTGTCTGCGGATATTCGCCTGAGTAACCGATCTCCGAGCGTTCAAAGTGAATGAAGAGACAAGCATACTGGATTGGATTCCCGGTCTTTTCCAGCAGATCGTTAATGTAAATGAGAAAGAGAGTAATAGACAGTATGGAGTCTTAGGGCACACCGGCGTTGATAGTGAAGGTGAAAGAAATCCGTCGACCGCCACCCGTAACAAGTTCGCTTTCTTAACAGGTGTGGTTGCAATGGAATTATCTGGCCGTGTGAATGGTGTTATGGTGGATTTGGTGAAATTTTGACTAACTCCCTTAGCGACCGCCTCAAAGGACCTGGAATTTTTGGGACAAGCGAGAAGTTTGTTTCTAATTCGTGGGTTCGTCCATAATTCCTTTGCATCTATTTCGGGCACGAACAAAGGTGTTACTATTTATGGTGTTAGGATTTTCACGCCATTGTCGGTAGTCAAGATGTTTAGAAGCAACAGTTTCTTTGCATTTTCGGTCAAACCAAGGCTTGCCGGGGCATTTCTTCGAAAAAGGGATGTAAGCTTCCATACCAGCCAAAATATATCGGAGACCTCCCTGGCGCAGTCAGATGGGTTGTCGGATCGAAAACAAATGTCCATTCAAGGGAAAGTTCGAAAATATTCCATGAGATCTTCCCATTTAGCAGATTTGTAATGCCAAATCTTGCGTAGCTTAGGCGCCTCTCTTTGACTGATTGGTAGGATACTAGATGTCGAAAGCAGTTTATGGTCGGAAGAACCTAACGGATTTACGGTGACCGTGTAAATCTCCGGATTGGTGGTTAAAAACAGATTAAGAAAACTGGCGAACTCCTCGTCTCGATCAGGGATCCGTGTTGGTTCGTCAGTAAGCTGAGTTAAACCAAAACTGATTGAGAATGATTCAGCTTCACGACCTTGTTCGACGGTAGTATTTGAATATTTAAGCCACTTAATATTGTGGACATTAAAAGTCGCCCAGGATGGCAATTTCGGCACTTGGATAGTTAATTTGTAAATGATCGATGGTGTCTGCAAGAGAAGCGAAAAGTGTTCAAAAGTTGGTATCATTTGGTGGTCGATAGAGGATACAGATGAACCTTGTGGTTTGTTGAGTCGTTATTTTTAACCACATAACATCAAAGTTTGAGGACTCCAGAGCCTCTTCTCGTTGGCAAGGAATTCTCAAATAATGTTATTTTATAACTTTTTTGTAGGGCAACAAGACTGCTTTCACGAAGCTCATCTATTTTAAGTTTTAAATAGGATCCGAAGATGTTTATGCTCATGCAGCTCTGCAGTAAGCACTGGTAGTTCGGTTGACGTGTGTAGATAGTGTTCGATATTTTGATACTACCGAATTTTTCTTTAGATTTTTACGGCTTAATTACTTACTAACTTGATCATTTTGTAAACTTAAGAATATACATGAACTAAGTAACACTTTTTTCGTGTGAAAATTATTTTTATTTTTTGGTTTCTACAGTTTAAGCTTCGTTTGTGTTCTGTAGAGTATTTCCCAAATTTCTTAACCTTATTTTTAGTAGTTATTAATAAAAAATTATATCTTGGGTCTTTTACTACTACTGTCATTAATAAAACTATATTAAAAGTTTTTTAAAAAAATTAACATTCTAATGATTAACGATATGAAACAAAATTTCAGTTTTGGATATTGTCTGTGTATTATATGTGGCGGCCCCAGGTCCATGGTTATTGTGCCGGCATACGATATCGAAGATCCCGGGTTTCAATTCCTGCAGGTCAGCGTACTTATTTTTTAAGTATATTTGGCTTGGTCACGTACATAGGCAGTAGTTGTTGCAGAAAGGGAATAACATTCGTGGCAGCACTACCGCGTTGTCCAAAAAGTTCCGTGAAATACAAATGTATGCTTCGGCACTTCGACAACGTTGACGGATATTACGACATCCTCGCCGATATCGATTCACAAAGGGCAATCTCTATTTAGGTGGGGAGATGACCCAAAAAAAATTAAACACCAAAAGTCCAACATAATATGGAGCATCGGTAAGTTTTCCTAAGATGAAAAAGGTAAGATTCCCGTAATTTGTATGCCTTATCGTCTCACAATATCACAAGATTATTATCTTAAGCGTGAAAACATGATATTATTAGTGACGTGTCTGTTTACTGTAGTCATTCGAGTACATGCTGAAGGACCATAATTTATTTTTCTAAGGGAAGAGCACTATTATTATTGTTTTTTCCGTATTTGCTTATGATAAAACTCACGGAGCTTACAAAGAAAAACATATTTTTCTACATAATTACTGTCGACACACATTTGGTCCAGCATCTTTTGAGTTTTTTCATTTCATCCAAAAATGTTTGGTTTTTCTTTAGATGTTTAAACAATAACAAGTTACGGAAAGCTAAATTAGGGCTGTAAGGTGTACCGAGTCTAACACCATAGTTTTTCGTAATGGCCTGAAGTGAGCAAACTTATTACGCCATGCAGTTGTGCAACAGCAAAGTTTCAGTTCCCAACATGTTTCTCTAATGTTTTAGGTTTTGGATCATCCTTCCGTAAACTCCTTCATTAATTGTGGAATCTCTTTCCATTTATTCAATAAGACAAATGCCTTGGCAGAAAAATTATTTCAATCAATTTTCCAGAAGACGCCTCAGCTTTCGCTTTCTTTGGAGGTGGAGAGCCCTTATGAACCCATCAAAGTGATTTCCTCTTTGTGGAAGGATCTTAGTAGAACACCTAAATGTTGTTGCCTATGACAATTTGGCGAAAAAAAAACTTTTATCGTTCTCCAAAGCGGTCAAATATTCTTGAGAAATTTCTTCTCAGTTTCAGCTCTGGTCTAAGGAATTTGGGAATTTACCGTGTCGAGACTATATTCCTCCCCTAAATTTTGGTCTACAATCTCGAATACTCCAGCTTCTTTAACAAATATCTTTATTCGTTGATGTGACAGGAGCAAATCCTCAACTTGCCTGGTTATTCTCACAGCTCTTGTCTTGTCATCGTTTTTCTGATCTGGTGTCATCTTAAATCGAAATTATTTAAACCAAAATTTTATTTGAAAATAAGAAGGCTGTTAATGCTGTACATCTGACGCATCTTTTCGTGAATAACTTTCGGTCAAATTCCCCTTTTCAGTGAGAAACTATAACTGCACGATGCTCAAAATTACTGTCACCATTTTAATCATAAAGAATGCAAATACAAGAAATAAAATTTCATTAAAACACTTGTAATTGAGCAACCGACTAATGTATTAAGATTCTATTCCAAACGATGACTATTATAGTCTATAATAATAATAATAATAATAATAATAAAGCATGATTCAGCTGCCAAAGTAGTTCACCAAGCACTGGCCACAACATACAAACTCATAGAAAACACAGATCCCTACTACAAATACACGCCAACATCCATACTTGAAAATGAAGATTACAAGCTCTACTGGGACATCGGTATCCATACAGATAAAACAGTCTCCGCCAATAGTCCCGATATTACTTTTCAGTGCGAAAAAGGAAAAGTCACCTATCTAATTGACATAGCTGTCTCCAACGACACAAACATCCAAACGAAATACACAGAAAAAATTTCCAAATACACAGACCTTGCAACGGAAATAAAAAGGCTATGGAGACAAGAAAAAGTCATCATTGTCCCCCTCATTATATCAGCCACAGGCCTTACACCAATAACATTCACACCACATTTAGTGCAATTAGGACTCAACACAGACATACACAGAAACATTCAGAAGTCAGTGATTTTGACAACATGTAACATTGTCAGGTCATTCCTTAATACGGAATGGTAATAGCGTTTGTGCTGACTTGGTTTTGGCCCGTCAGCCAAACATGGAACCACATTGATCAAATGTGAGAAAGAATAACTTTTTGTAATAATAATAATAATAACCCCTCAGGGGCTAGGGGAATCCCAGGATTCTCCTAGTACGGGCATTGACGATCCCGAGGTACCTGAGTCATGTTGTGCTGTCTTGTGTTGTCCAGATTATGTGTAATAAAAATGCAATCTTAAGGTGTTTACCGTGCCGAGAAGATGAATGGCTCAGCGTTTATGAGTCCCGAACGGTTCCCCCGGATACCGGGCGCCCTCCGGAAGTAAGTAGGCTTGCTGTGGCATCCAGGCTCTGCCGCAGTCGACCCTTCGTTCCTAGGATACTCGTGGGAATACTATGTTAAATAATAATAATTATAATAATGAAAATGGAAGGGTGTTGCGGAGGCGGACCCCTGTCGTACAAACAGCAACACCACAACAACAACAACCACAGACGAACCAAACAACCGCCTCAGCCGAAAATACTCCCGATAGTTTTACCAGATCCGACATTGTAGGTAATGGAAATTGCCTTTTCCGTGCAGTTAGCTTACACTTATATGGCCACCAAAACTATCATAAAAAACTCCGAGAGGTTGCTCTAAGATATTTACAACAAAACTGGTCGGAACTTCACACATTTCCATTAATTGAAGTCGACGATATAAAAGACTTCAATAACTATTATAATTATATGAGGAAAAATGGCACCTATGGAACGAGCCTAGAGATATTTGCCCTCTCGGAAACACAAAATAGCAACTTTCATATCTTCTCAAAACAACGAAGAACAAGACATATAAAAATAACTTTTACGGACAGACCAACAATAATAAGCACGGGAAAATACAACAAAACCATTTACCTTCTACTAACAGGCAATCCAATGTCGGGACACTTTGAGCTTCTGACACCACAAAACATTGAAAACATTCCAGAGAACAGCAGACCAATAAAAGAAGCATCGGGCGAGCGACGTAACAGTCGAGGACGTCGCGGGAAATGGCAGCTCGACCAAAACGATGAAGACCAGGCAACCGAAAATGGACCTGCCAAAAGTGTTGTGTCGGCGACTAAGCCGACACCCACCAAGGCGGGAAAATCACAGCAGCGCATGAGTTGTACCACAGGAATCAACGAACATGCCATGCGTTGCTGTAATGAAAACACAAAACCTGACAAAGAAATCACTGAGAAGAGAATCACTCGCCGCTTGGACCCACCAACACCAATCCCAAGCGCAACCGACGTAGATGCGGGGCAAACACAACCACCAAAGTCAGGCCAGGGCTCGTATGTTTTGCAAGGACAACACGCAACTACCAAGGCTGGCAAACCAAGACAGCGGTTAAAGTGGACGGATGAGATGAATAGGACTGTGATGCGCTGTTACTACACCGTCACCAAACTCGAAACAATAACATCGGGCTGCAGACCGGAACTGCACAGACTTTTCTTGACCGAATATCCACATCTGCAATTACTTGTTTCAGAACAGAGAGTAATAGACCAAAAAAGAGTTATTACCAAGAACAATCGTCTCACACCTCTCGAATTGCAAACCATCAAGGACACAGTGGCTGTTGAACTGAACACAGACCAACCAAACAATAGAAACAATAAAGCAGATTCCGAACCAGCCTCACACACACAACCATTCAGTCGAACACAACAAGACCCACCACCCAGGAGGAGCATAATGCAAAATAATATTGCGAGTACCGCGCAACACCATATCACAGACAACAACATGAATCACTTGCCACCCTCAACAACATCCACAACATCACCCCGAATCACCTCTCATACAAACACTTAAAGCAAAAATGGAGTCACATCTAGCTCGATGGTCAGGCACCGACCCCACACCAAGAAATCCCATCCCTCGTTTAATCTTCAAACAGAGCACGCAACCAATCCTCAATACACTAAACAAGCACATAATACTTCAGTATATAACAGACTTAAGCACAATCGAAGACATTCACACAATAATATACGCAGCAGCAATCACCACTATAACACAAAATAATCAAAAACTCCCTCAACGACAAGGAAACCCCAACAGGACAAAACCAAAATTCAAATGGCAAATAAGAATAGAAAGCAAAATCAACAACATCAGGAGAGATCTAGGACATCTTATCCAGTTCATAAGCGGGAACGCGTCCAAACGTGTCACACAGGGGGCAAACAAGATCAAATCTAAGTCTCCCAACAGAACACTGCCAGAAATCGTCGATACCTTGAAACAAAAACTATCTGTATATACCGCAAGACTCCGTAGATACAAAGAATCAAATGAAAGGAAAGACACCAACAACCTCTTCCGAAGAAGCAAAAAACAATTCTACCGGAAAACTATATACAACAAACAGATAGCAGTGACTGAACCACCAAACAAGCAAGAACTCACAGGTTATTGGAAAAGTATCTGGTCAGAACCCAAACTACACAATAATAAGACCCCCTGGATCAAAGCCGAAGAAGACAAACATAAACATGTGACAGAACAAGAAAATCCCACATTAAATACACAAGAAATTACAAAAACTATCAAACACACACACAACTGGAAATGTCCTGGAATAGACAATATACAAAACTTCTGGTACAAACAGTTTACCACCACACACGTAGCACTCGCACACCAAATCAACAAAGCCATTCTACAACCACACACATTTCCCACTTTCCTTACACAAGGAATAACACACGTTAAACCCAAAAGCTCAGACACCACAAACCCGTCAAACTACCGACCTATCACCTGTCTTCCAACCCTATACAAGATCATCACAGCCACAATTTCGAAGAAAATAGAACAACACCTAACAGACAACAATATTCTCACAGAAGAGCAGAAGGGATGCAGGAAAAATAGTCGAGGATGCAAAGAGCAGCTGATTATAGATAGCGTGATTATGGGACAAACCAGAAAAGAACACAGAAACCTTCACATCGGTTACATAGACTATAAAAAAGCCTTCGACTCCATACCCCACAGCTGGTTAATCAGAGCCCTAGAAATCTATAAAATCAACCAACACCTCAGGCAGTTTCTCGCGCAAATTATGAAAACATGGAAAACCAAAATACGCCTAAAAACACAAACCGAACGCATCCAAACAGAAGAGCTGTACATCAGACGGGGTATATTTCAGGGAGACTCGCTCAGCGCTCTATGGTTTTGCCTCTGTCTCAATCCACTCTCAAATATACTAAACAGAACAGAGCATGGCTTCAATATCAGACACCAAAAAGTGAATCAACATAAAATAAACCACCTCCTTTATATGGACGACATAAAACTCTACGCTGTCACACAAACACACCTGAAAAAACTCCTCAAACTCACAGAAATATTCACCTTAGATGTCAATATGGAATTTGGTATAAGTAAATGCAAAGTGCTCCACATCAACAAAGGCCAATGGAAGTGCCACCATGAGACAGAAACCATCAACAACGAAACACTTTCAATTCACATTCACATCCTTATACAATCTCAATTCACCAAATACATGAAATTACACCCCAACGCATGCAACATCCATACTTGAAAATGAAGATTCCAAGCTCTACTGCGACATCGGTATCCATACAGATAAAACAGTCTCCGCCAATAGACCCGCTATTACTTTTCAGTGCAAAAAAGGAAAAGTCACCTATCTAATTGACATAGCTGTCCTCAACGACACAAACATCCAAACGAAATACACAGAAAAAATTTCCAAATACACATACCTTGCAACGGAAATAAAAAGGCTATGGAGACAAGAAAAAGTCATCATTGTCCCCCTCATTATATCAGCCACAGGCCTTACACCAATAACATTCACACCACATTTAGTACAATTAGGACTCAACACAAACATACACAAAAACATTCAGAAGTCAATGATTTTGAAAACACGTAACATTGTCAGGTCATTCCTTAATACATAATGGCGTTTGTGCTGACTTGGTTTTGGCCCGTCAACCAAACAAGGAACACATTGATCAAATGTGAGAAAGAAGAACTTTTTGTAATAATAATAATAATAATAATAACAATAATCGAATTGCAAACCATCAAAGATACAGTAGCTGCTGAACTTAACGCAGACCAAGTAGCTGCTGAACTGAACACAGACCAACTAAACAATAGAAACGATGGGGCAGATACCGAACCAATCTCACACACACAACAACCCAGTCGAAAACAACAAGACCCACCACCCAGCAGGAGCATAACTCAAAATAATATTTCAGAGCAAATAGCAAGCACCACACGACACTCAACAACATCTATACAACATCACCCTGAATCACCGCTCATACAAACACTCAAAGCACAAATGCAGTCACATCTAGCTCGATGGTCAGGCACCGACCCTACAACAAGAAATCCCATCCCTCGTTTAATTTTCAAACAGAGCACTCAAATGATCCTCAACACAATAAACAAGCACATAATACCACAGTACATAACAGACTTAAGCACGATCGAAGACATCCACACAATAATATATGCAGCAGCAATCACCACTATAACACAAAATAATCAAAAACTCCCGCAACGACAAAGAGACCCCAACAGCAGAAAACCCAAATTTAAATGGCAAATAAGAATAGAAAACAAGATCAACAACATCAGAAGAGATCTGGGACACCTTACCCAGTTTATGAACGGGAACGCATCCAAACGTGTCACACAGGGTGTAGACAAGATCAAATCTAAATCTCTCAACCGAACACTGCCAGAAATCGTTGATACTTTGAAACAAAAACTATCCGTATATGCTGCAAGACTCCGTAGATACAAAGAATCAAACGAGAGGAAAGACACCAACAACCTCTTCCGAAGAAGCGAAAAACAGTTCTACCGAAAAAAACTATGTACAACGAGCAGACAGTAGTAACTGAACCACCAAATAAACAAGAACTCGCAGATTATTGGAAAACTATCTGGTCAGAACCCAAACTACATAATAATAACACCTCCTGGATCAAAGCCGAAGAAGATAAACACAAACGTGTGACAGAACAAGAAAATTCCACACTAACTACAGAAGAAATTACAGAAACAATCAAACACACACACAACTGGAAATGTCCTGGAATAGACAATATACAAAACTTCTGGTACAAACAGTTTACCACCACACACGAAGCACTCACATACCAAATCAACAAAACCATTCTACAACCACACACATTTCCCACTTTCCTTACACAAGGAATAACATACGTTAAACCCAAAAGCTCAGACACCACAAACCCGTCAAGCTACCGACCTATCACCTGTCTTCCAACCCTATACAAGATCATCACAGCCGCAATTTCCAAGAAAATAGAACAACACCTAACAGACAACAATATTATCACAGAAGAGCAGAAGGGATGCAGGAAAAATAGTCGAGGATGCAAAGAGCAGCTGATCATAGATAGCGTGATTATGGGACAAACCAGAAAAGAACACAGAAACCTTCACATCGGTTACATAGACTATAAAAAAGCCTTCGACTCCATACCCCACAGCTGGTTAATCAGAGCCCTAGAAATCTATAAAATCAACCAACACCTCAGGCAATTTCTAGCGCAAATTATGAAAACATGGAAAACCAAAATACGCCTAGAAACACAAACCGAACGCATCCAAACAGAAGAGCTGTACATCAGACGGGGTATATTTCAGGGAGACTCGCTCAGTGCTCTATGGTTTTGCCTCTGTCTTAATCCACTCTCAAATATACTAAACAGAACAGAGCATGGCTTCAATATCAGACACCAAAAAGGGAATCAACATAAAATAAACCACCTCCTATATATGGATGACATAAAACTCTACGCTGCCACAAAAATACAGCTGAAAAAACTCCTCAAAATCACAGAAATATTCACCTTAGATGTCAATATGGAATTTGGTATAAGTAAATGCAAAGTGCTCCACATCAACAAAGGCCAATGGAAGTACCACCATGAGACAGAAACCATCAACAATGAAACACTCGATAACATGTTTGACAAAGAAACATACAAATATCTAGGCTTTCAACAAAGCACCAAACTCAACCATACTCACATCAAAACAGAGGTCAGAACCGAATTCAAGAACAGACTGACGAAACTTTTACAAACAAAACTCAACTCCAAATATCTCACTAAAGCCATCAACACGTTCGCTATACCTATACTCACATATTCATTTGGTATCATCAAATGGTCACAAACAGACTTAGAAAATATTCACATCCTTATACGGTCTCAATTCACCAAATACAGGAAATTACACCCCAACGCATGCAAAGAAAGACTTACCATCGAGAGGAAGGCAGGAGGAAGAGGAATTATAGACATCAGATCATTACACACAAAACAAATACAAGCACTTAGGAAGTTCTTTCACACCAAGCAAACCAGCCTCCACACAGCAACAGTCAAAGCAGACAAAAACTATACCCCACTCGACTTATCCCGGGTAGACCACCCAGCAGATACACACAGTCACATCCAATTACAACAGGAAAAGATGAAAACGTGGTCAGACAAAACACTTCACGGAAAACACAGATACCACATAGAGCAAGACCACGTAAATAAAAAACAATCATACACCTGGTTACGGGATGGGCAGCTATTCCCAGAAACAGAAGGCTTCTTAATTGCCATCCAGGATAAAGTCATATTAACCAGAAACTACCAAAAGCATATTATCAAAGACCCAACTATTACAGAAGACAGATGCAGAAAATGTCACCAACAGAAAGAAACGATCGAACACATAACAAGCGGATGTAAAGTATTAGCCGGAACGGAATACACAGCCAGACATGACTCAGCGGCAAAAGTAGTTCACCAAGCACTAGCCACCACATACAAGCTCATAGAAAACACAGATCCCTACTACAAATATACACCAACATCCGTACTTGAAAATAAAGATTACAAACTCTACTGGGACATCAGTATCCATACAGATAAAACAGTCTCCGCCAATAGACCCGATATTACTTTTCAGTGCAAAAAAGAAAAAGTCACCTATCTAATTGACATAGCTGTCCCCAACGACACAAACATCCAAACGAAATACACAGAAAAAATTTCCAAATACATAGACCTTGCAACGGAAATAAAAAGGCTATGGAAACAAGAAAAAGTCATCATTGTCCCCCTCATTATATCAGCCACAGGCCTTACACCAACAACATTCACACCACACTTAGTACAATTAGGACTCAACACAAACATACACAAAAACATTCAGAAGTCAGTGATTTTGAAAACATGTAACATTGTCAGGTCATTCCTTAATAGACAATGATAATGCGTTTGTGCTGACTTGGTTTCCGCCCGTCAGCCAAACATGGAACCACATTGACCAAATGTGAGAAAGAAAAACGAGAACAGTCATAACAATAAACAATTTTATTCAAAGTATGCAATATACAGTGAATAGAACAGAGTGTAGCTGAATAAAGATACAAGAAAAAAAACCCTAATTTAACTGAAGGAAAATATATGTCCATCTGTCTTTACCCTTGCCCCTAGGCAGCAACACACTAACACATTCACAACCAAATAATAATAATAATGCAGAGATTCAGAAGACCGGTAGATGGGTACCACATGAGTTGAACGACAGGCAAATGGAAAAGCGCAAAAACACGTATGACATTTTGCTCGCTCGGTACAAAAAGAAGTCGTTTTTGCATCGTATAGTTACAGGGGATGAAAAGTGGATTTATTTTGAGAATCCCAAGAGCAAAAAATCATGGGTAGAGCCAGGCGCACCATCCACATCGACCGCAAGACCGAATCGCTTTGGCAGAAAGACGATGCTCTGACGGCATTGACGATCCCGAGGTACCTGAGTCATGTTGTGCTGTCTTGTGTTGTCCAGATTATGTGTAACAAAAACGCAATCTTAAGGTGTTTACCGTGCCGAGAAGATGAATGGCTCAGCGTTTATGAGTCGCGAACGGTTCCCCCGGATACCGGGCGCCCTCCGGGAGTAAGTAGCCTTGCTGTGGCATCCAGGCTCTGCCGCAGTCGACCCCTCTTTCCTAGGATACTCGTGGGAATTGTATGTCAAAGAATAATAATTATAGTAATGATAATGGAAGGGTGTTGCGGAGGCGGACCCCGGTCGTACAAACAGCTATAGCAACACCACAACAACAACCACAGACGACCCAAACAACCGCCTCAGCCGAAACTACTCCCGATAGTTTTACCAGATCCGACATTGTAGGTGATGGAAATTGCCTTTTTCGTGCAGTTAGCTTACACTTGTATGGCCACCAAAACCATCATGAGAAACTCCGAGAGGTTGCTCTAAGATATTTACAACAAAACTGGTCGGAACTTCACACATTTTCATTAATTGAAGTCGACGATATAAAAGACTTCAATAACTACTATAATTATATGAGGAAAAATGGCACCTATGGAACGAGCCTAGAGGTACTTGCCCTCTCGGAAACACAAAATAGCAACTTTCATATCTTCTCAAAACAACGAAGAACAAGACATACAAAAATAACTTTTACGGACAGGCCAACAATAATAAGCACGGGAAAATACAACAAAACTATTTACCTTCTACTAACAGGCAACCCAATGTCGGGACACTTTGAGCTTCTGACACCACAAAACATTGAGAACATTCCAGACAACAGCAGACCAATAAAAGAAGCATCGGGCGAGCGACGTAACGGTCGAGGACGTCGCGGGAAATGGCAGCTCGACCAAAACGATGAAGACCAGGCAACCGAAAATGGACCTGCCCAAAGTGTTGTGCCGGCGAGTAAGCCGACACCCACCAAGGCGGGAAAGTCACAGCAACGCATGAGTTGCACCACAGGAATCAATGAACACGCCATGCGTTGCTGTAATGAAATCACACCTGACAAAGAAATCACTGACAAGAGAATCACTCGCCGCTTGGACCCACCACCACCAATCCCAAGCGCAACCGACGTAAATGCGGGACAAATACAACCACCAAAGCCAGGCCAAACCGCGTATGTTTTGCAAGGACAACATGCAACTACCAAGGCTGGCAAACCAAGACAGCGGTTAAAGTGGACAGATGAAATGAATAAAACAGTGATGCGCTGTTACTACACCGCCACCAAACTAGAAACAGTGACATCAGGCTACAGACTGGAACTACACAGACTTTTCTTGACCGAATATCCACATCTGCAATTACTTGTTACAGAACAGAGAGTAATAGACCAAAAAAGAGTTATTACCAAGAACAATCGCCTCACACCTTTCGAATTGCAAACCATCAAAGATACAGTAGCCGCTGAACTTAACGCAGACCAAGTAGCTGCTGAACTGAACACAGACCAACTAAACAATAGAAACGATAGAGCAGATACCGAACCAATCTCACACACACAACCACCCAGTCGAAAACAACAAGACCCACCACCCAGCAGGAGCATAACTCAAAATAATATTTCAGAGCAAATAGCAAGCACCACACGACACTCAACAACATCTATACAACATCACCCCGAATCACCGCTCATACAAACACTCAAAGCACAAATGCAGTCACATCTAGCTCGATGGTCAGGCACCGACCCTACAACAAGAAATCCCATCCCTCGTTTAATTTTCAAACAGAGCACTCAAATGATCCTCAACACAATAAACAAGCACATAATACCACAGTACATAACAGACTTAAGCACGATCGAAGACATCCACACAATAATATATGCAGCAGCAATCACCACTATAACACAAAATAATCAAAAACTCCCGCAACGACAAAGAGACCCCAACAGCAGAAAACCCAAATTTAAATGGCAAATAAGAATAGAAAACAAGATCAACAACATCAGAAGAGATCTGGGACACCTTACCCAGTTTATGAACGGGAACGCATCCAAACGTGTCACACAGGGTGTAGACAAGATCAAATCTAAATCTCTCAACCGAACACTGCCAGAAATCGTTGATACTTTGAAACAAAAACTATCCGTATATGCTGCAAGACTCCGTAGATACAAAGAATCAAACGAGAGGAAAGACACCAACAACCTCTTCCGAAGAAGCGAAAAACAGTTCTATCGAAAAACTATGTACAACGAGCAGACAGTAGTAACTGAACCACCAAATAAACAAGAACTCGCAGATTATTGGAAAACTATCTGGTCAGAACCCAAACTACATAATAATAACACCTCCTGGATCAAAGCCGAAGAAGATAAACACAAACGTGTGACAGAACAAGAAAATTCCACACTAACTACAGAAGAAATTACAGAAACAATCAAACACACACACAACTGGAAATGTCCTGGAATAGACAATATACAAAACTTCTGGTACAAACAGTTTACCACCACACACGAAGCACTCACATACCAAATCAACAAAACCATTCTACAACCACACACATTTCCCACTTTCCTTACACAAGGAATAACATACGTTAAACCCAAAAGCTCAGACACCACAAACCCGTCAAACTACCGACCTATCACCTGTCTTCCAACCCTATACAAGATCATCACAGCCGCAATTTCCAAGAAAATAGAACAACACCTAACAGACAACAATATTATCACAGAAGAGCAGAAGGGATGTAGGAAAAATAGTCGAGGATGCAAAGAGCAGCTGATCATAGATAGCGTGATTATGGGACAAACCAGAAAAGAACACAGAAACCTTCACATCGGTTACATAAATTATAAAAAAGCCTTCGACTCCATACCCCACAGCTGGTTAATCAGAGCCCTAGAAATCTATAAAATCAACCAACACCTCAGGCAATTTCTAGCGCAAATTATGAAAACATGGAAAACCAAAATACGCCTAGAAACACAAACCGAACGCATCCAAACAGAAGAGCTGTACATCAGACGGGGTATATTTCAGGGAGACTCGCTCAGCGCTCTATGGTTTTGCCTCTGTCTTAATCCACTCTCAAATATACTAAACAGAACAGAGCATGGCTTCAATATCAGACACCAAAAAGGGAATCAACATAAAATAAACCACCTCCTATATATGGATGACATAAAACTCTACGCTGCCACAAAAACACAGCTGAAAGAACTCCTCAAAATCACAGAAATATTCACCTTAGATGTCAATATGGAATTTGGTATAAGTAAATGCAAAGTGCTCCACATCAACAAAGGCCAATGGAAGTACCACCATGAGACAGAAACAATCAACAATGAAACACTCGATAACATGTTTGACAAAGAAACATACAAATATCTAGGCTTTCAACAAAGCATCAAACTCAACCATACTCACATCAAAACAGAGCTCAGAACCGAATTCAAGAACAGACTGACGAAACTTTTACAAACAAAACTCAACTCCAAATATCTCACTAAAGCCATCAACACGTTCGCTATACCTATACTCACATATTCATTTGGTATCATCAAATGGTCACAAACAGACTTAGAAAATATTCACATCCTTATACGGTCTCAATTCACCAAATACAGGAAATTACACCCCAACGCATGCAAAGAAAGACTTACCATCGAGAGGAAGGCAGGAGGAAGAGGAATTATAGACATCAGATCATTACACACAAAACAAATACAAGCACTTAGGAAATTCTTTCACACCAAGCAAACCAGCCTCCACACAGCAACAGTCAAAGCAGACAAAAACTATACCCCACTCGACTTATCCCGGGTAGACCACCCAGCAGATACACACAGTCACATCCAATTACAACAGGAAAAGATGAAAACGTGGTCAGAAAAAACACTTCACGGAAAACACAGATACCACATAGAGCAAGACCACGTAAATAAAAAACAATCATACACCTGGTTACGGGATGGGCAGCTATTCCCAGAAACAGAAGGCTTCTTAATTGCCATCCAGGATAAAGTCATATTAACCAGAAACTACCAAAAGCATATTATCAAAGACCCAACTATTACAGAAGACAGATGCAGAAAATGTCACCAACAGAAAGAAACGATCGAACACATAACAAGCGGATGTAAAATATTAGCCGGAACGGAATACACAGCCAGACATGACTCAGCGGCAAAAGTAGTTCACCAAGCACTAGCCACCACATACAAGCTCATAGAAAACACAGATCCCTACTACAAATATACACCAACATCCGTACTTGAAAATAAAGATTACAAACTCTACTGGGACATCAGTATCCATACAGATAAAACAGTCTCCGCCAATAGACCCGATATTACTTTTCAGTGCAAAAAAGAAAAAGTCACCTATCTAATTGACATAGCTGTCCCCAACGACACAAACATCCAAACGAAATACACAGAAAAAATTTCCAAATACTCAGACCTTGCAACGGAAATAAAAAGGCTATGGAAACAAGAAAAAGTCGTCATTGCCCCCCTCATTATATCAGCCACAGGCCTTACACCAACAACATTCACACCACACTTAGTAGAATTAGGACTCAACACAAACATACACAAAAACATTCAGAAGTCAGTGATTTTGAAAACGTGTAACATTGTCAGGTCATTCCTTAATACACAATGGTAATGCGTTTGTGCTGACTTGGTTTGCGCCCGTCAGCCAAACATGGAACCACATTGACCAAATGTGAGAAAGAAAAACGAGAACAGTCATCATCATAAAGATAAAAGAAAAAAAACCCTAATTTAACTGAAGGACAATATATGTCCATCTGTCTTTACCCTTGCCCCTAGGCAGCAACACACTAACACATTCACAACCAAATAATAATAACAATGCACAACCAAATTATATGATGCACAATCAAATAACAGATAAAAAAAAATGTTATGTCAGTTACAGAAAGCCATGATTTAAGATTAGAAATCTTACATTTCTAGGAACAAGTAAATTCTTCAAGTATTCTGCAATAACAAATGCTTTAGGTACTTTTTGAAACATTTGACTGATTTAGATTGTCCGGTAGGTTGTTATAAGTTTTAACTAAATTGTAAGTGAAAGACCTTTCAAATATGCCTGTTTTATGAAGTGGGGGCGTGAGTAAGCCTCTGCTTCTTATATTTATATTATGAACGTCAGTCTTGAACGGAATTTTTTTAAAAAGATACGTAGGTGACTTTGTGCAGATAATTTCATGATACACGGTACAACAATGCAAATATGGTCTTGACTTAATGTCAATCCATTTAGCTTCCTTCAGTTTATAAGTAACTAGATTTCGTTTCTTTATACCGTAGCTAAACCGTAAATTATATTTCTGAATTTTTTGAATTCTTTTTGTACCTTCTGCAGTCAAACAGGAGCCGTAAACAACATCACTGTGGTTAAATATAGATAAAATGATAGAATCGCAATGCATGAGTTTTAATTGAGTATTTAATAAATGTCTTGAGTTATAAAGACAGCTAAGTAGACCCATTGCCCTCTTAATGCAAGCCGACATGTGTTTTTTAAATTTTAAAGTTGAATCCAAAATTAAGCCAAGATTTTTAGCCTCAGCTTTAACAGGTATCCTTTCATTAGAAATATTAACTTCAACTAGTGAAGTGAATCTCTTTACAACAATTGGTCTACCGAACAACATTGCGACACATTTGTTGGGATTAAGTTTCAAATGATGTTAATCCGAAACTCTCTGTATAACCTCCAAATCACCATTTATCAGTCGACAACCGTCAAGCACTGTATTCTCAGAAAAAAAGTAAGACAACTGAGTATCGTCAGCGTACATCTGACAGTTACAGACTTTGAGAAATGACGGAAACAAATGGGTATAAATGCAGAATAGAATAAGGCCCAAAATTGATCCTTGCGGGACGCCTCTGGTCACCCTTTGGAGGTCCGAGAAAGATCCACTCAAGGCAACTCTCTGATGACGATCTTTGAGATATTCTCCAATAAACTTAACAGCGTCTTTGTCCAGACCTACAAACTTCAAGACGTGAATTAAAAGTGAGTGGTCGAGCATGTCAAATGCTTTTGAATAATCGAACAAGATTAAAATAGTACATTTATTTCTATCGATCTCTCTAAATATGTGGTCGGTTACATTAAGAAGTGCAGTAGCACAACTGTGTGATCGCCTAAAGCCAGACTGCACTGTAGGTAAAATATCATACTTTTTTTTATATATTTTACTAGTTGTGATTTTACAATATGTTCAAGAACATTTGATAATACTGGAAGTATGCTTACAGGGCGTAAATCCCTATATGCCATTGGGCACAACATGCGCATTTTTCCAGGCGGATCTATATACTGACATCTCGATACAAAAGTTTACAATATGACAAATATATTTTAAAATAAAGGGACAGCAAAAAATGATAAAATCAATAGGAATATTATCAGAACCCACAGCTTTTGTCCTTATTCGACACAAAGCTTTTGAGATTTCAGTTTCAGTAACCAAAGGTTTAAAGCAGTCTTATTTGAGTTTTTAGTTATGTAATAATTTTTAGCATCGAGATCAGGGTTTTTAATTTGAGGTACTGAATTGACAAAATATTGATTTATTTCGTTCGGATTACAAAGATTGTCAGGAAGTTTTTTATTTTTAGTTTTAATAATATTTAAGTTTTTAAGTGCTTTCCATTTTTTTTTGGCTTGAATTTATTATAACGCTTTGAATATATACTTTTTTTCCCCTTCTTATTGCGTTGTTAGTAATATTTCTGTAGTTTCTGTAGATATTAAAGTCCTCCGGCTTTTTTGTTCTTCTATATTTACATTTGGCCTTATCTCTTAGTCTAATAAGGTATTTAATATTGTCGGTAATCCAGGGGCAGTATGGTTTCCTTAAAACTATCGTCTTTAGCGGTGCGTGTACGTCCATTAGGCTAATAAATTTTCATTGAAAAAAGTTACTTTTTATCAATGTTATCCAAATCGTAAATGTTTTTCCATGGAATAGACTTTAGGTGGTTAATCAAAACCTCTGAATTAATATTTTTAAAATTTCTAGAGGTGTGTGTCATCGGAAGAGGTTTCTGAATTTCTATATTCATAATACAAAAAGTTAATTCGTGATCCGATATGCTCACAGAACAGACACTATTAAATGATCTATTAAAGTAGAGGTGCCATTTATTATGCGTGTATGTTGGTTGATAATTTGAAGCAATCCACAGCTCTCAAGCATACTTCGATAAAAGTCAATAACAGAATCTTCTATTAAATTTAAATTTAAATATAACAACAAAAATATCAGAAGTAATAGAAGCCCTAAAAGCATGCTTAATTTACATGTATCAAATATTTGGTATCTACGTAATATATTTTATTGCGACCTAATTTTTTACACATCTCATCAATCACCTTAAATCGACTTTTAATATCACCAATAAACAACTTTAAATTACAAAACTTTATCGTTCCCAGTTTTGATTTTCTCATGTTCCAACAAAATAACCATAATATAAACTTCTATTCTGGAAAATGGGATGTTTTTCACAAACTTTACTTTAAGAAAGGATAATCCACTATAAATTTTGGCTTTATGGGGTGCGTATGACATTTTTATTACGTTTTAAAAACATTTCTCCAATTAAGTAAAGGAAAGTTTATTTACATAAAAATTATTGAGTCTTGGAATAAACACTTTAGTTAATTCATAATTTCCACAATATTTTAAAAGTTGTGACAATTGTTTCGATACATAGATAATCGTTAAATAAGAAATCAGATGTATAAACAAGCTATATATACATTAAATATTAAAATAAATAAACTCTAAAGTACCACTATAGTATCTAAACAGATTACTTTAATTGGTACCATAAACTAATTTAACTTTCACAATGGGGAACTATTTAAATCAATTTGTTCACTTAATAAATTTTATTATTTTATTTTAAGGTATAGTGGTAGCAGAACAGCATGGCTTCATGGGAGGTAGGTCGATGGTCATCAACTTGATTACCTATGCGAATGCTCTGGTGGATACCTTGGAGAAGAGATACTGAATGGACTCGATCTACATCGACTTCTCCAAGGCATTTGACAAGGTTAGCCATCAAAAACTGTTAGCAAAACTTAGAGCGATGGGGTTTCATGAGCGCTCTGCAAAGTGGCTTGAGAGTATGTTGGTGGGACGCTCACAGAGAGTGAGGATAGGAGATTTTATATCCGGTAGTACCGAGGTGACCTCAGGAGTTCCTCAAGGTGGGCACTGTGCTCCACTACTATTTAACATCTTTATTAATGACATTCGTCAGGCTGTTCCTGACCGCAGCTTTCTCTTGTTTGCGATTGACTTATTATTGTACCGTGAAATTGTGACTGAGGCGGACTGCATGAAGCTGCAGGAGAGCTTGAAACTGTTTGTACATTGGTGCAATAATAATGGATTGTCTTTAAACCCTAGGAAGTGTAGTACGATTAGCTTTTGTAGGAAAAGGAATAAAATAGCCTTTCAGTATAAGCTTGGCGATGAGGACTTGTTAAGGGTCAGTTCTTTGAAGGATTTGGGTGTCATAATGGATGCTCAGTTGTCGTTTAGGGAACACTATTCTTGCATGACTAGAAGGGAATTCCAAATGTTGGGACTTCTTTTTAGTATCGAAAGAGATCTATCTATTAACTCAACGAAGAAGCTATACTGTTCTCTGGTAAGATCTCACCTTTGATTATGCATCAACGGTATGGTCACCTTACTATAGTGTTCATAGCGCGGAGATCAAACATGTCCAGAATAAATTTATTAGATATTGCTCTTATAGATTGGGGTTGGTTGGTGACAGTGAAGCCCTTGCTAGTATGCTTGGTCTGCGGACATTAGAGGACAGGAGAAGGATGTCAGATCTTTGCACCATATTTAAATTGATGAATGGTGTTATTGATTGTCCACCCCTCTTAAGGCAGATACAGTTGAAGGTTCCAGAACGAATGATATATTTGTCATCGGTCATCACGGTACTAACTATGGAATTCATTATCCATTAGCAAGATCCTTGGTCTTCCTAAATAATAATCCTTTCATTGATCCATTCGGAGGCTCGCTGTCTGGTTTTAACGGGCAAGTCATTAAAGTGGTGTGTGACCACTGATATGTTTCCTGTTTATTAGGTTAGGTGTTTTGAATTGTGATGTTATATCATTTTTAGTGTTCCGTACGGAACACTTATAAGATCACTTTGGTGTCTGTCTGTCTGTCACACCCGATTTTCTCCGAAACTATTTGACATAGAAAGTTGAAATGTGGTAATAATACAGGAAGTGATGGCCTCATCTGAGCCATGTAGTTTTGAGAGTTAAATTTTGACTTAAGGGGTTAGTTTTGGGGGGATGAAATCGGAAGTGTGGTGTCAAATGAAAGTTTGTGAAAACACGAATAATAATATATATATATATATATATATATATATATATATATATATATATAATGTAATACTTGCGCTCACTTTTCTTTGTATTATTTTTAAAAAATCGCGAAAAATCGCTGTCCCCCCGCCTTATCTCGAAAAGTACTTATCAAAAAATTTTGAAAAAATTCTAAAATATTCTCCAGGGGGTATAGATTGAACGAAAATTATCACGAGTGCATTACCTTTAATACTTTATCTGGTATATAAAAAAAAACAAAAATTTCAAGGTTATCAGATTTCAGTAAAGACTGGAAACAAACTTTGTTGAAAACTCATTTGGGGTGTGTTTTTGTGAAGTCACTGATCATTTTATACCTCTGTAACAAAATTTTTTTATTTTAAAAGCAATCAATGTACGGAACACTAATTGAGCAAATTCAACTTGGACTTAACCGGTTATTTATTTTTTTTCTCTATCTCGAATACTTATACTGTACTGTTGTTATTACTTATATATTAAATATTATAACTTTTATAATGGGGTTTCCCGTTTATTGATAATAAATAAATAAATAAATAAATTACACATATGTTTATGCTTGTTGATTTCCGTTGTTTCTAAAAGGTTTAATTTATGAGATTTATTTTCTAATGTAAAATTTCAAAATTATCATCAAAAAGATGATTTTCATTTAAATGATGAGAAGCATAATTAGAATCAAATTTGTCTTTAAGGTAACATCTTTTATGTTCTTTAATAAGTTTCTCGAAATTTCTACAAATTTGGCCCACCGCATCTGTTTGTAGATTCCTAACGTTGAGTTTTTATTAGTTTTGCTTTTGTTATTCTGGATTAATTTAGTTAAGGTATTATTAGTTTTAAAGGATATTTTTAGACAATTTTTTGAAAATGTTTTCAGTGATATGTGAGAGTTTTGAATTTGTGCCTAGTCGTCTCTTTGACATACATACTTTTACTGCAAAACTCTCACATATACAGGTAATATCACCGCAAAAATTTCGAAAAAATTGTTAACTAAGGGTCTAAAAATATCCTTTAAAAACTATATTATATATATATATATATATATATATATATATATATATATATATATAAATATATATATATATATATATATATATATATATATATATATATATATATATATATATATATAAATATATACATATATATATATATATATATATATATATATATATATATATAAATATATATATATATATATATATATATATATATATATATATATATATATATATATATATATATATATATATATATATATATATATATATATATATATATATATATATATATATATATATATATATATATATAATATATATATATATATATATATATATATATATATATATATATATATATATATATATATATAATATATATATATATATATGTATATATATATATATATATATATATATATATATATATATATATATATATATATATAAATATATATATATATATATATATATATATATATATATATATATATATATATATATATATATATATATATATATATATATATATATATATATATATATATAAATATATATATATATATATATATATATATATATATATATATATATATATATATATATATTTAAGGGTCTCTTACAGCTGACGCTGTCTCCCTTCTCTCAACCTCGCGTGCCATTCTCTTCGATCTTCCCAGTCTTCTTCCTGTAACCCTCTGTTTTCCATTGCCTCATCGACGTCATCCTGCCATGAGCGCCTAGGTCTTCCCCTCTTTCTTCTTCCAATTAGACTCCATCCTGTGATTTTCTTAATCCACCTTCTGTCGTCGCTTCTCCTTACGTGACCATATCATTTCAATCGTTTTTCTTCTATGGCATGTACTGCGTCTCTTGTTATTTCCATTCGCGTTCTTATTTCCTCGATCCTAATCCTATCAGTCCGGGTCACCCTTCAACACCTTCTCCAACATTCCATCACTACCGTATTTATTTTTGATTTATATTTCTTGTTAATGGTCCATGTTTCTGACCCGTATGCCATGATACTTTCAATGATTGTTCTGTATATTCTGACTTTGTTTGCTTTCGTTATATGCTTATCCCATAATATTGAGTTTAACTGTCTGATGCAGGTTCTCGTTTGTCCCAGTCTCGATTTCATTTCTTCTTCGGATGTTGCTTCTTTTGTTATTATGGTGCCCAGGTATTTAAATTTTGCCAGTTCCTTTAATTGTTACGTTCTCTTCAATTTCTAGATCTTCTATTTCTCCTGTTTTAGTTGTTAGGTATTCCGTCTTATTAAAGTTTATGTCTAGCCCAGCTTTGTCATACTCTTCCTTCAGTTTCCTCACCATATAGCTGAGATCTTCTTCGTCCTGTGCCATGACTTGGTCATCTGCGAAACTCAAGCTGTATAAGTAGTCGTCTCTTACATACCTTGACATTTATTCTTCCAGTTTTTTAAGGTCTGTTCCAGGTAGATTTTAAACAGTGTCAGAGAGGTTGTACACCCTTGTAGTAGTCCTTACGTTGTTCTAACTTTGGCCCCTAACTTATTACCAATTTTTACTCTGTTAATATTATTTCTATATATCGCTTTTACTGCTTTTATTAATACTTTGTCGATTCTCATGTTTGACATTGCTTTCCAGAGGTGACTTCTAGACTGAATCGTAAGCTTTTCTTATATCGATGAAAGTTAGGTGGATTTCTCTGTTTTTGGCTAGTTTCTTTTCCATCAGTTGCTTGATTGTATATATGTGATCAATACAGGACTTCCCAGTAGTAAATCCTGCTTGGTCTTCCCCTATTTTGCCTTTTATATTGTCTTCTATCTTATTTTTAATTACTTTCCCATACAGTCGTCCAATGCTTGAAATGGTGCTGATGCCTCTATAGTTTTCACATTTCCTTCGGTGACCTTTTTTAAAAATTGAGACTATGTGCGCTTCGGGCCATTCATTAGGTATTCTTTCTCCATTTATAGCCCTGTGGAACATGCTTCTTATTGTTCGGTGCAGTTTCTCTGATCTGTATTTGATTAATTCATTGACCATTCATCCCGATCCAGCTGCTTTCCGGCATTTCAATGATTTTGTGGCCTTCTTTACGTCCTCATATTTTATCTCTACCTCCTCATGTTCGTTTTGTTGTTGTTCGTGATCTTCGTCTCTATTCAAGAACCCTGGTCTGTCTTCTGTTAGTAGTTTTTTATAATAGTTATCCTATTGGCTTCCTTGAATGTATTGCATATGGGATTTATCTTTGGAGTTTATTTTCATAGCTCTAATCGTTCTCCATGCCTTCGTACTTCGTGTTCCACCTATATAGTGTCCGATGTTTTCACATGCTTTCGCCCATTTTTCATCCTTCTCTTTATTTATTAATCTTTTCGTTTCTCTATTTTTCTCTCTATGCCTTCTTAAGTCCTCCTCTGACTTGGTGTTCATCCATTTCTCATAGAGTTTCTTCTTTTCCCCGATGACAATTTTCGTTGTTTCATTAATAGTGTCAATGCGTTGTTTGTTTTTTTCCTGTCGTCTTCTCCTAAGGCTTCGTAGGCGGCTTCCTTAATACTTTCTTTGACGTGGTCGTATGCGTCTCCTAAACTGTCATACTCAAAATCTGTTAGTTTTTCATCTAGTCTGCGCTTGTAGAGATCTCTTATTGTTTCATCCTGCAACAGTTGTATTTTGAATTTCTTTTCTTTCTTAATTACTTCCGTATACTCTAGATCGTCATCTTTTACTTCGTTTTTTTCTTTTGGCGCTTTATACCATGGAAACTCCAGTTTTGCTAACAATAACCTGTGGTCGGTTCCACATCCTTTAAAACTAATGATACTTTAAATAGATTAATCAAGAATAACAAAAGAAAAACTAATAAAAACCAAAAGTCAGGGGTCTACAAACTTAAATGCAGCTCATGTCCAAACATTTATATTGGCCACACTCGTAGAAATTTCGAGAAGCGTATTGAAAAACATAAAAGGTGTTATTTTAAAGACAAATTTGATTTTAATTACGATTCTCATCTCGGTGTCCTGGAGCCGAATCAAATAAAAATATGGGGTGGTTCCAAAATTTTGATGGATGTTGATTCTAGCAGGAATTAAGAACATTTCAAGCCATGATAGAAAAAAAATCCGCTTCACAATTTTAATATTTTTTTCTACAAAAAATTATAAAATAACATTGTTTGAGAATTTTATAACAAAAATTCTGTTCTTTGACGTAACAACGTAACACTACATCCTCGTTCAAAGTACATGTCGTTCTCATTAAATACAATTACGAAGTCTTAGAACTTCAAAGTATGAATATCTGAATTTTATTACCTTCCTTACAATTAACCAATTGAACTCAGTTTATTTTAAACTAGAACTTTCGTCAAGCACATTTGCCTCGTGTAATAAAATTAAATATTAAATATTCCCTTCCAGACAGAAATAATAGGGTATATAAAGTATCAGGAAGCATATAGATTTTATATGTCGACGAGACGATAGGGCATAAAACATCTCGAATTAAAATTTAAAACCAACACAAAAGAAAAGTTCAACCAATGCAGCAAGAAAACATTTTTTATAAGTAGAGAATCCTCTAATAAAAAGTTGTGCGTCGTTAGTCCCCAGTGATCACATAACAGAAAATTGTGTTTTTTTAATGTGTTTTGCAACTGAGCTACACTAAAAGGACCGCAGGTTTAAAAATAACCTTTAAAACTACTGATACTTCAAGTAGATTAATCAAGAATAACAGAAGAAAAACTAATAAAAACCAAAAGTCAGGGGGGGCTACAAACTTAAATGCAAACATTTATATTGGCTAAACTGGTAAAAATTTCGAGAAGCGTATTAAAGAACATAAAAGGTGTTATTTTAAAGACAAATTTGATTTTAATTATGCTTCTCATCTCGGTATCCTGGAGCCGAATCCAATAAAAATATGGTGTGGTTCCAAAATTTTGATGGATGTTGATTCTAGCAGGAATTAGGAACATTTCAAGCCATGATAGAAAAAAATCCGCTCGGCACAATTTTAAAGTGTTACTAATTAAAAAAGAAATGAATAAATTCTGTTGAGGCTAGTTTTTATATGATTTTCGTATTAAAACAAACCCGAAATTGCTTTTCCCAGCTTATATTCTTTTTTTTATGGGTCTAGCACACGTGCTACAGGGAAGTCCCTAAAGCGCTACAGGAGTGACACATGTGCGGAGAAAGCGATTCAAGTTGTTCTTGAATCGCTGTAGATTGTACTCGGTCGGAAACACAGTCCTGGGCAAATTATTCCAAAAGGGATGATGTTCTACATATAAAAGACTGCTTGAAGAGCGTTGTACGAGGAGTAACAAGCTGAACCTCATGTGTACTTCTAACATGCACCGCTCTGGAAGGAATTAAGCGGGCCATATCCTTCGAACACTTTCCATGAAAGTACTTGTAGAATAGGCTCAAGTCGCCAACCATTCTTCGATGTTCCAGCGAATCAAGGCCGTCGGTCAGTTTCGGGTCTCCAATCAGACGAACAGCTCTTCTCTGAATAGAATCCAACAAATGCAGTGTATGTTTGGGAGCGGAGCTCCAAACAGGGGAGCAGTATTCCATAGTTGGTCGAATTTGAACTTTGTAAAGAATTAACAGTTGTTGTGGAGTGTAAAGCTTTCTGATTCGAAATAATATTCCCAACTTTTGAGCAGCTCTCCTTGCTATGCCTGCAACATGTTCATGCCAGGACATATTTGCTCCCAAATTAACGCCCAACAAATTGAGTGACGATGTTAGAGGGATGGAGTGCCCCGACATAACTATGACTTCCTGGTGTCTGCGGATATTCATCTGGGTAGCAGATGTCCGAACGTTCAAAGTGAATGAAGAGATAAGTGTACTGTCATCTGCAAAGCTGTAGATTGGATTCTCGGTCTTTTCCAGAAGATCCTTAATGTAAATGAGAAAGAGAGTAGGAGACAGTATGGCTTGCCGTTGGGAGGGCATTTCTTCGAAAAAGGGATGTAAGCCTCCATACCGCCGGAAACCTCCCTGGCGCAGTCAGATGGGTCGTCGGATCGAAAACAAACGTCTAACCAAGATGAAAAAAAAAGTTTAATATTGTTTATTCCATACCCAATCTAATTTAAAAATATTAAAGAAAATCGTACAAATATCGCGACAATTTGTTGATACAATTTTTAAATTCGATTGCGCATGGGTTAAATAATGTAAAAAAAAAATGTAGAAGTTTAAATTAGACATTAAACTTTAAAATAAAAACCACGAACAAATTTCAAGTTTTTTTTTACGAAAATCAATCTATAAAAAAAGCTACCAAACACAAAGTAAGTAAAAGTGACATCTCAGCTCAAAGTAAAAATAAAAAGAAAACCACGACTATAATCGTTTGTATTAATACGTACGTCATTATCGGTTTAAAAGGTATAATATCGTCAATAGTCAAAAATACCCCTTCCATTCATCAACTCCCGCCAGCAAGCTTAATATATTCACTGATTTATTTTCTTACGCTCGCGAGTTAATTGATGCTTGATTTTGAAATAAAAAAAATAATTTGTGAAAAGAAATAACCGGTCAAGTGCAAGTTGAACTTGCACAATTAGTGTTACGTACGTTTATTGCATTTAAAATAAAAAATTTTGTTACGGTGCGGTGGTATAAAATGATCAGTGACTTCACAAAATACACTCCAAATGAGTTTTCAACAAAGTTTGTTTCCAATCTTTACTGAAAACTAATGACCTTGAAATTTTTGTTTTTTTTATATATCAGATAAATTATTAAAGGTAATGCACTCGTGATAATTTTCGTTCAATCTACACACCGTGGAGAATATTCCAGAATTTTTTCAAAATTTTTTGATCAGTACTTTTCGAGATAAGGTAGGGGGGCAGCGATTTTTCGCGATTTTTTAAAAATATACAAAGAAAAGTGTGCGCAAGTATTACATTATATATATATATATATATATATATATATATATATATATATATATATTTTACTCGTGTTTTTACAAGCACACTCGATAACCTAGTAAATTTTTTTTTTCACTTTCGATTTCACCCCCCTTAAGTCAAAAATTTAACTTTCAAAACTACACGGCTCTGATGAGGCCATCAACTCCTATATTATTACCAAATTTTAACTTTCTATGACAAATATTTTTGGAGAAAATCAGGTGTGACAGACAGACAAACAGACAGACACCGAAGTCATCTTATAAGTGTTCCGTACGGAACACTAAAAATATATTGTTATCGATCGTATAAAGGTACATGTACATTTATAACATAATACATAAATGGAATAATGTTTATCGAAAAGTAAAATTTAATTTTATATTTATGCTAAGAAAAAGTAATAACTTTGAAATGTATATTATTTAAGTATTTATAATATTATCTATAAATTATACGTAGATACTATACCCTACAATCTACATATGTTTGAAAAACAAAAGAAAAAAAATTTATGTATCATTAGTATCAAAATAAAATTTTTCGTAATATTAATAAGAATTGTTAAATAATGAATAGTACATTTTGATAAATAAAACCAGCTGAAAAGTTTTTTCTTGCGTTTAGATCTGCAGGCTATTGTACTCACACAAAGCTTGTTATAAATGCGTTGCATAATCAGGATGAAATTTTAACACCTTGTAACCCTCCTAATTAATTATGTCAAGTATCGGTAGTTCCAAGCATTTAAGGTACCCGATATTTCTTAAAACAGTATCCATTACATTATACCAGGTACAAAGTAACGATCTCGTCACGTACCGTTTGTATTTATCATCTAGTTTAGTTTTTGGTATATGTTTGTTTGTATAATTGTATATGCTCACCCATTCTTGTCAATCATTACTACTGATACCGAATGTACTGAAACTGAACGTCACCGATGAAGACGACATATATTTCGTGGAGACGAGTTGGTATTTACCGCTACCGATATGGCATTGGTAGTTTTAGTTTGGGGTATTTCGGATCCGGACGAGTAACGGGTACTTTGTATCCGGCGTTACAATATTGACATCTCTACTCTCAAACGTTACTAAAGTCACTATGTGCAGACTTTATTGCCTGTTCACTAAAGTATGCCAGTCCTTTATTGGTTTGTAAGCAAAACTCCAATACATGGCAAACAATTGCGTGAATCTTAGAATCAAATAAACAAATGTTATATTATTGCACTAGTATAGCGTAAGAAAGTATAAGAACAACAATAATATAAAATACAAAGAAACCCACAACCTAATAAAGGTAAAGGAGGTTAAAGACATGTGACTAAATAAACAATGCACAGAAATATAAGCATTGGAAAAGAAATAGGACACATTTAATTTATATAAGAAAATCAAAGAAGCTAGACCAAAGTTACAAAGGAAACCACAAGTAATAGAGGATAAAAAAGGTAAACTATTACTGAACATGAATAGATAGATGGGAAGAATATATAGGGGAAATGTATAGAGAGACAACTAGACAACATAAAATTATATGAAAACAACACTATGTTTAAATCTCCAATATATTTAAAATGACTGGACGATTGCTTCACCATACAACGGCTTCTTCAGAAGTGAATTCACTTTTATTTTGGCAGTCTGGTTCTAGTATAAACTTGATATTACTTGGAAGTCTTTGTCATCAATGTTACACTATTGAAGTATTTCCATCATGTTTTCATGATTTACCATATCTATGAAGCATAAATAAACATCAGAGTTGACATCCCTACATCTTTCAATCTGAACGCGGATGAAGAATAGTGCATCCTTCGTTCCTAGTCCGTTCCTAAAGCCGAACTGTGTTTGTCCAATACGTTCATCTAGTTTTCTGTATACTCTTTGGTGGATTATTTTAAGGAAGAGTTTCAAGATGTGGTTCATTAGACTTATATTCCGATATTCCGATATTCCTCGCACTTTCTGGAGTTATTCTTTTTTGGCGATGGTATAAAAAACTGATGATTGAAGTGAATTCATTTCTGAAGAGGCCATTGTATGGTGAAACAATTGTCAAATCATTTTAAATGTATTGGAAATTAAAACATAGTGTTGTTTTCATATAAGTTTATTATGAATTTTCAACGAGTATAAACTAACACAATTAAAGATAGACAACATAAGACAAATGAGCTTAATACAACGGGCCCCCATAAATAGACGAAATATTAGCAGCAGCAAATCAGCTTAAAAACAAAAAGGCAGTAGGAGAAGATAATATACCTACAGAAATCATTAAAATATTTCTTGAAAAATATATGGACATCATACAGGACCTCTTCAACAGCGTATACAACATAGGTGATGTACGTCATGATTGGTTGACATCAATTTTTATACCATTGCCAAAAAAGAATAACTCTAGAAAGTGCGAGGAATATCGGAATATAAGTCTAATGAACCACAACTTGAAACTTTTCCTTAAAATAATTCACCAAAGAGTATACAAAAGACTAAATGAACGGACAAACACAGTTCGGCTTTAGGAACGGACTAGGAACGAGGGACGCGCTATTCTCCATCCACGTTCTGATTGAAAGATGTAGGGATGTCAACTATGATGTTTATTTTTGCTTCATAGATTTCCAAAAAGCCTTTGATATGGTAAATCATGAGAAAATGATGGAAATACTTCAATCGTGCAACAGTGATGACAAAAGACTTAAAAGTAATATCAATTTTGTACTGGAACCAGACTGCCAAAATAAAAGTTAAGAATCGCATGTCCAAAGAAATAAAAATAAAGAAAGGCGTACGTCAGGGTTGTATTTTGTCACCCCTGTTATTCAGGGTCTATTTGGAGGAATAATAAAGCACTTTCTGATTAAAAAGATGGAATTACAATTAAGGCTGTGTGTGTGTGTGTAAGTAATTGAAAAAGCACGAAGCTCCTTTAATAAAATGCGCAGCATACTCTGTAACTGCCAACTAAACTTAAGAACAAGAACGAGAGTACTAAGATGCTACGTGTTCTCGGTCATGTTATACGGTATAGAAGCTCCAACAATCACAGAGACAACACAACGAAGAATGGTGTCATTCGAGATGTGGTGCTATCGCCGAATGCTGCGTGTTCCTTGGACAGCGCATACCACAAAACGTGGAAATACTTGATCGGATGGGAAAAGAACAAGAGTTGATTCCAGCTGTTTAAAGAAAGAAAAAGCACTTACTTTGGCTGTATTATGAGAAGCCAAAATTATGAGCTCCTGCAACTTATAACTGAAGGAAAAATCATCGGTAAGCGAGGACTAGGAAGGCGCAGCAACTCCTGGTTGAAAAACTTAGGACAGTGGACAAACATGACATGTACTGAACTGTTTAGAGTGGCAATAGATAAAGTCAGATGGGCAAATGTGATCGCCAGCGTCCTTAGAAGATAGAGCTCACTAAGACTAACCTGAACTAAATCAGTATTTATTTAGCTTGCAGCCCGCACGGAATTTTTGACTATAGACGATATTATACTTTTTCAAATGATAATGATGTACATACTATATTACTACACATGATTATAGTAGTGGTTTTCTTATTTTTACTACGAGCTGAATGAGATGTCGCTTTTAGTATGGGTTAAATAATATATATATATATATATATATATATATATATATATATATATATATATATATATATATATATATATATATATACATATATATATATATATATATATATATTATATATATATATATATATATATATATTTTTTTTTTTTTTCATTGAAGTTTACATCAGACAATCATTTTTAATATAACCTGGAAAAAACAATTTCAGATTTGTTTCAATACGAAAATGATATAAAGTAGCCTCAGCGGAATTTATTTATTATTATTTTTTAATTAGTAAAAACATTAAAAAATGCCTTTTTTGGTTTGAACAAAATCTGACGTGCGGTTTTTTTCTATAATGGCTTGAAATGTTCCTAATACCTGTCGGAATTAAAATCCACCGAAATTTTGGAACCACCACATATTTTTATTTGATTCGGCTACACCAAGTCATATTTTAAATGAAATTCATAATGTTGAAATTTAACATTTA
>CM032456.1:101614791-101647291 GCA_019049505.1 Pachyrhynchus sulphureomaculatus
GGGTCGGTGCCTGACCATCGAGCTAGATGTGACTCCATTTTTGCTTTAAGTGTTTGTATGAGAGGTGATTCGGGGTGATGTTGTGTGGATGTCGTTGAGGGTGGCGAGTGATTCATGTTGTTGTCTGTGATATGGTGTTGCGCGGTACTCGCAATATTATTTTGCGTTATGCTCCTCCTGGGTGGTGGGTATTGTTGTGTTCGACTGGGTGGTTGTGTGTGTGAGGCTGATTCGGAATCTGCTTTATTGTTTCTATTGTTTGGTTGGTCTGTGTTCAGTTCAACAGCCACTGTGTCCTTGATGGTTTGCAATTCGAGAGGTGTGAGACGATTGTTCTTGGTAATAACTCTTTTTTGGTCTACTACTCTCTGTTCTGAAACAAGTAATTGCAGATGTGGATATTCGGTCAAGAAAAGTCTGTGCAGTTGCTGTCTGTAGCCCGATGTTATTGTTTCGAGTTTGGTGGCGGTGTAGTAACAGCGCATCACCGTCCTATTCATCTCATCCGTCCACTTTAACCGCTGTCTTGGTTTTCCAGCCTTGGTAGTTGCATGTTGTCCTTGCAATACATACGGGCCCTGGCCTGGCTTTGGTGGTTGTGTTTGTCCCGTATCTACGTCGGTTGCGCTTGGGATTGATGTTGGTGGGTCCAAGCGGCGAGTGATTCTCTTCTCAGTGATTTCTTTGTCAGGTTTTGTGTTTTCATTACAGCAACGCATGGCGTGTTCGTTGATTCCTGTGGTGCAACTCATGCGCTGCTGTGATTTTCCCGCCTTGGTGGGTGTCGGCTTAGTAGCCAACACAACACTTTTGGCAGGTCCATTTTCGGTTGCCTGGTCTTCATCGTTTTGGTCGAGCTGCCATTTCCCGCGACGTCCTCGACCGTTACGTCGCTCGCCCGATGCTTCTTTTATTGGTCTGTTGTTCTCTGGAATGTTTTCAGTGTTTTGTGGTGTCAGAAGCTCAAAGTGTCCCGACATTGGGTTGCCTGTTTAGTAGAAGGTAAATGGTTTTGTTGTATTTTCCCGTGCTTATTATTGTTGGTCTGTCCGTAAAAGTTATTTTTGTATGTCTTGTTCTTCGTTGTTTTGAGAAGATATGAAAGTTGCTATTTTGTGTTTCCGAGAGGGCAAGTATCTCTAGGCTCGTTCCATAGGTGCCATTTTTCCGCATATAATTATAATAGTTATTGAAGTCTTTTATATCGTCGACTTCAATTAATGAAAATGTGTGAAGTTCCGACCAGTTTTGTTGTAAATATCTTAGAGCAACCTCTCGGAGTTTCTCATGATGGTTCTGGTGGCCATATAAGTATAAGCTAACTGCACGGAAAAGGCAATTTCCATCACCTACAATGTCGGATCTAGCAAAACTATCGGGAGTAGTTTCGACTGAGGCGGTTGTTTGGTTCGTCTGTAGTTGTTGTTGTGGTGTTGCTGTAGCTGTTTGTACGACAGGGGTCCGCCTCCGCAACACCCTTCCATTTTCATTATTATAATTATTATTGTTTAACATAGTATTCCCACGAGTATCCTAGGAAAGAAAGGTCGACTGCGGCAGAGCCTGGATGCCACAGCAAGGCTACTTACTCCCGGAGGGCGCCCGGTATCCGGGGGAACCGTTCGCGACTCATAAACGCTGAGCCATTCATCTTCTCGGCACGGTAAACACCTTAAGATTGCGTTTTTATTACACATAATCTGGACAACACAAGACAGCACAACATGACTCAGGTACCTCGGGATCGTCAATGCCCGTACTAGGAGAATCCTGGGATTCCCCTAGCCCCTGAGGGGTTATTATTATTATTATTTATTACAAAAAGTTCTTCTTTTCTCACATTTGATCAATGTGGTTCCATGTTTGGCTGACGGGCCAAAACCAAGTCAGCACAAACGCTATTACCATTCCGTATTAAGGAATGACCTGACAATGTTACATGTTTTCAAAATCACTGACTTCTGAATGTTTCTGTGTATGTCCGTGTTGAGTCCCAATTGCACTAAATGTGGTGTGAATGTTATTGGTGTAAGGCCTGTGGCTGATATAATGAGGGGGACAATGATGACTTTTTCCTGTCTCCATAGCCTTTTTATTTCCGTTGCAAGGTCTGTGTATTTGGAAATTTTTTCTGTGTATTTCGCTTGGATGTTTGTGTCGTTGGGGACAGCTATGTCAATCAGATAGGTGACTTTTCCTTTTTTGCACTGAAAAGTAATATCGGGTCTATTGGCGGAGACTGTTTTATCTGTATGGATACCGATATCCCAGTAGAGCTTGTAATCTTCATTTTCAAGTATGGATGTTGGCGTGTATTTGTAGTAGGGATCTGTGTTTTTCTATGAGTCTGTATGTTGTGGCTAGTGCTTGGTGAACACTTTGGCAGCTGAATCATGCCTGGCTGTGTACTCCGTTCCGGCCAATATTTTACATCCGCTCGTTATGTGTTCGATCGTTTCTTTCTGCTGGTGGCATTTCCTACATCTGTCCTCTGCAATAGTCGGGTCTTTGATGATATGCTTTTTTGGTAGTTTCTGGTTAATATGACTTTATCCTGGATGGCAAGTAAGAAGCCTTCAGTCTCAGGGAATAGCTGCCCATCCCGTAACCAGGTGTATGATTGTTTTTTATTTACGTGGTCTTGTTCTATGTGGTATCTGTGTTTTCCGTGGAGTGTTTTCTCTGACCACGTTTTCATCTTTTCCTGTTGTAATTGGGTGTGACTGTGTGTGTCTGCTGAGTGGTCTGCCCGGGCTAAGTCGAGAGGTGTGTAGTTTTTGTCTGCTTTCACTGTCGCTGTGTGGAGGCTGGTTTGCTTGCTGTGAAAGAATTTCCTAAGTGTTTGTATTTTGTTTTGTGTGTAATGATCTGATGTCTATAATTCCTCTTCCTCCTGCCTTCCTCTCGATGGTAAGTCTTTCTTTGCATGCGTTGGGGTGTAATTTTCCTGTATTTGGTGAATTGAGATCGTATAAGGATGTGAATATTTTCTATGTCTGTTTGTGACCATTTGATGATACCAATTATTATTATGACTGTTCTCGTTTTTCTTTCTCACATTTGGTCAATGTGGTTCCATGTTTGGCTGACGGGCGGAAACCAAGTCAGCACAAACGCATTATCATTGTGTATTAAGGAATGACCTGACAATGTTACATGTTTTCAAAATCACTGACTTCTGAATGTTTTTGTGTATTGTTTGTGTTGAGTCCTAATTGTACTAAGTGTGGTATGAATGTTGTTGGTGTAAGGCCTGTGGCTGATATAATAAGGGGGACAATGATGACTTTTTCTTGTTTCCATAGCCTTTTTATTTCCGTTGCAAGGTCTGTGTATTTGGAAATTTTTTCTGTGTATTTCGTTTGGATGTTTGTGTCGTTGGGGACAGCTATGTCAATTAGATAGGTGACTTTTTCTTTTTTGCACTGAAAAGTAATATCGGGTCTATTGGCGGAGACTGTTTTATCTGTATGGATACTGATGTCCCAGTAGAGTTTGTAATCTTTATTTTCAAGTACGGATGTTGGTGTATATTTGTAGTAGGGATCTGTGTTTTCTATGAGCTTGTATGTGGTGGCTAGTGCTTGGTGAACTACTTTTGCCGCTGAGTCATGTCTGGCTGTGTATTCCGTTCCGGCTAATATTTTACATCCGCTTGTTATGTGTTCGATCGTTTCTTTCTGTTGGTGGCATTTTCTGCATCTGTCTTCTGTAATAGTTGGGTCTTTGATAATATGCTTTTGGTAGTTTCTGGTTAATATGACTTTATCCTGGATGGCAAGTAAGAAGCCTTCTGTTTCTGGGAATAGCTGCCCATCCCGTAACCAGGTGTATGATTGTTTTTTATTTACGTGGTCTTGCTCTATGTGGTATCTGTGTTTTCCGTGAAGTGTTTTTTCTGACCACGTTTTCATCTTTTCCTGTTGTAATTGGATGTGACTGTGTGTATCTGCTGGGTGGTCTACCCGGGATAAGTCGAGTGGGGTATAGTTTTTGTCTGCTTTGACTGTTGCTGTGTGGAGGCTGGTTTGCTTGGTGTGAAAGAATTTCCTAAGTGCTTGTATTTGTTTTGTGTGTAATGATCTGATGTCTATAATTCCTCTTCCTCCTGCCTTCCTCTCGATGGTAAGTCTTTCTTTGCATGCGTTGGGATGTAATTTCCTGTATTTGGTGAATTGAGACCGTATAAGGATGTGAATATTTTCTAAGTCTGTTTGTGACCATTTGATGATACCAAATGAATATGTGAGTATAGGTATAGCGAACGTGTTGATGGCTTTAGTGAGATATTTGGAGTTGAGTTTTGTTTGTAAAAGTTTCGTCAGTCTGTTCTTGAATTCGGTTCTGAGCTCTGTTTTGATGTGAGTATGGTTGAGTTTGGTGCTTTGTTGAAAGCCTAGATATTTGTATGTTTCTTTGTCAAACATGTTATCGAGTGTTTCATTGTTGATGGTTTCTGTCTCATGGTGGTACTTCCATTGGCCTTTGTTGATGTGGAGCACTTTGCATTTACTTATACCAAATTCCATATTGACATCCAAGGTGAATATTTCTGTGATTTTGAGGAGCTCTTTCAGCTGTGTTTTTGTGGCAGCGTAGAGTTTTATGTCATCCATATATAGGAGGTGGTTTATTTTATGTTGATTCCCTTTTTGGTGTCTGATATTGAAGCCATGCTCTGTTCTGTTTAGTATATTTGAGAGTGGATTGAGACAGAGGCAAAACCATAGAGCGCTGAGCGAGTCTCCCTGAAATATACCCCGTCTGATGTACAGCTCTTCTGTTTGAATGCGTTCGGTTTGTGTTTCTAGGCGTATTTTGGTTTTCCATGTTTTCATAATTTGCGCTAGAAATTGCCTGAGGTGTTGGTTGATTTTATAGATTTCTAGGGCTCTGATTAACCAGCTGTGGGGTATGGAGTCGAAGGCTTTTTTTTTTTATAGTCTATGTAACCGATGTGAAGGTTTCTGTGTTCTTTTCTGGTTTGTCCCATAATCACGCTATCTATGATCAGCTGCTCTTTGCATCCTCGACTATTTTTCCTGCATCCCTTCTGCTCTTCTGTGATAATATTGTTGTCTGTTAGGTGTTGTTCTATTTTCTTGGAAAATTACGGCTGTGATGATCTTGTATAGGGTTGGAAGACAGGGTGATAGGTCGGTAGTTTGACGGGTTTGTGGTGTCTGAGCTTTTGGGTTTAACGTATGTTATTCCTTGTGTAAGGAAAGTGGGAAATGTGTGTGGTTGTAGAATGGCTTTGTTGATTTGGTGTGTGAGTGCTTCGTGTGTGGTGGTAAACTGTTTGTACCAGAAGTTTTGTATATTGTCTATTCCAGGACATTTCCAGTTGTGTGTGTGTTTGATTGTTTCTGTAATTTCTTCTGTAGTTAGTGTGGAATTTTCTTGTTCTGTCACACGTTTGTGTTTATCTTCTTCGGCTTTGATCCAGGAGGTGTTATTATTATGTAGTTTGGGTTCTGACCAGACAGTTTTCCAATAATCTGCGAGTTCTTGTTTATTTGGTGGTTCAGTTACTACTGTCTGCTCGTTGTACATAGTTTTTCGGTTAGAACTGTTTTTTTCGCTTCTTCGGAAGAGGTTGTTGGTGTCTTTCCTCTCGTTTGATTCTTTGTATCTACGGAGTCTTGCAGCATATACGGATAGTTTTTGTTTCAAAGTATCAACGATTTCTGGCAGTGTTCGGTTGAGAGATTTAGATTTGATCTTGTCTACACCCTGTGTGACACGTTTGGATGCGTTCCCGTTCATAAACTGGGTAAGGTGTCCCAGATCTCTTCTGATGTTGTTGATCTTGTTTTCTATTCTTATTTGCCATTTAAATTTGGGTTTTCTGCTGTTGAGGTCTCTTTGTCGTTGCGGGAGTTTTTGATTATTTTGTGTTATAGTGGTGATTGCTGCTGCATATATTATTGTGTGGATGTCTTCGATCGTGCTTAAGTCTGTTATGTACTGTGGTATTATGTGCTTGTTTATTGTGTTGAGGATCATTTGAGTGCTCTGTTTGAAAATTAAACGAGGGATGGGATTTCTTGTTGTAGGGTCGGTGCCTGACCATCGAGCTAGATGTGACTGCATTTCTGCTTTGAGTGTTTGTATGAGAGGTGATTCGGGGTGATGTTGTATAGATGTTGTTGAGTGTCGTGTGGTGCTTGCTATTTGCTCTGAAATATTATTTTGAGTTATGCTCCTGCTGGGTGGTGGGTCTTGTTGTTTTCGACCGGGGGCGGTTGTGTGTGTGAGATTGGTTCGGTATCTGCTCTACTGTTTCTATTGTTTAGTTGGTCTGTGTTCAGTTCAGCAGCTACTTGGTCTGCGTTAAGTTCAGCAGCTACTGTATCTTTGATGGTTTGCAATTCGAAAGGTGTGAGGCGATTGTTCTTGGTAATAACTCTTTTTTTTGGTCTATTACTCTCTGTTCTGTAACAAGTAATTGCAGATGTGGATATTCGGTCAAGAAAAGTCTGTGTAGTTCCAGTCTGTAGCCTGATGTCACTGTTTCTAGTTTGGTGGCGGTGTAGTAACAGCGCATCACTGTTTTATTCATTTCATCTGTCCACTTTAACCGCTGTCTTGGTTTGCCAGCCTTGGTAGTTGCATGTTGTCCTTGCAAAAACATACGCGGTTTGGCCTGGCTTTGGTGGTTGTATTTGTCCCGCATTTACGTCGATTGCGCTTGGGATTGGTGGTGGTGGGTCCAAGCGGCGAGTGATTCTCTTGTCAGTGATTTCTTTGTCAGGTGTGATTTCATCACAGCAACGCATGGCGTGTTCACTGATTCCTGTGGTGCAACTCATGCGCTGCTGTGACTTTCCCGCCTTGGTGGGTGTCGGCTTACTCGCCGGCACAACACTTTGGGCAGGTCCATTTTCGGTTTGCCTGGTCTTCATCGTTTTGGTCGAGCTGCCATTTCCCGCGACGTCCTCGACCGTTACGTCGCTCGCCCGATGCTTCTTTTATTGGTCTGCTGTTGTCTGGAATGTTCTCAATGTTTTGTGGTGTCAGAAGCTCAAAGTGTCCCGACATTGGGTTGCCTGTTAGTAGAAGGTAAATATTTTTGTTGTATTTTCCCGTGCTTATTATTGTTGGCCTGTCCGTAAAAGTTATTTTTGTATGTCTTGTTCTTCGTTGTTTTGAGAAGATATGAAAGTTTGCTATTTTGTGTTTCCGAGAGGGCAAGTATCTCTAGGCTCGTTCCATAGGTGCCATTTTTGCTCATATAATTATAGTAGTTATTGAAGTCTTTTATATCGTTGACTTCAATTAATGAAAATGTGTGAAGTTCCGACCAGTTTTGTTGTAAATATCTTAGAGCAACCTCTCGGAGTTTCTCATGATGGTTTTGGTGGCCATACAAGTGTAAGCTAACTGCACGAAAAAGGCAATTTCCATCACCCACAATGTCGGATCTGGTAAAACTATCGGGAGTAGTTTCGGCTGAGGCGGTTGTTTGGGTCGTCTGTGGTTGTTGTTGTTGTGGTGTTGCTATAGCTGTTTGTACGACCGGGATCCGCCTCCGCAACACCCTTCCATTATCATTACATTATTATTATTATTATTATTATTATTATTATAGACTATAATAGTCATCGTTTGGAATAGAATCTTAATACATTAGTCGGTTGCTCAATTACAAGTGTTTTAATGAAATTTTATTTCCTGTATTTGCATTCTTTATGATTAAAATGGTGACAGTAATTTTGAGCATCGTGCAGTTATAGTTTCTCATGAAAAGGGGAATTTGACCGAAAGTTATTCACGAAAAGATGCGTCAGATGTACAGCATTAACAGCCTTCTTATTTTCAAATAAAATTTTGGTCTAAATAATTTCGATTTAAGATGACACCAGATCAGAAAAAAACGATGACAAGACAAGAGCTGTGAGAATAACCAGGCAAGTTGAGGATTTGCTCCTGTCACATCAACGAATAAAGATATTTGTTAAAGAAGCTGGAGTATTCGAGATTGTAGACCAAAATTTAGGGGAGGAATATAGTCTCGACACGGTAAATTCCCAAATTCCTTAGACCAGAGCTGAAACTGAGAAGAAATTTCTCAAGAATATTTGACCGCTTTGGAGAACGATAAAAGTTTTTTTTCGCCAAATTGTCATAGGCAACAACATTTAGGTGTTCTACTAAGATCCTTCCACAAAGAGGAAATCACTTTGATGGGTTCATAAGGGCTCTCCACCTCCAAAGAAAGCGAAAGCTGAGGCGTCTTCTGGAAAATTGATTGAAATAATTTTTCTGCCAAGGCATTTGTCTTATTGAATAAATGGAAAGAGATTCCACAATTAATGAAGGGGTTTACGGAAGGATGATCCAAAACCTAAAACATTAGAGAAACATGTTGGGAACTGAAACTTTGCTGTTGCACAACTGCATGGCGTAATAAGTTTGCTCACTTCAGGCCATTACGAAAAACTATGGAGTTAGACTCGGTACACCTTACAGCCCTAATTTAGCTTTCCGTAACTTGTTATTGTTTAAACATCTAAAGAAAAACCAAAGATTTTTGGATGAAAGGAAAAAACTCAAAAGATGCTGGACCAAATGTGTGTCGACAGTAATTATGTAGAAAAATATGTTTTTCTTTGTAAGCTCCGTGAGTTTTATCATAAGCAAATACGGAAAAACAATAATAATAGTGCTCTTCCCTTAGAAAAAAATAAATTATGGTCCTTCAGCATGTACTCGAATGACTACAGTAAACAGACACGTCACTAATAATATCATGTTTTTCACGCTTAAGATAATAATCTTGTGATATTGTGAGACGATAAGGCATACAAATTACGGGAATCTTACCTTTTTTCATCTTAGGAAAACTTACCGATGCTCCATATTATGTTGGACTTTTGGTGTTTAATTTTTTTTGGGTCATCTCCCCACCTAAATAGAGATTGCCCCTTTGTGAATCGATATCGGCGAGGATGTCGTAATATCCGTCAACGTTGTCGAAGTGCCGAAGCATACATTTGTATTTCACGGAACTTTTTGGACAACGCGGTAGTGCTGCCACGAATGTTATTCCCTTTCTGCAACAACTACTGCCTATGTACGTGACCAAGCCAAATATACTTAAAAAAATAAGTACGCTGACCTGCAGGAATTGAAACCCGGGATCTTCGATATCGTATGCCGACACAATAACCATGGACCTGGGGCCGCCACATATAATACACAGACAATATCCAAAACTGAAATTTTGTTTCATATCGTTAATGATTAGAATGTTAATTTTTTTAAAAACTTTTAATATAGTTTCATTAATGACAGTAGTAAAAGACCCAAGATATAATTTTTTATTAATAACTACTAAAAATAAGGTTAAGAAATTTGGGAAATACTCTACAGAACACAAACGAAGCTTAAACTGTAGAAACCAAAAAATAAAAAATAATTTTCACACGAAAAAAGTGTTACTTAGTTCATGTATATTCTTAAGTTTACAAAAATGATCAAGTTAGTAAGTAATTAAGCCGTAAAAAAGGTTATAAATCTAAAGAAAAATTCGGTAGTATCAAAATATCGAACACTATCTACACACGTCAACCGAACTACCAGTGCTTACTGCAGAGCTGCATGAGCATAAACATCTTCGGATCCTACTTAAAACTTAAAATAGATGAGCGTCGTGAAAGCAGTCTTGTTGCCCTACAAAAAAGTTATAAAATAACATTATTTGAGAATTCCTTGCCAACGAGAAGAGGCTCTGGAGTCCTCAAACTTTGATGTTATGTGGTTAAAAATAACGACTCAACAAACCACAAGGTTCATCTGTATCCTCTATCGACCACCAAATGATACCAACTTTTGAACACTTTTCGCTTCTCTTGCAGACACCATCGATCATTTACAAATTAACTATCCAAGTGCCGAAATTGCCATCCTGGGCGACTTTTAATGTCCACAATATTAAATGGCTTAAATATTCAAATACTACCGACGAACAAGGTCGTGAAGCTGAATCATTCTCAATCAGTTTTGGTTTAACTCAGCTTACTGACGAACCAACACGGATCCCTGATCGAGACGAGGAGTTCGCCAGTTTTCTTAATCTGTTTTTAACCACCAATCCGGAGATTTACACGGTCACCGTAAATCCGTTAGGTTCTTCCGACCATAAAACTGTTTTCGACATCTAGTATCCTACCAATCAGTCACAGAGAGGCGCCTAAGCCACGCAAGATTTGACATTACAAATCTGCTAAATGGGAAGATCTCATGGAATATTTTCGAACTTTCCCTTGAATGGACGTTTGTTTTCGATCCGACAACCCATCTGACTGCGCCAGGGAGGTCTCCGATATTATTTTGGCTGGTATGGAAGCTTACATCCCTTTTTCGAAGAAATGCCCCGGCAAGCCTTGGTTTGACCGAAAATGCAAAGAAACTGTTGCTTCTAAACATCTTGACTACCGACAATGGCGTGAAAATCCTAACACCATAAATAGTAACACCTTTGTTCGTGCCCGAAATAGATGCAAAGGAATTATGGACGAACCCACGAATTAGAAACAAACTTCTCGCTTGTCCAAAAATTCCAGGTCCTTTGAGGCGGTCGCTAAGGGGAGTTAGTCAAAATTTCACCAAATCCACCATAACACCATTCACACGGCCAGATAATTCCATTGCAACCACACCTATTAAGAAAGCGAACTTGTTACGGGTGGCGGTCGACGGATTTCTTTCACCTTCACTATCAACGCCGGTGTGCCCTAAGACTCCATACTGTCTATTACTCTCTTTCTCATTTACATTAACGATCTGCTGGAAAAGACCGGGAATCCAATCTACAGCTTTGCAGATGACAGTATGCTTGTCTCTTCATTCACTTTGAACGCTCGGAGATCGGTTACTTAGGCGAATATCCGCAGACAGCAAAAGGTCGATCAACTTAACAAAGACCTGGAAGAAATTCTATCTTGGGGTCACAGTAACCAACTGGAATTTAACGCTACAAAAAACCCAGGCGGCAGTGTTTTTTCTAAAAAAGTTAACGTTGCTGAATCCGACATAGTTATATCGGGGCACTCCATTCCCTAGCATCGTCGCTCAATTTGTTGGGCGTTAATTTGGGAGCAAATATGTCCTGGCATGAACATGTTGTAGGCATAACAAGGAGAGCTTCTCAAAAGTTGAGAATATTATTTCGAACCAGAAAGCTTTACACTCCACAACAACTATTAATTCTTTTCAAAGCTCAAATTCGACCAACTATGGAATACTGCTCCCATGTTTAGGGCTCCGGTCCCAAACATATACTGCATTTGTTGGATTCTGTTCAGAGCGAGCTGTTCGTTTGATTGGAGACCCGGAACTGACCGACGGCCTTGATTCGCTGGAACATCGAAGGACGGTTGGCGACTTGAGTCTGTTCTACAAGTATTTTCATGGAAAGTGTTCGAAGGATGTAGCCCGTTTAATTCCTCCTAAAACGGTGCATCTTAGAAATACACGTCGCGCTAATACTTCACATCCGTATGAGGTTCAGCTTGTTACTTCGTGTACAACGCTTTTCAAGCAGTCTTTTATATGGAGAAACATCATCCCTTTGGAATAATTTGCCCAAGGGTGTGTTTCCCACCGAGTACAATTTACAGCGATTCATGAACGACGTGAATGCACACATGCCGCTCCTGCAGCGTTTTAGGGACTTCCCTGCAGCACGTGTGCTAGACCCATAAAAAAAAATTCTATAACAAAAATTTTGTTTTTTTTGACGTAACGATGTAACACTACATCCTCGTTCAAAGTACATGTTCTCATTAAATGCAATTACGAAAGTCTTAAAACTTCAAACTATGAATGTCTGAATTTTATCACTCTACTAACCTCAGTTTGTTTTAAACTAGAAGTTTCATCAAGCACATTTGCCTCGTGTAATAAAATTAAATATTAAATAATCCCTTCCAGACAGAAATAATAGTGTATATGAAGTACATCAGGAAGCATATAGATTTTATAATATGTCGACCAGACGATAGGGCATAAAACATCTCAAATTAAAATTTAAAACCAACACAATTCAAAAGTTCAACCAATGCAGCAAGAAAAAATTTTTATAAGTAGACAATCCTCTAATAAAAAGTTGTGCGTCGTTAGTCCCCAGTGATCACATAACAGAAAATTGTGTTTTTTAATGTGTTTTGCAATTGAACTATACTTAAAGGACCGCTACTCTCTCCGACCTAGCCAAATTTTCAACTGTGTTTTCAATACTATTCTTCTGGAAAAATGAGAATTTAATCGCATTGACTTCTTAAATCTTATTATAAACGGCTGTTTATCTTCTCCGAGGATGGGTTTATAAATATTGTATTACATTTATTCATAATTTATGTCTGTGACTACAGCCTAGCAATCTATCCAAGTAGATGGATTGGATATGCCATAATGTAACTATAGTAACAACTGGACTCAGTAATTTTTCAAAAACGAATACTTCAAAGACTTTTTACTTTTTCTTTGTACCAGTTTACCTAGTAAAAGCATATATGATCCGCAGTCGTAGGCAAGTAGTCGGCGGCAAATTATTGAATTTGACATGATCTAATTCCGAAAAACATGATTTTCCAACCAAATAATACTAGGAAAACTTCCATTCCATATTTGGAAAGTAAATAACAGAAAAACAGGTACTTACTACACTTACAGACCCATACAAGAACGCAAGAATAAAGTAGCACAACTAGTACATAAGTCTTCAATAACTTCTATTTTCTTAATAACATTGTTTTCCAAACAATTCCATATATTAAATCATGTTTTTCCATTCATTTAATAAAGGTACATCGAGAAAATAAATTGCCCTTTAAAGTAAAACAGGGACATTTCTTCACGCAGTAATTTATGTTCCGAACCAATTTTGCAAAAAAAAAAAGAAACGTTAGCAGTCTTGGCAATAAATATGCCTAAAGACTGTTTGAGATTTTATTTATTGTCCTCAATTTGCCTTTAGATGACTGGCGCCCAACACGGTGTGACACATAAAATCAATAAATATATATATCTATATATATATATATATATATATATATATATATATATATATATATATATATATAAACATATATTTAAAAATTGAAGACGTGCTTGAACCAGTTTTAGATATTCTTTTTTATTTTTTTCTTATTCGGAATGTGGTTCTTGATTAATTTAGCCAAAAATTGATTTTCTGAAAATTATATTTTTTGTCAATTTGGTGTTGGTTTATTATCATAAACGTTTCGGCTTATCCTACGAATAATTACATTCTATAAATTATTTTTTACTTTTTACTAAGTTATATTTTCGTGTGTAATAGTTATTTCTTAAAGACTTACCTAAAAAGGGGATTTCATACTAATTAAAAGTTTAAAAAATCAATTTTGGCCTAAATTAATCAAGAACCACATTCCCATATATATATATATATATATATATATATATATATATATATATATATATGTATATATATATATACATATATATATATATATATATATATATATATATATATATATATATATATATATGTATATATATATATATATATATATATATATATATATATATATATATATATATATATGTATATATATATATATATACATACATATATATATATATATATATATATATATATATATATATATATATATATATATATATAGGTCTAGCACATGTGCTGCTGGGAAATCCCTAAAACGCTACAGGAGCGCCCCTCCTGTAGGATAGGTTGAAAAGTCTACAGAAAACTGGTGTTAGTTCCCTCGCACAGTTTTTGAGAACTATGGCAGGTATTCCGTCAGCGCCAGAAGGTTTTGTGGTGTCTAGCTTCATTAAAATACGTTTTATGATACGCTGATTGAAGATAATATCGGGCATCCTTGACTGTACTATGGGAAGAGTAGTGGTGTTTTTCCTTGGAAATCGACAGTAAAATGTGAACCAAAGAGTTCAGCCAACAAGTTCGCTTTTTCAATGTTGCAATGGAATTATTATATATATATATATATATATATATATATATATATATATATATATATATATATATATATATATATACGATTGACGATTCGTCAAGATCTTAATCAGATTCGTCGGAGTACAGTGGCTTACTGAGAGATGACGTTGCTGCCGGGTGTTTATATCTGCGCCTAAGGTTATAACGACTCTGAATGTTGGTAGTTGGCTCCGCTCCTCTGGCCGTCGTCTCTGAGATTTCCATTCCAGTGATTTGAACTCTAAATGTTGGTCCATAGATTTCTTTCCTAATTGCCCTTTTTCTAAGTATTGGGCAGGTTTTTAGCACATCATTTACTCTGTTCAGATGTCCTATTTTTCGATTTCGATAGTCTCTTGGCGTGTTCGTGTCTTTTAATTTTGGCTGTCTGTTTGCAGTTGGTAAAATCTATTTTCTCATCTGAGTAGTTCTGATTTGCTTGTTTTTGATAGCCAATTTATGCTCCTCTAGTCTGGCAAATATTGTTCTGTTGATTTGTCCAACGTATGCTTTGCTGCAAGTTCCACATGACACACACACACGCTGTTTTCCCTCTGGTTTTCCAGTTGGGCTTCTCCTTTGGAATTTCTAATGATAAATATTATTGGCCTTAGAGGTTTGTATACAGCTGATATATTATCCTTAGGCACAAAGCGGGGCGTAGGCGGGGGTGAATATACTAGTTTTCGGGTCAATCGCCTCATAGATAACTCTAGAAAACTATATATATATATATATATATATATATATATATATATATATATATATATATATATATATATATATATATATATATATATATATATATATATATATATATATATATATATATATATATATATATATATATGTATATATATATATATATATATATATATATATATATATATATATATATATATATATATATATATATATATATATTAATAATTGAAGACTTTCTTAAACCAGCTTTAGATATTCTTTTTTTTTTTTCTTCTTGGGACTTTAGGCAAAAATTGATTTTGGTAGAATTGTAACATTTATATTTCCTAGATTTTAAGATCATATTACGACACTGTTTTTCTTCCTATAATTTATATTTTATTACATGTACACATTTTAATGCATATTTATTGCAGTGATTTCAATTTTTGAGCAGTGTTTTAAATTTTTGAGCAATTTAATTTAAACCGGCAGTGTGTAACTCGTGTTGCCGACTTGACTTATTTAGTTCGCATTGAATACGTCGAGATTTGTATGCCGGGAAGTGACCCAAGGAGAAGGGACAAAGATATTTAAGTAGCCGAATTTTGAAGGGCTTTTTCCACCATGAAGCAGTAACGGCCTTGTTCCGCCAGTAGGCCGTAGTGGTTTTCTTCTCCAGCACGCCAGAGTGTTTTTTTCTCAGTGATGTAGTAGTGCAATAACGGTTTCAAGCTCTCAAGTTTAAGGCCTCTTTCCTTTCTTAAAATATCCTGCTCATCAAAAAGTGTTTAGCAACCCAAATGAAACTAGGATGGTAGTGGCTGAGACAATATTTTTATGAGAATCTCACCAGGAGAGGCCAAGTAACTTATGGAAAACCCACGAGGAGAAACCAATCAGTAAGTCATAAGCACACCAGTCTAAATATCTCACTTCCTGTCTACAAGTGCGTTTCTAACGACTACTCAACACGTGTAATCCGCGGAGTTAATTTCACAGACTTTTAATATCGTGTTTTATAAAGCCTTTTATTAAAAACTTAATAATCCTAACTTAAAGACTCTATGCAATAGTGTACACTCTCAGGACATAAGGGGTTTTTATTTAGTAGATGTAATTTTAAGAGTTTAATTAAAGTAGAAATTTTTATTTTGGTAATATACCCCTCTTTATTTAAATGTATACTGTCTCACTAAACTCCTACTCTTTCTTTCAGGACGTAAGGGTTATACCCAACCCAATTTTATATTAACAACTAAATTGTCTTCAGTATTTTTTCATTTATTGAACTGAAGTTAGATTCCTTTTATTCTAAAATGAATGGTGCCCAAAAACAGTGCAACCAAATTTTAAACAATTATGGAGACTATTTTCAAAAGACGTACAAAAATTATTTCGTATCCATAAACTCTCCAAACAAAACGAACTAGCTTATATCTAGCTTTTGCTCTATCAGTATTAATATCCACTCAATCCATTTTCAAAAATTAAGATATCCATAAGGGGCAAATAACTGCTTCTATTTAATAAATAAAATATTTAATAAAAATAAAGAAAGTTGGGGCTATACAAAATAATGCTCTAACTTGAGGCTATATAAAAATGGCCCCGCATCTAGAGGTTATAACATGTTCCGTCAATTTCGTGTTGGTTCATTATCATAAACATTTCGACCATATTTGCTCTTCATCAGTATTTTACTGTACTTGTCCTAAGTTGTGTTACATTCTCTATACAGCTATGTCCTGCAGAGAATAAATATGGTTTTTAATTTGATTTTAGTGACAAAAATGTGAATGTTTTGAAAGTCTATTTATGTTTCTAAACTTTTAAATATGATGAAATCCCCTTTTTAGGATAAATAAATAATACTGATGAAGACCAAAACAATATATATATATATATATATATATATATATATATATATATATATATATATATATATATATATTTATATAAACTTAATTATAACACTGGGATTGCTCTTTTTTAGGTTGAGAGTGCAAATAAAAGTTGTTGTTGCATTATTTCATCGACTGAATTTTATTTTAAATTCTCAAGCTTTCGTCTGTGTTTACAAACTTCTTCAGGAGATCTGTAAGAGAGAAATCACCGATCGTAAGGATTAAATTATGTAGATTATATCAGTATATGAACTTCGTTACTGTTATAAAAGTCTTTTTTTACTTACAAAGTGTATCAGTGATTGTTCTCCAAGACATCGGTAAAAATATAAAGCTCCAACATGGGAGCAAACTAACACAATAAAAGGACACTATTTTACATATTAAATTTTTTAAAATTTATTTAAAATTAGCAAGATGATTCAAAATTTAATTTTTATACAGACAATTTTAGGCGTGCCATCATAGATAATTATAATTGATTTGACAGAAGTCTTTTTTTAAAATTTGAAATTTTTAAGGTTATGGACAGTTCACAACGTATCAGAATTGTACAAACCAATATTACTAAATGACAGATAAAAGTACTAAAACGGTTTCCCATCGGTACCATACCTACATCAGTCCACCCAGTCATTTCTTTTTTATTAGCTAAATAGCTAAGCCTCAGTATGCACGTCAACAACCTCGATCACAAGGTGAACTATAACGAAAGTTTTATCCTAGCTACTGAGAATAACCTATTCAAACGCAGCTTTCTAGAAATGTGCTACATATATTGCTGTGATAACAGTCTCAACCACAAAAAGGATGTTCAGGGTTTAAGTTCTATATACACATATCTACTTACACAGAATTTAACTAAAGATATTAAAGTCAACGAGGCCTTCAAAAAACGCAATTAAAAATTTCTCTCTAATAAATTCAATATCCTGACTATAACAGTTGAGTCTATGAACCCGTTTGTTATTTAATTCATATGTAACTTTTGCCTTATAATTTTGATTTTTCTGTTCTGTGTCTTATTTAGTATTTAAATCTAATGTATTCAATAAATGATGTAAGGATAATTAAAAAAAAAAAAATAAAAAAGAAATGAAATTTGGGTGGACTGATGTAGGTATGGTACCGATGGGCCACCGTTTTAGTACTTTTATCTGTCATTTAGTAATATTGGTTTGTACAATTCTGATACGTTGTAAACTGTCCATAACCTTAAAAATTTCAAATTTTAAAAGAACGACTTCTGTCAAATCAGTTATCGATGATGGCACGCCTAAAATTGTCTGTATAAAAATTAAATCTTGAATCATCTTGCTAATTTTAAATAAATTTAATATGTAAAATAGTGCCCTTTCATTGTGTTAGTTTGCTACCATGTTGGAGCTTCATGTTTTTACCGATATCTTGAAGAGCAATTACTGATACATTTTGTAAGTAAAAAAAGACTTTTATAACAGTAACGAAGTTCATAAACCGATAATCTACATAATTTAATCCTCACGATCGGTGATTTCTCTCTTACAGATCTCCTGAAGAAGTTTGTAAACACAGACGAAAGCTTGAGAATTTAAAATAAAATTCAGTCGATGAAAAATGCAACGACAACTTTTATTTGCACCTAAAAACCTAAAAACCTAAAAAAAGAGCAATCCCAGTGTTATAGTTAAGTTTGTTTGTTACCAGTAGCTCTTTTACTGTCCTTCAGTATATATATATATATATATATATATATATATATATATATATATATATATATATATATATGAAAATACTTTACTACGATATAATAGCAACCTGCTGAAGACTTTACCACAGGTAGACTAGAAATATAAAAGCAGAGGTAACGACAACTGCAGTAACAAAATGGAAAGTAAATTTCCAGCAAAATAGTCGATCTTTTCAATGAGGCAATGAAACAATTGAGTTTATATTCGTTTATAATGGAATATGTAATTTTATTATCCTGAAACAATATTAAAATTATAATTAAATATACGGTTCCCCGTTCTTGTAGTGAAGTAGTAAAAACAACAAAACCCAAAACTATTTTGCCATAACCTAGGTTATATTTTGTTTTCCCTGTGGTGAACTATTTACTTTTATGGTAAATAAGCTCTATAAAATACTTTAAACATACTTTTACAACCTCAGAAAATCTCATAGTTGAGCAATGTATGGATGGTAATAAAGTTTCCCCAATGCAGCATTTTATATATAACGTTTGTAAATATATAATGTACAGTCTAAAGAACTTTTTATTTCGGTCTTTGTTCATTTTTGTTTCTCCGGAGACTTGTGTTAATAAACCTTTCGTAAAGTAAATAAAATCATGTTTTTTCATGTATTATTTATGTGTAAAGTAATTTATACAGTATAGAGTGTATATTATCCCCAGGCGCTTGTTTGTAAGCTTGTATTTTTAAGAGTAACTTAATTTACATTAAAATAGAAAAACACACATACACACACATGTACATAAATAGAAAATATGTTAAATATTTATTTATCATTCCAGTTAATATCAAAAAAAAATTATGACGGTGAGTTTTAAGGTATCTACCGACCAGAAAAACAACGTTCGGCCAAAAAATTTCTCGATCTTAGAGTTACTGTTTTAAGTGCTTTGGCAAAATTTCGAGTTCGTTCAGTTTTGCAGTTACGATATTTCCAAAAAATGAGTTAGAATAATTTAGAGCTTATATATGTGTATGTATGTGTATAGTGTGTATATATATATATATATATATATATATATATATATATATATATATATATATATATATATATATATATATATATATAGTACATTAAAATTCCGGGTTTCAATCCGTTCGTCTAACAATGAATTTGCACTACGTTTCGCCAAAATCTCATTTGGCATTTTCAAGTCCTCTTGCTGCCGCTGCTATTCGATACTGTGATCTTCCTGCTGCTGCCGCTCGAAGCCAACAACAGCTTGAAAGTGCTACGCAGAAACTTAGGAATGGAAGAGGGCAAATAACTAAAATCAGGAATAAGGAGGGAAAATATAGTGACAAACAGAGAGGAAATACTAGGAGTGGTTGAAGAATTTTATCAGTTACTGTACAAAACCTAGATACTAACCTAGATCCAAACTCAGAACCCGATATAATTTCAAGTAAGAAAGGTATTGTAAACCAGGGATCAGAATCATTGCCAGATATCACCTTGGGCGAGATAAAGGAAAACAAAGAATAACAAAGCCCCTGGAAACGATAACGTAGTTGCGGACGCCATCAAAATCGGTGGATCTTGTCTTCTAAGAAAAATAAGATCCTTGTTCAATCTTTGCCTGTTTAATAGCACGATACCAGATAAGTGGCATAATTCTGTTGTTATACTACTTCACAAAAAGGGAGATGCAGAGGAACTAGAAAACTACCGGCGCATAAGGCTTCTGAGCCATCTCTATAAATTGTTCACTAAGATAATAACAACACGACTTGAAAATGAGTTGGACTTCTACCAACCAAGGGAGCAGGCTGCCTTCCAGATCCGAATCGGAACCAATGACCATCTACAAAGTATTAATACATTAATTGAGAAAAGTATTAAATATAACAGACCACTTGTCTTGGCCTTCATCGATTTGCATAAGGCTTTTGATAGGGTCGACCTCGACTCAGTATTAGAAGCGTTACAAGAGTGCCATGTTGACTATCTTTATAAAAAGTTGTTTTACAACATTTACAAAAATGCCTGTATGACAGTGAAACTCCACGAAAACACCAAATCCATCCAGTAAGACAAGGCGACACGATGTCGCCTAAACTATTTACCGTAGTTTTGGACCACGCTTTCAAGAAACTCAACTAGGAAGAAAAGGCCTTAACATAGATGAGCAAAGTCTGACAAATCTGCATTTTGCAGATGATATAGTCTCCTGATATCTGACTGTCTTGGAGAGCTTGCAACAATGCTTCAAGAACTTCGAGAAATATGTGCAGACGTGGAGTTGGAAATGAATGCTTCTAAAACAAAGTATATGACGAACTTCGTTCCAAGTGAGCAGATTAATGTTGGCAATAAAGACGTAGAACTAGTGGACAAATACACATATTTTGATCATGAGATTCGCATCACAACCAAACGTGCGAATTGAAGAGAAGAATAACGCTCGCTTGGACAGCCTATGGAAAACTAATATATATATATATATATATATATATATATATATATATATATATATATATATATATATATATATATATAATCATCATCAATCAAGCTTTTGCGTTCCACTGTTGAACATAGGCCTCCCCCATCTCAATCCACTCTCCCCTCTTCTGGGCTCTCCGCATCCAGTTACTACATAGTCTCTTAATATCGTCGGTCCAGCGTGTGGGAGGTCTACCTCTAGTACGCCTGTCGCTCCTAGGTCTCCACTCAAGCAATACAATTGGATAAATAACGCCCAAAACCGAAGAAGATGGACGAGGGGCTTATGTCCGACGATGGACTGCATAGCTGATTATATACATATATATATATATATATATATATATATATATATATATATATATATATATATATATATATATATATATATATATATATATAATCAGCTATGCAGTCCATCGTCGGACATAAGCCTCCCCTAAATACGTCCATCTTCTTCGGTTTTGGGCGTTATTTATCCAGTTGTATCCCACTAGTCTTTTGATGTCGTCAGACCATCGGGTTTGCGAGCGTCTTCTACTTCTGTTCTCATTCCAGTTGATTAGCTTATGCGTCCATCGATTAGCAGAGAGTCTTGCAATATGACCCGCCCATCTCCACTTCAACCTGCTTATTCTCTCAGCTACATCTGTTATCTTGGACCTTCCTCGAATTTCTTCATTAGTCAGCATATCCCTCAACGATTCCCAACATCCTTCTTTCCATCGCTCGGTGAGCTACTTCTGGCGAATTATAACGTCTTGATTCAAAGCCCACGTTTCCGTTCCGTATGTCAATACTAGCAACAGGCATTGATCAAAATGTGTTCGCTTTTAGTGTATTTGGGATATTGGAAAGGAAGATTTCCCGCAATTTGCCAAATGCCGACCAAGCCAACGATATTCTCCTTGATAGATCCGCTTTCAAGTTTTCCTTGAATACTATTTTTTGTCCAAGATATACGTATAAATGCATTCGGTTCTGCTTTTTTTTATCACAGTCGTCATTTGTCATGAACATGGTTTGGGTGATGTTTATCTTCAGACCAATCTCTCTAGACTTGTTGTTAATATCGTTCAGCATTTCTTCCAATTCTTCTTTGTTGTTAGATATAAGCACAATATCATCCGCGAATCACAAATGATTGAATTGCTCTCCTCCTATATTTATACCCTTACTTGTCCATAAAAATTGTTTGAAATGATCTTCTTAGGCCAACGTAAACAATTTCGGCGAGATGGTGTCCCCTGGAAGTACCCCTCTTTTCATTTCTATCTTATTGGCGTTTTCTTTCAATACTATCTGAAATGTTGTATTTTTATATATATTTTGAATAATCTGATGTGAATTCTACAGTTACTTAGGCTATTTAATGTTGCCCAGATTTCAAGGGAGTCAAACGCTTTCTCGTAATCCACAAAGGCCACCCAAATCTGAAAATTATACTCGTTTGACTTTTTTATTAAGGTTCTTACTACTAAAGCCTTTTCTAAATCCGGCTTATTCTCTAGGTTGGTATATATATATATATATATATATATATATATATATATATATATATATATAAATAAAGAGAGAGAAAGCAAAAGTTGCCGTATCTACCAAAATCCTAAGTTATGAAACTAGTTGGGGAACTCGGCAAAAAAGGGCATCAACAGATGTTCACACTATATTCATTTAGCCGTACAATGTGTCTAGGGATAAGGCTCGTTGACCTGCACTTCAATAAAAAGTTCCTTCTACTGGTCATTTCTGCTCACTTTTAGGTTAAACTTAGCCCAATTTCGGAAAAGGTTTGTTGTTTTCGCTCCATATCTATTGTTTAAATCTTGAAAAAACCCCATTTCTATAAAAAATAAAGAGAAAAGAAAGCAAAAGTTGCCGTATCTAACAAAATCCTAAGTTATGAAACTAATTGGGGAACTCGGCAAAAAAGGGCATCAACAAATGTTCACACTATATTCATTTAGCCGTACAATGTGTCTAGGGTTAAAGCCCGTTGACCTGCACTTCAATAAAAAGTTCCTTCTACTGGTCATTTTTGCTAATTTTATTTGTTATAGAAATGAGGTTTTTTCAAGATTTAAACAATAGATATGGAGCGGAAACAACAAACCTTTTCCGAAATTGGGCTAAGTTTAACCTAAAACCATAATATATGTTTGTAATAGATTTTTGTAAATCTGTAACGAAGAACTAGTTAAGTTTATATAAGTTCTTAGACTACATTTTTAGGTTTTGTTGGTATTGTGCACACAAGACATCTCCTCGTAAACGCGTGATAGAGATCTGTACTGTATACTTTACATAAAAATTAGTGTTTTTAACTCTTTTTTTTGTCCTTTATTTACCAATCTACTCGTTACTTTGTAATGACAATAGAATTATTGCGTATTAAAAAGCTTGAATGTATCATAGACTGAAGAACTATGTTATGTTATGTTAATTTCAAAGGGAAATGGCTACTACTCGATAAGAAGAAATAAAAATCCCTAGAAGCCGTGAGTTCTTTAACTCAACGAACACTTCCTGCACATGGTACATCCCCTCTTCTACAACAATGGCCACGCCCGAGGGACACAGGCCATCCTCAATCACAGTACCACGTCTATATAACTACTGTCGCGTTTTGTATTAGCATATCTTCTGTCAAATTCTAGATACTATATCTTCTATCGTATCCCCGCCGCATCTGTTATTGTTCTTCATCTGAAGAAACTCCTGCTGCGTACTATTTTGAGTGTCTAAAATTTACATTAAGTTCCATAGTCCAAATTAATGAAAAAAAAAAAAAATTCCATGACATACATCTGGCATCTGTAGGTACAGTAAGCTTGGCGACATGTTTTGACGCTTCCTTGACTACATAGCTTCATGTATATTCGTTTATCAAACATAAAGCGCGTCCATATTTTTTTATCGCATCTAATGCGACGATATGCCTTGTAAACACGGACTTGGCACTATCTGATGTCCTTATTTTTGTAAAAAAAAAATACAACAGAAGTTTCAAGGAAACATAACTATCAACTACAACTCTCCAGCTTCACCTATTTACTACAACAGCTGATTGGCAACAAATTAAGAATAATTCCGTGACATATATCTGATAACTGTAAGTAAAGTATGCTTTGAGACATGTTTTGGCCCTTCCTTGAGCCTGTTCCTTCATATATATTCGTTTATCAAAAACAAAGCGTTTATCGCATCAAATGCAATGATACGCCTCGAAGACACAGACGTAATACCATTCGACGTTTATTTTTATTTTTTTAAATTTTACAATAGAAGTTTCAAAAAAACCTAGTTATCTACTGTTACTCTCCAGCAACAGCGATTCAGCATAGCCGCTCATTGGCAACAAATTAACAATGGTTCCGTGACATAACACGAAGACTGAAAAGTTTTTGGTCTGAGACATAGATATCACCCTTGTCAAAAAATTCATATGATTTTTAGGAAGTACCAACCTTCAAACTATACGTGTCAAAATTTCATGACATTTCGACTATTAGTTTACAAGTTACAGTGGTTTTAGTAACGCTCCTTTTGATATTTTCAAAACAATGGAAAAAATCGAATTTTGTGTGTTGATTAAACACTGTTTTTTGATTGGAGAAAATACCGTTCAAGCAAAACAATGGCTTGATTAGTGTTACGGGGACTCTGCCCTTGAAAATTACTCATCATTTACTGGTATGCTGAATTTAAACGCGGTCGTACAGACATAAATGAGCATAAGAAAGCTTTGTTCGAAATGGGTACCGCGTTTGCTCACAATGGACCAAAAACAACAAGTTGATGATTCTGAGCGCTGTTTGGACCTGTTTAAGCCCAATTAAAAGGATTCTTTCATGCGATATGTGACAATGGATGAAACATGGATCCACCACTATACACCAGAATCAAATCGGCAGTCAGCTGAGTGGACAGCAGCCGGTAAAAGCCTCCCAAAGCGATCAAAGACACAACAGTCGGTTGGAAAGGTTTTGGTCTCTGTATTTTGGGATGTGCAAGGAATAACTTTCATCGGCTATGCTGAGAAGGGAAAAACCATCAATAGCGAATATTATGTAAAGTTATAGGTGAGTTTGAAGGCAGAAATCGCAAAGAAACGGCCCCAAATGAACAATAAAAAAGAGCTCCTTCATCAAGACATTGTAGAGTGTCAGCAGTCAATGGTTACGATGGCAAAATTGCATGAATTGAAGTTTGAATTATTTCTTCATGCACCGTAATCTCCAGATTTGACCCCCATGACTATTATCTATTCGCAGATATCAAAAAAATGCTCGCTGGTAAGAAATTTGGATCCAGTGAAGAAGATATCGCCGAAACTGCGGCCTAATTTGAAGGCAAAGACAAATCCCTCTACAAGAAAAGTATAGAAATGTTAGAGAAGCGTAGAACCGATTGTATCGCTCTTGAATGAGACTACATTGTTGAATAAAGTCGAATTTTGCAAAAAAATGTGTTTTAAGTAGCTAGACCAAAAATTTTTCAGCCTACGTGTTACATCTAACAACTGTAAGTATAGTATGCTTTGCGACATGTTTTGACGCTTCCTTGACTCTGTAGCTTCATGTATATTCGTTCAATAAAAACAAGGTACGTTCATATTTTTTTTACAGCATTTAATGCGGCCATACGTCTCGTAGACATAGTGCCCTAATGAAATTTTTAAATAAATTGATTGTGTATTTTGCTGTGGACCGAAGGTAAAGAAAAATGCGATAAAAAAAAAAACGAAAAATATATCAAGACTGTTTAGCCCTGGGAAGAATAAGCATAGAGTGTAAATGGATTGGATGTATTTTTTTGTAATTCCCTATAGATTTTTCCCCAAATCTTTTGTGCGTACATGTAAATCAATTCACAAACTCCAAATAAATATTCTGTTTTCGTGGGCTCGAGGTTATTTATCTTCCATAATTTGAAGGATTCTTTATTGAATCATTGAAAAAGATGAATAAGCAAATGAGAAACATTTTCCTTTTAAATAAACAGTAATAATAATGGGGTTAGTATTTAAAATTTATATCACAGTCTGAAATGTACGAAAAATAAAATTCGAAACTAACAAAAAATAAATAAGGTTTGTTCAGCTAAGGCGAAAATTTCAACAATGTAGTATTTGAACAAAATATTGGAGTGGGATGAAGGGTTACTTGCTTTAAAATTTCCATAAATATTAATAATAATCAAGTTTGTAAAACTCTGTGAAACTCTTCGATCTCTTTAACTTGATCTAATCAAACTAGTAAATTCGTACTTTCCGATCATTTTAATGACGTAACGAGATTTTAAGCACTTTAATGAGGATAATTTTTACATTGACCTACAGCGCATATCGTAGGATGACATTTATTATAGTGAAGATATTGAGGACAAGGTCAGATTTCTTAATTTTCATCAGGCGTGTTTAGGGACTATTGTCCTCTCAGAACTGTAAGAGTAAACAATCCCCTAGCTCCCTGGCTAACACCTGTTTTGAAAGCGCTTATGATAGAAAAAAACTGAGAACTAGCTCACATTTGGCTAATGTGGATGATATAAATGAGTACTTTTTGAGCGTTTTTCGAAAGTCCGACAACCGTGCTGGTAAAATGCATTATTAGAGTAACAATAAGAGGAATTTAGATCTGAGCTTTAATTTTATAATGGAAACCCCTGAGACAATTGGCAGGTGTGTTAATCGTATAAAGTCAAAAGCTGCTGGAAATGATGCTTAAACTTAGTTTACCTATTATCTTATATCTTCTAACCCATATAATTAATTGTTGGCTGGAGAGTGGGTATTTTCTGGAGAGCTGGAAAGAGTCTGGTGTGTGCCCTGTTGTTAAAGTTAAAAATCCTTTGATCACTAGAGATTTGCGTCCTATTAGCTTGTTGCCAATTATGTCAAAAGTCTTGGAAAGGGCAGTACATGCACCGGTTTCGGAATATCTCTTGACTAATGAGTTGCTCTCATTGCATCAATCTGGTTTTCGTAGGGGTCATAGCATAATCAGAGCTATTGATAAAAATATGGCTGTTATATCAGTCGCCTTTGATGTGCTGGATTATAACCTACTTTGTGCTAAACTGCACTATCTGGGCTTCGCTGATCACTCCATACAATTTTTCTATAGTTATTTATCGGGTAGACGACAGAGGATGCGAATGAATGATGTTTGTTCAACTGCTTGTTAATTTATCTCGGGAGTACCCCAGGGTTCAATACTGGGCCCTCTTCTGTTTCTTATATATACTTCTGATATATTCCAAACTGCTGCATATTCATCAGTTCAGTCGTATTTGAACCATCAGATCCTGAGTCTGCAGCTGAAAATTTAAATCAAGCTCTCATGGCTTTTTCAGCTTACTAGGATGAACATAATTTGAGGCTAAATTCAGACAAGACGGAAGTTTTATTATTTTGCAAGAAAAATTGGCGACCAACCTTGAGCATGGCTTTGAAACTGAGGCTAGCTGATCAAAATTCGCTGTTTTCGAACTGTGCCAAGAATTTGAGTCTTTGCACTGATACACATCTCAGATTCCATGTTAGGGTACTCCTACAAAAAAGTTATGCAAAAATGAAGGTTTTACATGCAAATCGTTTTATCCTGAGAAAAAAATTGTATGAGTCTTTGATCTTGTCTTCATTTCATTATTATAGTATTGTGTCCTATGCTTGCTTAGATACGCTTTCAAGAAGACGATTGCAGTATGTACAGAATGTTTGCTGTAGGTTTATATTCCATTTGACGAAATATGATCATGAATCTTTAAAAATAAATGAGTTAAAATGGTTAAATTTTGCAAACACTGAGCAACTACCTTTCGTGATATTTTAATGAGGCTCTTAGAAACTCCAGTCTCGATTTATATCAGGGAAAAGCTAGTGTCCCAAAATTTTGTGCATGATAGGTATATTAGACGGTCTGATCGCTTGACTATGACTCAGCATCGCACTGCCTTGTTTCAACGCAGTTTTACATATTATGCAGTAAAAATATACAATCCAGATCTGAAAACGTGTACTATTCGCCAGCTGAATAAGAAGAATTTTCAGATGTAGTTTATTTGCATTTTAATGTCTCTTCTCATTTATTAATTAAGTCTTACTATGTTAGTCTATAGTTGTTGTTTGATTTTTGTTTGTAAGCGCGTTGTGTGTTGAGGAGGTTAGATGTAAGCGTAACTAATGGTTAAATCTCGCCTCTTCTACTACACGATGTGTGTGGGTAATATGTACACACATCACATGTATTCACATCTTAACAAAGACGGTATTTATTTATTTAAAAAAAATATTCTTTTTATCGAGTTTTCGGTACCTGCTGAAAAAAAATATTATACTGAAAGAGTTCAAAACGAACTTGGTACCATATTACCACGATAATGAATAAAAGTGGTGGTCCTAATTATCCTAGGATTAGTAGAAATTCAGAACTCATTCGTAAAGAAACTGAAGAAGATGTCAGCTTGTTGTCTCTCATCTGATTCACTTACAATGACTACAGAGAGTACTTATCCGTAGTTCTCTTAGACCGCTCTAACCGAATGGACGGGACGTGAAGCCATACCGCGTGACACTCTGTGTAGATCGGACTCTTAATTTCGTAAATATTTTCTCAAAACGCAAGAACTTATATAAGATTCACGGTAATATGTAAATAACGTCTACTTGCCGAAGACTACACATAATATCATTTGTTTTCAATAAGATTTTGTAATTTAGAGCTCCCTATTTCGTCCAACAATGCGACAAATCTGGTTTGACATAAAACCGATAATGTACTATCATTTTTCGAAATGGAACGATGCTATTTTTGTTTATGGGGAATGCGATATTGGTTTAAAGGGCGTGATCAGACAAATAAAATATATGTTGGTATATTAGAATCTACTGCGATATTTACTTTCTTTGTACGAGGAAGTTTTTTTTAAAATTACGAAGGACATTTGTATCAAAACATATTTTCTACATAATTACTATCTATACTAATTTTTTTTTGTGGGCTAGCACACGTGCTGCAGGAAAATTTCTAAAGCGCTACAGAAGCGATACGTGTGTGGAAAAGGCGATTCACGTTGGTCTTGAATCACTGTAAATTTTCTTCGGTGGGAAACACAGTTCTGGGCAAATTATTCCAAAGGGATGAGGTTCTCCATATAAAAGACTGCTTGAAAAGGGTTATGCGAGAAGTAACAAGCTGAACTTCATACGGATGTGAAGTAATAGCGCGACGTGTATTTCTAGTAGGCACCGCTCTAGGAGGAATTAAGCGGGGTACATTGATCGAACACTTTCCATGAAAATACTTGTAGAATAGCCCCAGTCACCAACCGTTCCTCGACGTTCCAACGAATCAAGGCCGTCGGCCAGTTCCGGGTCTCCAATCAGACGAACAGCTCTTCTTTGAATAGAATCCAACAAAAGCAGTGTATTTTTGGGAGCTCCAAACATAGGAGTAGTATTCCATAGTTGGTCGAATTTGAGCTTTGTACAGAATTAATAGTTGTTGTGGAGTGTAAAGCTTTCTGGTTAGATATAATATTCTCAGCTTTTAAGAAGCTCTCCTTGCTATGCTTGCAACATGTTCATGCCAAGATAAATTTGCTTAACCCCCAACAAATTGAGTGACAATGCTAGCGGAATGGAGGGCCCTGACATAACTATGTCGGGTTCAGCAACGTTATCTTTTTAGAAAAAAACTGCGCCTGGGTTTTTGTAGCGTTAAATTCCACTTGGTTACTGTCACCCCAGGACAGAATTCCTTCCAGGTCTTTGTTAAGTTGAATGGCTTCCTGCTGTCTGCGGATATTCGTCTGAGTAGCCGATGTCCGAGCATTCAAAGTGAAAGAAGAGATAAGCATACTGTTATCTGTAAGGCTGTAGATTGGATTCCTAGTCCTTTCCAGTAGATCGTTAATGTAAATGAGAAAGAGAGTAGGAGACAGTATGGAGCCCTGGGGCACACCGCTAGAATTTTTTAGATATACCAGAAAAGCGTAGATTGGCCAACAATCTATCGTGCCAAACCCGGTCGAATGCCTTGGATATATCAAGATCAGCCGCTTGAGATACTCCAAAGTGTTCAATTGCGTTGTTCCAAACATGTGTTACATAGGTCAGAAGATCTCCTGTTGATCTATGTTTACGAAAGGCATATTCATGGTCGCTAATAATGTTGAATCCTTCAAGGTATTTTAGAAGATGCTGATTGATAGCCTTTTCCATAACTTTCGATATTATTGAAAGCAATACGACTAGTCGGTATCGGCTGAACTGTGGCACATTTTCACCAGAAAGGAAATATTCCCTTTCTGTAGGATAGGTTGAAAAGTCTACAGAAAACTGGTGTTAGTTCCCTCGCACAGTTTTTGAGTACTATGGCAGATATTCCGTCAGCGTCAGAAGCTGTTTTGGTGTCTATCTTCATTAAATGATTATTAAAATTAAATGATGATTAAAAAATTAATACTACCTGCAGTGTTTCTCAATCAACAAAAAATAGAATTTTTTTGTTCGCGCCTCAGAAAATGATGCTTGAAGTCTCTTTTTAAGATATTTGAACAAAACTAAGTCAGGGGGCTGTGAATCACAATTATAAGGTATATTTTGGACAAAAAATAGTAATAGCTAAAGAAAACCTGAAAGCGGATTTATCAAGGAGAATATTATTGGCTTGATTGGCGTTTGGCAGATTGCGGAACATTTTCCTTTGTAATGTCCCAAATACACTAAAAGGAACACATTTGATCAATGTGTATTGCCAGTATTGACATACGGAACGGAAACGTGGGCTTTGAATCAAGAAATTATAAATCGCCTACAAGTCTCAACGAGCGATGGAAAGGCGGCTGTTGGGAATATCCTTGAGAGATAGGCTGACTAATGACTAATGAAGAAATTCGAGGAAGGTCCAAGATAACTGATGTAGCCGAGAAGCTAAGCAAGTTGAAGTGGAGCTGGGCGGGTCATACCGCAAGACTCTCTGATAATCAATAGACCCATAAAGTAATCAACTAAAGGCCGTGGCATGAAAAAAGAAGTAGAGGACGCCTGCAAACCCGACGGCCTGACGTCATCAAAAGACTAGTGGGATACAACTGGATAAACAAGGCCCAAAACCGAAGAAGATGGACGTAATTAGGGGAGGCTTAAGTCCGAAGATGGACTGCATAGCTGATAATGATTATATATATATATATATATATATATATATATATATATATATATATATATATATATATATATATATATATATATATATACATATATATATATATATATATATATATATATATATATATATATAAATACAGAGAGAGAAAGCAAAAGTTGCCGTATCTAACAAAATCCTAAAATATGAAAATAGTTGGGGAACTCGGCAAAAGGGGCACAACAGATGTTCACACAATGTTCATTTAGCCAATATTTCGGTCCTAGGTTGGGACCTTCATCAGAGCAGAAACTAAAAAAGAGAAATGAAGCACCAAATAAGGAAAGTCGGGCGTAGAAAATGATTATTGTTAAGTATAATTTTTAATTTATAATTTTTAATAAGTTCTTATTGTTGTAATAAAGAAGTATACATTAATATTATTATTATAAAGAAGTATACATTATTATTATAATTATAAAGAAGTACCAAAGTAAAAGTTGTAAGTGACTCACATGCAGTGTGCGACTTAATCTAACAAGAATGACCATAAATAGCAATTGCCATAACAAAGACCGACACTGAAACAAAACAGCCACTATACATTAGCATATTAATTCAAAAATATGGCAGCAAGGATGCCATTAGAAAAATTGTATGCTGAAAAATCAAAACACTCAATTATCATTAATTAACCACCTGTGACCGGAAAAGAAATGACAAGTTTGACAAGGCGTTGAAAAAGGATATCTATCTGACAGAAGTAAAGGATCACTAAAAACAAAAGGGAAAAATAGTCGAACAAATAGGAAAGAACCGGTTGAGTACAAATTAGGTACCTACGTCATCAGATTGGAATGTTGGTAAAACAGGAAGGGTACCCATAGGGGACGCTATTTTTAACCGTATGGAAATTATAATGGCGTAAAAGAAGTAGGATTTTTCATCTCGAAAAGAGAGGAATTTGAGAGGGGCCTGGAGAATGGAGAGGGTTTATTTATTCGTCATGTACTAACTAATTTTACAACATATATATATTTATATATATATATATATATATATATATATATATATATATATATATATATAATACATTAAAAATTTCGGATTTCAATCCGTTATATATATATATATATATATATATATATATATATATATATATATATATATATATATATATATATATATATGTATATATATATATATATATATATATATATATATATATATATATATATATATATATATATATTTATATATATATATATATATATATATATATATATATATATATATATATATATATATATATTTGGTTATATATAGAATGTGTATTTGGAGAACAATTGCATAAGTAGATTAATTTTAAAGCAAGTTTTAGAATTTTATTGTTGTTTCTGTTGCTAAAGGAAAGCATTGTATTCACGAAAAAGTTATATTGAGATTTCGAGGGTTTCTAGATCACGAAAAACAGTCACTCATTTCCGTCGATTTGTCTGTCGGTCTATTGGCACGATAACTTTCGAACGAAATAGGATATTAATTTCAAACTTGAAACATAA
>CM032456.1:101649791-101742016 GCA_019049505.1 Pachyrhynchus sulphureomaculatus
AAATGTCTGATTTAGGGACTCTAATAATAATAACTACCTGTTAGGCTAGAATTTTTTGTAATCCTTAAAACCACAGAGGTTAGAACTTTTATTTTAAAATCATGAATAAATTTTCTTTTTATTGATTAAAGCTAGTGTCTCACTGAATACCTATCTTACTTTTCAGGATAATGACGGCTGTACCAAACTGTTTTTTTATTTAACAACTGTACACCCTTTCAGTATTTTTTCATTTTTTTACCTGAAGTTAGATCCTTTCTATTTTAAAATGAATGGTGCCCAAAAGTCGTACAGCTGAGGTTTTTTAAAAATAGGAAAAAATAATTCCAAAAAGACGTACAAAAAATTATCTCTTACCCATATCTCTCTACCAAGGAAAACTGAGCTAGTGTGTGTTTAATTTCTTTAGTTCTTTTAAAATAAGGATCCACTCAATTCATTATCAGAAATTAAAAAGAGGTTGCAAGAAAATTGCGCCCAAGCGTGGGAAAAACAACTTTTCACAGGGTACAAAAGTGCGGGCAAGTTCCCAGCTTACAAAATGGCGCCCAACGTGGGGCTTTTGGAATTTTATTTTTTAAAGGGTTCAGTGTACTAGCTATCGAACAAAGTAAAAGCTCTAACTTTTCAGATATTTTTATTTCATAACATTTATTAAACGAAACTACACTATAGCAATAAGACAAAAGCAGGAAATTTGTAGAATTATTTATTTCAATTTATCTGATGGTAGTATAGATATTTGAATTTTGTTAATCGACTCTAAGATAAGAGATTCCTACTTTTTTCTTAAAAGCTACTTTTATAGTTCAGATTAGCAGATGTGCTGGTTTACTTTAATTTTTGCAGTGTTAGATTTATTTTGCGGAACCGAAGAAAAAACTGTACTTTTTTTCTCATCGCTGTTTTGCATGAATATTAAAAATACTTTGCTGATACGAAACGGTATTTTTAATAATATAATTTTTTTGTTGAAAATTCTTAAGATATCTAGTAAAGGAATTTTAATACAAGGCGATACTTAGAAATTTTTTTTAAAATTGTCGAAGATGTTTTTTCATGTTTAGTAAAGAAGTTTACATATTTTAAGTGCCTTTACATATTTTCTATTTTTGACTATTGGGAGCACAGGAGAAATATTTTCACGACTTTTTAAACAATTCTTTTAAATTGTATTCATTTATCATGGAAGCCTTCAATTTTAAAGTCAATCACCTACTGGAATATGAGTTAGACTATGAACTGAAAATCCGTCGTACTTTCTCAGAACGTCCGGTCGCGGATAAAAGAAAGATTCTAACGAGGATCTTAAGTAAAGAAATTAATGAGCCCGGAAAAACGATAAAGATAGGGGATGACACTCTGTCTATTAAAGAAGAAACGGCTGGTATCGAAAAGAGTTTAAATTCTATCCAAAACTTAATCGATATTTATGACGGCGATCCAAATGATTCACTTGTACACCGGGTTAAGTCACGTTTATCGCATGTAGCGGGTCGCGTACAAAGAATTCCCATGCCGGATGACGAAGAGGAAGCGTCGAAGTTTTCCAAATATGTTCAAGAAACAATAGCTACGTGTGTACTCATGGAAGCAAATCTTGCAGAAAAGATAGCTCCTGGTCATGAGTTACCACAGTTGCCTATTACAACCCCAGTCATAAACGTACCAGCTCCAATCGTGAATTGCGCAGCCAGAAATATTCCTGTCAGCGAATGGCAATTGAAATTTAATGGAGACTCAAAGAGACTCTATCCTTTTTTGGAGAGGCTGACTGAAATAGCTCAAGCTAGGAAAGTATCGGAAGATGAACTTTTCAGCTCTGCTGTTGAATTTTTCACTGGCGATGCCTTCATTTGGTTTAGAAGCATAAAATTAAGTGTCAACGACTGGCATTCCTTGGTAGATAGGCTAAAGAAGGACTTCTTGCACTGTGATGATGATGAAGAATTGTGGTCGGAAATAAAGAGGAGGCGACAAAAGAAGAATGAGTCCACTGGGATTTTTATTGCCCACATGGAATCTTTATTTGGTAGGTTATCCACCAAGCCTTTGTAAAGTACCAAAGTTAAATTTATACGTAGGAATATTCTGCCCAGTTTTGTCAATCGGTTAGCTCTACTAGATATTAATTCGGTAGCCGAACTCGCCGGGTTATGTAGAAAACTTGAAGAGTCCGATTATTTGTTGGAAAAGAGCAGACCAAAAGGCGAAACTAATATACATCAAGTAGAGTATAATCCAAATGGCCGAAGTGGAGTCTCGACAAATAAGGTTGGGAATGTAAATCGGAACCCTAGGAGTAACCAGAAAACGGGAAAAAGAAAAGATAATGACTCTAAAATTAGCGACACTGCAGCTAAAGTGAACGACAAGTCGGTCTCACCTAAGGCAATTTTCACTTGTTGGAATTGCACAGGTCCGAATCACACTTACCAAAATTGTACGGCACCGAAGAGGGTATTTTGTTTCAAATGTGGAACAACTGGTGTGAGACTAACATCATGCCCCAAATGTACAAAAAACGAGTAAGGACGGTATATTACCGAGGCGGATACCCTAAGTCCAAGAAAAAAGCCTCTAATCATTCGGCTAAGTCACAAGCTCATGTTCGCAGTAAAGCCCCTAATCCAAAACGTTCTAGAAACACGGACGAACAAAAATATTCCAATAGATCAGATTGGACTGAATGCTTACAAAAAGTTTCTGATTTTTTAAAGCCTAATAAAAATTCTCCTTCTCAAGTTAAAACTCCTGCTTCTCCAAATGGTCACATGTCTCCTTTATTCGTGCATAAATATTTAGATAACAGACCGCATATCAAGATTAGGTGTCCATTTCTCGGCTTTATTTGACTCTGGTGCAAATGCCTCCGTTGTAGGTCAGAATGGTATTAAAATTTTAAGTCGTTTAAGTATAAAAATATGCCATGTCAAAAATAGAAGTGTTACCACTGCAGATGGCAGCCGTCTAAAAGTTTTAGGTACGGTTGAGTTGCCGCTAGTCTGCAATGGTCATTGTTTAGTAATCTCTGCTCTAGTAGTACCTTCTCTATCACATACTTTGGTTTTAGGATGTGATTTTGCACAAAAATTCGGAATTTTAGTAAATTTTAAAAATAATTCGTGGTATCCACAGTCCCTAGAAGTCAATTCTCAAACAAGTTTTGAAGATTGTTATTCAGAAAGTTCTTTAGAAAACCTTTTCTCGCGTCTATGTACCCTAGATGATCTCTCGCGGACGGAACGCTTAAAGGCAGAAAAAGTAATAAGCTCTTTCAAAGAAATAAGTAGTAAAGATAGGTTAGGCCGAACGAATAAAATCACCATGTCTATAGATACGGCTGATGCCAGTCCTGTAAAGACAAGGCCCTTCGCCATGTCTCCGTACATGTCAAAAGTATTAAATAAAGAGTTAGACGAAATGTTGAAACTCGGAGTGATTGAAGAATCAAACAGTCCCTGGTGTTCTCCAATCTTATTGGTGAAAAAGGCCGATGGACAGTATCGTCTATGCTTTGACGGAAGAAAGCTCAATGAGGTCAGCAAATTTGATAACTATCCATTACCGAACATCGATAGAATTTTGACATCACTCAGGAATGCTAAGTATGTATCCTCGATAGATCTTAGAAAGGCATTCTGGCAAATTCCTTTGGACAAATCCTCAAAGGAAAAGACCGCTTTTGCAGTAGTAGGCCGAGGTCTATTTCAGTTCGTCACTATGCCGTTTGGTCTAAAGAACGCTGCTCAAACTCAGCAACGTTTAGTGGACGCTATATTTGGTCCGAAATATGAGCCACATATTTTTACCTATCTAGATGATATTTTAGTAACATCGGAAGACTTCGAATCGCATATACGCTTACTTAAAGAAGTAAAAGATAAATTGAAAGAGGCCGGACTGACGATAAATTTGAGCAAATGTGATTTTTTTTTTCAAAACTTCTCTAAAGTTTTTAGGCTATATTGTAGGCTCAAATTCCTTGCGTACCGATCCGGATAAAGTAGCAAGCATGGTTAATTATGCGCGACCTACTAATATTACGGAAGTTAAGCGCTTCGTAGGAATGTGTTCATGGTACAGACGTTTTATTGAGAATTTTTCTACCCTGTTGTCGCCTATTAATGATCTTTTGAAAGGACGAAAAAAAGGACAATCGATAGATTGGACAAAGGCAGCCGAAGAATCTTTTATAAAGATTAAAGAGCTATTGGTTTCAGCTCCAATTTTATCCCAACCAGATTTTTCCCAACAGTTTTATATTTCTAGTGATGCTTCTAATACCGGTTTAGGGGGCGTCCTAACACAGAAAATCAATGGTGAGGAAAGAGTGATAGCTTATGCCAGTAGAACTTTATCAAAGGCTGAACGTAACTATTCGGTTGTTGAAAAAGAATGTTTAGCAGTACTCTTTAACATCGAAAAGTTTCGACCTTACATAGAAGGTGTTCCTTTCACGGTCATAACAGATCATTATAGTTTATTGTGGCTTAATTCTATTAAAAACCCTAGTGGCAAACTAGCGCGTTGGGCGATTAGGTTGAGACAACATACGTTTAATTTAATTCATAGAAAAGGAGTCCACAATGTTATTCCTGACGCTTTGTCAAGAATCCCAGATCATACAGTGGACGAAAACAGTCTTAATGCACAAATTGACGTAAGAATAGATACAGTTGATATAGATCGCATTGATCCATGGTACGATAATTTGCGGCAGCAAATTAAAGAATTTCCTCAAAATTTTCCGCAGTGGAAGGTGGAAAATGATTTCGTGTACAAATTTATCCCAAACCAGTTGCCTTTAAAAGTTAATGTACCCGAGTGGAAAATACTAGTTCCTAAACCGCAGAGAGGGGAAATTATAGACTTGTGTCACACTCCTCCTACTTCTGGTCATTTTGGTTTTTATAAAACTCTTTACAGGGTTCAGGAACAGTATTATTGGCCAAAAATGCGTTTTGATATCTTAAAGTTCGTGAGGACTTGTGAAGTATGTGGAGCGCAGAAATCTCCAAATACACTACCTATGGGGCTGATGGGAAAAGAGAAAACGGTTAATTACCCTTTTCAAGTCATAGCAGCTGATCTAGTAGGCCCATTTCCACGTTCAAAAAAGGGAAATAAATGGCTCCTCGTGGTTTCTTGCTGGTTTACAAAGTATACCATGCTATTTCCTTTGAAAAGCTCTAAAGCTGGACATATAGAGAGAATTTTGGAAAATAATGTCTTTCTAATCCACGGTGTTCCATCGCTCTTAATATGTGATAACGGTACTCAGTTTACCTCTAAGAGTTTTAAGAGCCTAAGTGAAACTTATAGTTTTAATATCCGTTTTAATCCCGTGTACTCTCCACAATGTAATTTTGTCGAACGTAATAACCGGGTAACAGGGTGCGTACGCCGAAAATTTAAAAGGTTTAAAAGATATTTTCACCGACGTGCGTAGTAAGATACATAAGGCTTATGAACGGAACAGTAAGTCTTACAACCTTAGAAAAAGGGATTTTTCCTTTAAAATAGGTGATCACGTTTGGCGAAAAAATAAAATTCTTTCCAGTGCAGCTGATAAATTCACATCTAAGTTAGTACCTAAGTATGTGCATTGCGTGATAAGAGAAAAGATTTCAGACTTAGTTTATGGTTTAGTTAATTTAAATGGGACTAAAATAGGACGATGGCATATTAAAGACTTAAAACCATTCAAAGGACCTAACCCTAATGAAAGTTTGTCAGAAGAAGAATAATTTATATTTACATTATCTTAATTGCTTTACTTTATTTTTTTGATGTTGCTCTGTGGAGGTGACGACCTCGTTTTTTTTGACTGTTATAAAAGTTGAGCAGAGAATAGCTTACTTTTATTGTTTAATGCTAAGGTTTTGGGTGTTGGCCATATCCCAAACTTAGGTTGATAGTGGTTGATGTTTAGCATCGACTCAGCTGTTGCGAGCTTGCGAAGGAGTCATACTCTGGATATATCATAAGACTGGTATGTCGGTGGTCGCGGGATTTGATTTGCTTAAGACCCCAAATAATATCCAGTTCTTGACACTTGGAAGCGAAATTTTGATTAGAGGCAATCCAAGGTGATCTTGAGTTAGGACAAGCGCAAGATGTAGCTCGCGTGGTATGATGTTGAGTCAAAATTTTTATGAGCAATTTCAAAGTTTGTTACCCGAGTGGGTGTATTTCTATTACCTTAGTGGTATATGTTGGGAGCAATTAAGAGTAAATTGATTTTGGTTTATCCAGTAAGTCTAAGGCTTGGATTATTTTGATTTAGACCTTCTTCTGAATTGACAAACTGAGGGTATACTTTTTTCTTTTCAGAGCCGTTTAAACGTTACCTTTGAGTCACTAATTTTTTTAAAAATTTTTTGCAAGGACTCATAGGCGTATGTTTTTTTCGGTATATTATCAGATTGATAGGAAATTGAAGTCCTGCAGGAGAACTAAAGGCTGATCATTTACAGGAGATGAGAGCAGAGTAGGACAGTCGATTCACAAAGAAATGATCAAAATCTGATACCGAGATGAGAACCTTGTTAAGAGAGGCTAAGCGCAGTGAAGGAAGATTCCTAACCGAATTTTTAGATTTCCAAGAGGTAATCTAGAAGTTTGGGCTGACAGAAAACGGTTATGCCTGATACCTGTAGCAGTTTCTTCTAGAGGCTATTGTCTAGGAAGACGATTAACACCATGATCGAATATTTTAGCTGTCAACGATGTTTTCTTCTTGTTTCTGATTAAGCTGGAAAAGCTCTTGTCGTCTTCAAAAGTTTTGTAGCTTTGCCGCCGAAATATTGAGAAATTTTTGCTTCATGTAGCTTTTTAAGCTCTTTTTCGTTTTTTGGAAATTTCCGTTAGAAGCTTGGTTAAGTCAACCTTGTAAACCTTTTAGGTTGTATCCCATGAGTTATCTGTTTTTACAGGCTGTGATGCACCGGGTGCTAACAGATGCCGTTACGACGTTTGGCAGGGAGTTAGTCTTCCTGAGGAACAGACTGATTGGAAGGGTAGTCTATGGGGGGCGCACGTTTGACCTTTGGGACCTTTAAAGGTTTTGTTACTCAATGGTTATTTCTATTTGAACCAAAGGAGAGCCTAGCTACTGTAGTCGACCTCAGCTCCAATTAGCCTATTAGTGGTGACAGGCTGTTGGCAGTAGTGTGTTTCGGAACACCCTATTGATTAAATTCTTTTTTTGACTTATGGTGGTGTAGTAGACACCGTTTTAGTTTAGTGGATGCTATAATCTACTCCCTTTTGTTGGTGGACTCCAGGGTCACCATTTCCGTATTTTATTGTCTCCACCTTTCAGTATATCGTGGTGAGGTGTTTGTCTCCTGTTATGTGGAATGGATCGAATGTTTTTCGTTGTTGTTCTAGGGCGAGACCAGTACACGAGGGTTCTTCATGCAACTTGGGGAAGCGCAATGCTGGTTAAATTTTATATCTCTGTGTAGCCACCCTGAAGAATGACGGAGGGCGTTTTTTCTGGCTCATGTTTCTAGGCAGATTTGTCACTTTGGTGCGATGTGCCGAAGATTTGATTAGCTTTTGCTAAGAGCTTTCACCAAGCTCAGTATGGAGTTATCATAACCAAGAGTTTGGGATTTGAACTCCTGTATATATTTCTGTATATATTTCTGTATATATTTCAGTGTATGTTGGTTGCCTGAGGGCATGTGCTCAAAATGTGTGATTTTGAGTCGTTTTGTTTAAGGACTCCTATATATAGGATTATGACTTTAGGGAGGTCCTATTTGGAGACTAGCTGTCTCACATAGTTATATTGGGAATGTTTCCTTGATTGTTAGTTGCGCGCGGACTAATCATTCTGTTCTTTGTGAACATTGCTTTTTGAAGCAGGATCATTCAGTTTGGTGAATGTTAGCTTTTATAGCTATTCACTGTGCCTATAGTGATATTATTAGCTTTTATAGCTGCTCACTATGTTAATGGCGAGTTTGTTCTTTTAGAACGCAGACTTTGTGTAGTCGAGGACTATTTACAGAGTGTTTTCTTGGCGAGGAGCCGAGGCTTTTTTTTCTGGCAATATACCAGAGTGTTTTCTTGGCGAGGAGCCGAGGTTTTTTCTGGCGATATACCAGAATGTTTTCTTGGCGAGGAGCCGAGTTTTTTTCTGGCGATATACCAGAGTGTCTTGTTGGCGATGAGCTGACGTGTTTTCTGGCGATCAACCAGAGCGTTTTCCCTGGCGATTTTAGCATGTCTGGATGTCTTAGGACGTCGACATTGCGTTATAGAGTGCGATTATCTGGCGATCAACCAGAGCGTTTTCCCTGGCGATTTTAGCATGTCTAGATGTCTTAGGACGTCGACATTGCGCGAAAGAGCGCGATTATTTTCTGATGCGACTAGTAGTGATACTAGAGTTAGAATGTTCTCTTAGCGGTGAGCTAGAGCATTGATGGCGATTTTTTCCGAGCGTTTGTCTGGATTTTCATCCAGATGTTTTTCTTAGCCTTGTGCTAAATGGTCTTACAAGACTTTCTCTTTTTAGTATTAGTGTTTGCACTAGAATCATTTATTTTTTTGTTTTTCTTTATTTAAGAATTTTTATAAATTTCTTTTGCTGAAATAGAAAATTTTCAGACAATCCTTAAAATATTTTAAGGGGGGTGTTCATACTTTGTTTCAGTTCATTTTTTTGATTTAGACAAGAGTCTAGACAAAATTTTTTTTTTTTTTGTTTTGGTAACAATAACAGAGCTGATTCTTTTATATAAGAAGACCGCGATTGTTACTTTAGAAAGGTATTTCTTATGTTCATGCAAGGATTTTTATTTACTTTTTGATCTACTTAACCTTAGTGCTTAATTAAGTTAAGTCTAGTTATAAGATTCTTGTGTACATGCAAAGATTTTCATTTGGTTTTCATCGTACTTAATATTAGTGCTTAATTGAATTAAGTCTAGTAGTAAGGTCCGAAGTTTGTAATTTTGTTTTAAGTTCTGACCTTAGTAATAAGTGATAGTGTACCACTTTGTACCTTTTCATAAGTAGCCTTAGTTTAATAGACTAGTGTAGTCTATTTCTTTTTGGAAGGGGGTAAATGTAACATTCATTTTTTCTTAGATTTTAAGACCATGTAATGTTACTGATTTTTCACTTTAAATTGTACTTCTTTTCATTTTTGTATCGAGCAGTATATTAATCAGAAATTGCTAGCCGCTCGGTATATTAGTGTGCTGTGCGGGTTTGCGACCGAATCTATCGATACGCCGGATTGGTCAAATATTTGTATCCGGAGTTTTGGTTCCGGCGTAGCCATATTACCGAGAGAGTGCCCACGGCTTATTTAAGGGTCCGGAGGACAGGAGGAGAGGCTTATTTCCACCGAGCCGCCAAGTAGGTTATTTCCACCGAGCCGCCAAGTAGGCTAATTTCCATCGAGCCGCAGCCAGGCTTACTTCGACCGAGCCGCAGTAGAGGCTCATAGCAACAATTATGAGAGCCAAGTAAAGCACGAGTTTTTTTTCTAACGTAAAGCCGTAGTGGGCTCTAAGTGTTTCCTACAAAGTGTGAAATCGGTTTTGTGTTCCATCGAAGGCCTAGAAGCCCAAATAAAAACCGTAAGTTACCAGAACATTCATCAATAGACCTATTCCCGAAGTAAGTGTCTTAATAGCAATTTGAACTGACAAAAGGTGAAGTGAAAATCACGATTCTTCGCTTTCGGGGGTAGTCAGGTTTTAGAATTTAAATGTCTGATTTAGGGACTCTAATAATAATAACTACCTGTTAGGCTAGAATTTTTTGTAATCCTTAAAACCGCAGAGGTTAGAACTTTTATTTTAAAATCATGAATAAATTTTCTTTTTATTGATTTAAGCTAGTGTCTCACTGAATACCTATCTTACTTTTCAGGATAATGACGGCTGTACCAAACTGTTTTTTTATTTAACAACTGTACACCCTTTCAGTATTTTTTCATTTTTTTAGCTGAAGTTAGATCCTTTCTATTTTAAAATGAATGGTGCCCAAAAGTCGTACAGCTGAGGTTTTTTAAAAATAGGAAAAAATAATTCCAAAAAGACGTACAAAAATTATCTCTTACCCATATCTCTCTACCAAGGAAAACTGAGCTAGTGTGTGTTTAATTTCTTTAGTTCGTTTAAAATAAGGATCCACTCAATTCATTATCAGAAATTAAAAAGAGGTTGCAAGAAAATTGCGCCCAAGCGTGGGAAAAACAACTTTTCACAGGGTACAAAAGTGCGGGCAAGTTCCCAGCTTACAATATATATATATATATATATATATATATATATATATATATATATATATATATATATATATATACACTGAAATCACCCTTGGGCTGTTACCAACAGGACCGACTGAAAGTGTCCGTTCAAGAGGGGTGTCTGCTTAAAAGAAATACAAAAAAAATCGTTTTTTTAATAAAAACTGTAATTAAAGAATTTGGGATATTTAAAACGTATACATATTTATGTATGTATATATTTTTAAAATAAACAAAAAACCTAAAACTTAAGTAAAAAACAAAAATTTGTTACCTTTAGATACATATAAAATATAATAGGATAGAGTTATACGTATGAAATGAAAGGTCACTTTAATGACGCAAAAATTTATATATTGTTGTTTGTCTCCACTTTTTCTTTAAAATGGCGTCCACAAATCGTATTTCTAATTTGGAAAGAAGCTCTAAAAGCTCTGCAATTCCGTGATCTTCGGCAATACTTTTAAGCTGCTTGGTTAGGGTAATAGCTTCACCATAATTTACGATAGCATCTGTTGGTACTGGAAACTCATTGACATCAGAATCTTCGTAAAGTCCTTATATTTCAACTGGAAATTCAATTTTTTGTTCTGAATCTGGATTTTCAACATACAAATTTTCATCTATGTTTAAAAAATTATTAAGGTTTTCATTATCAGTCAACTCCAACAAATTCCTATATTTGAGGATATCTGCAAGTAAGTTAAGTGGTAAGTCATCTTCTGGATCAGATGTAAGAGCCTCAGTAAACTGGTCTTTACGTCGCATATTTTCATGCTTAAATCCCGCTTTACGGAAGCAATTTTTAACTGTTTCCTTGGTTAATTGTTCCCAAGCGGTTTTTGCAAAGTAAACTGCATCCAGTGGTGTAATTTTCTTAATTAACTCAAAAGCTGTACCAGCCGTTTCAATGTTTACTATCCGGTGTTTTAGTATTAGACTTCAGTAATAAATTTTAAAATTTTTTATAATTCCCTGTTCAAGTGGTTCACAAGCTGATGTACAGTTAAGGGGCAGAAAGAAGATTTTTATATTTTTTAAGCAGACGTCTTTTGGATGAAATCCTGTATTGTCTAAAAATAACGAAATGTTTCTTTTTTCTTTTGTCATTTTCCAATCAAGATCTTGCAACTACTCTGTCATAATTTCTCCTGTCCTCCAAGCTTTTTTATTATATTTCCAAGTTACAGGCAGGTTGTTTATATTAATATATTTAAATGCTCTGGATTTAGCTGCCTTACCAATGACTAAGAGTTTTTCTTTTTCTCCCGCCATATTTGCACAATGCAAAATTGTAAACCTCTCTTTGGGATATTTACCACCAACACATTTTTCTTTTTTTAATGTTGTTAGGTAGAGCCCTAAAATACAGGCCTGTCTCATCGGCATTATAGATGTCTCTCAGTGAATATTCCTTAATTAAAGAAGGGTACTTTTCCCAGAATGATGAAACATCTTCAGTAATAACCGAAGCTCATTCTCCTGAAACCGCTTTAAAACTCATATTGTGGCACATTCTAAATTTATTAAGCCAACCAGAAGAAGCATTGAATGTAGAATATTCCAGAGACTCGGCTGTTTCTTTTGCTTTGCATCGTATTAGCGGACCTGAAAAAACATTAACAATAAGTTTTTTGCATTTTTGTAACGACAAGCCTACTGATACTCTCACCCCTTTTATTCATTCTTTGAATTGATCTGAAAAACGCACTAATTCCAGAAAACCTTATCTAAAAAAAATAATTCATATGCATACCTGTCAAAGGAATCCCCTTATAGCAAGCTGCTATAAAATAGTTATAACACAACTTGTCAATTTTGGTACCATCACCAGTCAAAAAGTTTCTTTTTCATTCAAATTTCCGTTCGACATCCACTTGTTTAGAAGGATTTCTTTATGTTTAATTATATCAGCCGCTTTTGTTTTTCCGGTATTAAAACGCTTGAGTAAGTCCCTTACACTTAACTTTTCCTTATTGTGAACTTCAACAATCTCAAGTTTTTGTTTAAGTATGAGAATTTTTCTACAATGAATATGTCGCCCACTGTGTCTCTTTTTCGCATAGGCGTCAGACTAATATTAAATCCCCGCGTATACCGAAAAATTGTTAACTCGGGGAAGTCCCTCAGTGAAGGCAGGCAGCGACGTTGGCGAGTGGCACGTTTATTTTTTATTGTTTTTTGTCGGGTTAAGAGAACATTTTTTTGTGTCCGTGTCCGGTCAAGGGAGGTGTCCGCGAAGGGGAATTTCACTAATATATATATATATATATATATATATATATATATATATATATATATATATATATATATATATATATACCATATATAAATTTAATAAATGTTGCAGATTAATCAGTAATTGTGCATGCGATTTACTTTTTTGATAAGTTTGATATTATAATTTGATTTCAATCTACAATCCAAAATACAATGTTGCATATTTCCTATTTACCCGCAATTGCAATTGGCACTGTCCTATATACTGGATGCAATGCATGATTACACCGTATTATATTTATTACTTGTATAAAATTTCTATTATACGGGTTTGAAACCAAGGTTTTTTTTTCTTTATGTAAGGAAACATTGCCTTGAAGAATTGTTGGTTGTCGATTCTACAATATTTTTTCTTTTTACTTTTATAATTCGAAAACAATTTGTAACAGTAATCTTGTACCCAGGAATACTATCCCCAGAAACCGTAACTTTTTTGGTTAATTGATCCACTTTTTCATTTGGCTGAATTCCTACGTGGCTCTTTACCCAAACTTGCTTTAGATTTTTATTTTCTTCGATTAGCTGGTTATATAGTCTTATAATATTGATTACTATATAATTTTATTTTGGGTTAGTTGCCATATTTTTTATTGCTTTCAGCCCGCTACTATCAGAAAAAAAAAATGAAATTATTATTTTCTTTGTAATTTATACAATAATTTAATGCTTGTTGTATAGCTATTAGTTCAGCAGTAAACATGGATGGATTTTCTGGCAATTTCCATTTAGCATAGTTATTTTTATTGAGACGATAAAAAACACATTCTGTTTGTTCTTTAATGATCCATCAGTGAAAATTTGTTTATCATCCGCCCATACTGTGTTTAATTTTTGATAGAACCTTTACTTGTAATTTTATTGTATTTCCACGGAATCTTCTATAATAATTTCGGGGCAATTATCGTAGTAATTTCATGGCATTCTATTATAATCCATACCTTTTGACTGATTATGTTGACCATAAATAACTTTCTATTGATAACTGCATTTTTGGGTACCCAATATTAATTAGATAGACCTAACATTGCGAAATCGTGGATTTTATTAGCCACTTCGCCATTTTGTCAATCTGTTTCAATATGAATTTAGTGCTCAGTGCTAAAGTTGGAACTATTGTTTCTACTTCTACCACCCTGTAGCATCTCTCTCGTACCAATTATGAGTTATGAGTATTCCACCTTCAAAAACAATGGCGCTACTGGCAATTTTTCACAAAACTGGAAACTAGTATTTAAAAAAAAAAATTGAAATATTAAAAAAACTACTAGGTTTAGGTATATAACATTATTAATAAAAAAGTTATAAAATTTTGCGTAGAATTTAAAAATAAATTAGAAAATAGGATGTTCCATTTAGAAAAATATATGTTTTATTGGCCCCACTTTTTTGAAGTACCCCGTATGCTCAAAAATAATTTTAAACTGTGCACCTTAACATTCCCTAAAACTATTGTTTTTAACATTTTTTCGTCATTCCCGAAACAAATGAGATAATGAACTTTATTCTATCGTTGATCACCCTGTATACTCAACATTTTGCCGACGATCGGGTGGTTATTGCTCAGGACAAGGAAGACCTTGAATTTATGATAAGAAAACTGTTTAAAGAATATAAAAACTGGCGTTTAACAGTTAACTGCAGGAAAAACAAATATTTGTGTATAGGAGGAAGGAAAGCAGAGGAGCCTTACTCTAAATACCGGTGAGGTCATTGGTGCTTCTAAAGAGTATATATATATATATATATATATATATATATATATATATATATATATATATATATATATATATATACTAACATAAGTATAGACGGTAAAACGGAAAAAGAAATGGAGAGTAGAATAAGTACAGAAAAGGCGGTCATAAGACACCTAGACTCTGTTCTGTGTTCGAAGAAGATAACATCACAGAGAAAGCACCTCATTTATAATGCAGTATTTAAAGGCATTGTGTTATACGGTTATGAAACTTGTCAACTGACGAAACGATTGGAACAGAAACTAATGGCACTCGAAATTGATTAATGGTGAAGATTGGCGAGGGTGACAAGAATAGATAGAGTCAGACATGAAAGAATAAGGGATGTAACGAAAGTAAAAACCACGACTATTAAGGAAATTCAACAACGGTTCTAAAGTGGGTACTAAATGAAAAGAGGAGAAGAGGAAGACCAAGAGCGACATGGTTTGGAGGTCTTCAGAGGACAATGTCATAGAGAAATCTAAGACCCGGAGACTGGGAAGATCGAACAAAATGGAAAATGGGAATCGGAAGGCGAAGAACGCTATAAAAAAGTCGGATTGATGATGATAACGCCAAATTTCTTCCACCAGCATATATTATATACATACGATCTTTCTAAAGCCCAATATAGGCTTTGTTTAGATGTGTACCAAGTCCGTCCAAAAACCAAGATGTGGCGCCTCCTATCAATACCACTAAATTGTAAAGGTAGCTAGGTCTTTTTATCAACAACAGAACATAGTACAGCTTGTTATGATTATAAATCCGTTGGTAGCGTGTTGTTTGGTCTCCCAAGTTCCGTCATGTGGTTAAAATGGACGGAAAGGAATTTTCATCTAGTGATCAAACGTTTTCTAGAGAAAATGGTTTAAGAAACTGTCTTGATAATTGGCGGTTTCGGTTAAGGTAATTTACAAATGCTTTGGATACCTTCGAACGGGAATTAAGAGAGCTTGCCTGAGCAGTTTTAATGCATTTACCTTACAGCCCCGACCTTGCACCGCTAGATTACCATTTGCTTCAGTCTCTGTAGAACTCCCTGAATGGTGTTAAGTTAGATTCAAAAGAAGTCTGTGAAACCACTTATCATAATTGTTTGCCCAAAAACCACAAAAAATCTACAGTAACGAAATTACGGTATTGTCAGAAAAATTGCCGAAGGTCATCGAACAAAATGGCCTATATTATAAAGTTCTTTCCGAATTTAAAAAACAATTATCTCAATTCTGGCTTTAAAAGGATCAATACTTTTTCGACAACCTAATATATACCTCTAAAACTTTGTATTTGGAAATTTTACAAAATCCAACAAATCTATATTTAATTATTTGCAGTCCTTTTTCCTGAAATTAAATTGTAATTTATAAGCGTACGATGAAACCGGGGCGCCCGTAGTATTTTTTTCCCTGGAGCTCTATTTTACTTCGTTTTAATATAGAAATGTCAATATCAGTCGGTGCAATAAAATTATATTATTCGAAAGAATATTTTCCTTTACGATTTCTGATCTAAAAAGCAATTCTGAAAAAGTGAGGAAAGCCATAAAAGTCATAACCTGACGGAGAAAGAAAACAAATAATAATGAACTGGGAAAAGTGTTACATCAAATGACAGATGAAATTAACGATGATCTTAAATTTGTTAGGGCCGTGTCCTATTCGAACGACGAACTTATATAAACAACGATTTAACAAAAGATGAACGGGAAATTCAAAAGAAATTGAAGCATATAGTAGAGAACGAGAGAAAGAATGGAAATAGGATATCAAAAAATTGTAATCGAAGGAGGAGAATATAAATGGGACATTTAGGAAGAAAAACTGAAAGAACAAACAAAGAATAGTACGACCATCAAGGCAAAGAACTGAGAAAAAGGAGAGAGATTGACGACGACCCTGGCAAAGATAAAGGATACGAAAGAGAGGACTAGTAAAATGAATACAAATAAGAAGATAATCAAAGAAATAGATAGGAAGAAAGAAATGGAAAATAATTATCGAGTTTTTAGATTGAGAATACGGAACAAAAGGGATATAAACGGAAAAGAGGATGAACTGACAGAAGAACAACAAATTCACTATGTAGGAATCACTGAAACAGAAAGAAAAGGAAATGGATGCAAAAAATTAGAAGGAACAGCATACAAAAATCAACATAGAGACTTAATACCGGAACACGATACAAAACTCATACAAACAGAAGAAACTAATACAGAAGAAACAAAAGAGGCAATAGGCAATTTAAACAGGATGGAAGGATATAGAAGGAAATATGGAAAAGACAGATATAGAATAACTTAACTCCACGGGCCTTACACTCCTCAAGGAGTAGAAAGGCATAAGGATTAAGTAAGTAAGTAAGAACAGGTTTATTAATGTTTACTTATCAGGTGAAAATTCATCTTTAATCTTACTTGGTTATACAAAGGCTTTTGATACTACAAGCTTTAGCTGTACGAAACTCAGGTATTACGACTTTGATAATACAGCTGTAGGATTCTTTGACTGCTATTTTGAGAGTAGATCGCAGAAGGTGTTGTTGGAAGAAGAAATCTCTGATCCACTTTCGGTTAAATTGGGTGTCCCTCGGAGCTCAGTTTGGGGACGCTTGTTTACTGTCAGTACCAGGCTTATGCTGATGACGTTCTGTTGAATCTCAGTTTTTTGCCAAATAAGCATCATATTGCCGAGTATGTGATGGATCAGGAGCTACATGCTTTGAGCCAGATCTCGAAGTTACATAATATAAAACTGAATTCCTTCAAATCGGGTGGTACAATATATGAATATTCAGATAGCAAGTAATTCGTCCCTAGTGGAAACCAGTGTAAAACCTAGAGGATTATTAATTGACAAACAGTTGAAACTTACCGCAGACTTCCCAGTCGTAATTAAAAAAGCCTTTTTTAATTTGAAATTATTATATGATTATCATTTGCTCTCAAAAAATCTTAAACAATTATTGTGATTACGTACATGAACCGTTTCTTGTTCTAATTGATAGAAAGCAAATACAGAGAATTCAAAACTCTTGTTGCCGCCTTATTTGTTGCTTACGAAGGATTGATCAGCCCTTGGAGAGTTTTGGGGCTTTCGGGTGGCTGAACATGCATCGCTGAAGAGAACTGCATTTTGCTGTGTTAGTTCAGAAAATTATACTTTTCTCGGTCCCTCAGTATCTTACGCATAAGCTGGTCTCGGCCGATCAGATTCATGGTTTTTAACGCAAGACATAAAGGTTTGCTGAGTATCCTAACTTATTTGTGACATTTTGAAGTTCTCTGACAGTACCGTCTTACTTCACTGTTGTCACTGTCACTAGTTGATTTCACTAAGGAGGCGAAACCAGGCCAAACAATTTTTTTTTATTAATATTATTGTTACACTTTTGTTCGTCTTTTCACATTTGGTCAATGTGGTTCCATGTTTGGCTGACGAGCTTAAGCTAAGTCAGCACAAACGCTATTACCATTTTGTATTATGATTATTGAATGACCTGACAATGTTCCATGTTTTCAAAACCACTGACTTTTGAATGTCTTTGTGTATGTTTGTGTTGAGTCCTAATTGTACTAAGTGTGGTGTGAATGATATTGGTGTAAGGCCTGTAGCTGATATAAGGAGGGGGACAATGATGACTGTTTCTTGTTTCCATAGCCTTTTTATTTCTGTTGCAAGGTCCGTGTATTTGGAGATTTTTTCTGTATATATTGTTTGGATGTTTGTGTCGTTGGGGACAGCTATGTCAATTAGATAGGTGACTTTTCCTTTTTTGTATTGAAGAGTAATATCGGGTCTATTGGCGGAGACTGTTTTATCTGTATGGATACTGATGTCTCGGTAGAGCGTTTAATCTTTATTTTCAAGTTTGGATGTTGGTATGTATATGTAGGGATCTGTGTTTTCTATGAGTTTGTATGTTGTGGATAGTGCTTGGTGAACTACTTTTGCCGCTGAGTTATGTCTGGTTGTGTATTCCATTCCAGCTAATAAAATTACATCTGCTTGTGATGTGTTTGATCGTGCCTTTATGCTGGTGGCATTCCCTGCATCTGTCTTCTGTAATAGTTGGGTCTTTGATGATATGCTTTTGGTAGTTTCTGGTTAATATGACTTTATCCTGGATGGCAAGTAAGAAGCCTTCTGTTTCAGGGAATAGCTGCCGATCCTGTAACCAGGTGTATGATTGTTTTTTATTTACGTGGTCTTGTTCTATGTGGTATCTGTGTTTTCCGTGGAGTGTTTTTTCTGACCCCGTTTTCGTCTTTTCTTGTTGTAATTGGGTGTGACTGTGTGTGTCTACAGGGCGGTCTGCCCGGGATAAGTGGAGAGGTGTGTAGTTTTTGTCTGCTTTCACTGTTGTTTTGTGGAGGTTGCTTTGCTTGGTGTGAAAGAATTTCCTAAGTGCTTGTATTTGTTTTGTATGTAGTGATCTATGATTCCTCTTCCTCCTGCCTTCCTCTCGATGGTAAGTCTTTCTTTGCGTGCGTTGGGGTATAATTTCCTGTATTTGGTGAATTGAGAACGTATAAGGATGTCAATGTTTTCTATGTCTGTGTGTGACCATTTGATGATACCAAATGAATATGTGAGTAGGTATAGCGAACGTGTTGATGGTTTTAGTGAGATTTTTGGAGTTGAGTTTTGTAAATATAAGTAAGTATTATTATTGTTATTATTCTTCTTTCTCATATTTGGTCAATGTGCTTGGTTTGGCTTTAGTGGTTGGGTTTGTCCCACATCTGTGCCGGTTGTGTTTGGGATTAAATTCGGTGGGTCCAAGCGGCGAGTATTTTTTTTGCTTCGTGATTTCTTTGTCTGGTTTTGTGATTTTATTATAGCAACGCATGACTTGTTCGTTGATTTCTGTGGTGCAACTCATTCGTTACATTGATTTTCCCGCCTTGGTGGGTGTCGGCTTACTTGCCTGCACAACACTTTTGGCAGGTCTATTTTCTTTTGCCCGGTCTTCATCGTTTTGGTCGAGCTGCCCTTTCCCACGACGTCCTCGACCGTTACGTCGCTCGCCCGATACTTCTTTTATTGGTTTACTATTATTTGGGATATTTTCAGTGTGCTGTGATGTCAAAAGCTCAAAGTGTCCAGACATTGGGTTGCCTATTAGTAGAAGGTAAATAGTTTGGGTGTGTTTTCCTGTGGATCAGGTATGAATCTGGACAACATCGGGATCGTCAATGCCCGTACTAGGAGAGTCCTGGGATTCCCCAGCCCCTGAGGGCTAAGTATTATTATTATTATCATTACACTGCGTTACAAATTTTAAAAAAAATTAAGTACCCACTTAAATTTTTCCTGTTTATTTATTCATACACACCACTTATTAAGAATACATAAGTACTTTTTGTCTATCACGTACTGTTTTTTAGGTACGATAGTTAACAATTTTAAGTAAAATAATTAAGGAGTAAAGTACAGTGTACACGTAGCTTCATTAAATTTTCCAATAATTCGAATAAAACTGCTAAAAAAACTTATTATTAATACATTTGGACACAACTAAATATAAAATATATGGTAAAAAGTTTATATTGTACATTAAAAGTTAAAAATATTTAACTTTCTCCCTTATGTTGGGAAATATCTTCTCGTTTTAAAAACCAGCAGTAATCTCCCAACATAGCTACATCCCAACGACCTTGAAACCGTTCCTCAAGCCTTTTCACATCCTGATGAAATCGTTCCCCTTGTTCTTCACTCACTGCTCCAAGATTTGATGGAAAAAAAAGAGAAATGGGAATGGAGGAAATGAATTTTTAATGACATTCGGCAACCCATCTGTTTGTATGCTCTTAACAAATCGTTCACTAAGAGTTCTGCATTCTCGGCTCTATGATTTCCTAAAAAACCTTTTATGACGGCTTTTAATGATGTCCATGCGCATAGTTCTTCGTCATTTAGTGTTTGATCAAATTTGTTGTTTTCATTAATAGGCGTATTTGTGGACCAATAAAAATACCTTCTTTCAACTTTGCGTCACTTAATCTTGGAAAAATAGATTTTAAATATAAAAATCCTTCGCCATTTTTATCCATCGCTTTCACAAAATTCTTCATTAAGCCGAGTTTTATGTGTAGTAAAATGACGTCTTCGGGATTGATTAAAGGCAAGTATTTTACATTTGACTTCCCACACACACCTTCCGTTCGTTTTGGCCAGTCTTTGATCAAATAGTGCTTATCAGTAGCTGTCCCACATGCAAAGAAAGCAGCAGTACTTGGTAAATCCACCTTGCAAACCAAGTAACATAGCTATTACTTTGAGGTCAGCGCACATTTTCCACTTAAAATTTTTGTATTTAATTAAATCCAATATCGATTTCATATTTTCGTATGTCTCTTTTAAAACAGTTGAATAAGCCACTGGTATTGACGGATATTTATTACCATTATGAAGTAAACCTGCCTTCAGACTTGTTTTCGAACCATCAATAAAAAGACGCCATTCATTTGTATCATAGGGAATTTCTAACTCACCCATCAAAGATACAATGTCATTACAAAAACATATGTTTTCTGAACTAGAGTAAAAAGTTGCCATTTCTTTACTTCGTTTTCGTTGTACAGATATTTTTGTATCTGGTGCCAACAAGTGCCATTCCTGTAGTCTTGATCCAAGTAATTCGGCTTGTCTAACAGACAAATTCAAGTCCCGTATCAAATTATTTAATTCACGTTGTTGAATTAAATGCGGTTGGCACTTGAAGAGGGTAAAAAGTCTGGATCTTGGTTGTCAACTTCCATGTCTTGTCCATCATTATTTTCATCGCTTGGTATACCTAACTCTTCAGTTTGACTTTTCTTAGGGGGCAAAGGAGGAGTCATGTCTTCACTATATGGTATTGGTTTTTGATACAGAATTCACAGAAGGGTACTCGATATTATGCTTAATTTTCTTTGAAAATCCTCGTACATCAGTCATGCAGAAGTAGCAATCGTTAAAATGATTACTAGGTTCGCGCTACACAGTCGGTACTGCAAATGGCATAGATGTTTTGTTTCCGTTCAACCACGACAGGAGAGTAGCATAACATGATACACAAAACAGTTGCGGAATCCAAGGTTTATCTTGATGTACAGTACGTCCAAAATATAGAAAATACGCAGTACATACTTTTTCAGATATTTTTTTTTCCTTGAGACTTGAGAATGTAATGTCTACATACGTAACAAAACTTGTTTGGTGAAGTTTTGCACTGACGGCGACTACTTTTTTCAGTATTCATCTTTAAAACTGTATTATTACACTCTTAATCAGGTAATCTCAAAGAAACTAACAAGAAATGAACATATCCTCTCAATAGATTATCTGGCGATTACATTTATTAATATGAACAATATGAGGGTAGGTTAAGAAAAGGTTATCGGTGTGTACCTTAAAAAACAAGACGTGATAGAAATAAAAGACATCCACTGCTTACATACTATAACTAATAGGAAACTATAATAGCAATCAGTTTTTCGGGTACCAAAATCATGTCACGCAGTGTTATTGTTGTTATAATCTACATAAAAATATGATTTACGAGTATATCCCAATACCAAGCAATGTTCTCAAATTCATGTGAGCAAAGTAGCTAGAAAATGCTAGGTTTCTAACAAATCACTGTTTTATTTAATATATTTTAAGAATATTTGTCAACACGAAAACACTTATTACTTAATTCACTCGCCGAATACTTCGCCACCAATTGAAGCACCAAGTATGTGTGTTCTCTCTCAGACTTCTATACGAGCACGTTTAAGAAAGGGAGTTGGTTGTTTTCTTCTAGTTCCAGTGGGACTGGTTTGTAAGATAGATCGTTTAGTCTTCCTTTTGTTTTAGTGGCGTAGTATTCTTGGCTTACTTACTTCGTTTAATGAGGATAAGGTTGATTACACTGTAGCAATTATTTCTTCTATTGGAACTGTCTTTGGTACTACGGCCTAATTGAAGCCCTTGTTCAAGACCCTCTGCTCTTTGATACCTTAATAGGTTGTGGATACTGGTATGGTGTGTATTCTGTTGATTTCTCTTGCAAGCTACGCAGTCAATATATATAATTCAATATTCTTGCACAAATTTTAACAGTATCCATGTAAATAAATCTATTATGTTTCACAATCAATATCTACTTACTACCTCTTACTACGTTTTATTGTTTCTCAAAATATTCACCTTTAAGATTTACACACTTTTGCATGCGTTGGAACCAATTCTCGAAACATGTTTTCAACTCTGAAGTTGGTACTTCAAAAATATGATTTTGGAAGGATTCTACAGGTTCTTGAGGTGATGAAAATCGCTGTCCACGCATTTTTTTTTTTTGGCATTCGAGAACAAAAAGAAGTCGTTAGGGGATAAATCAGGGGAATACGGGCAATGAGACATTAATTCAATGTTTTTCTCCGTCAAGTAATCAATTGTTTGACGTGCTATGTGAGAACTGGCATCGTCATGATGAAGAATGATGCGACGTTATCGGTTGTTTTACCTGATATCATCGACGAGTTCTAGCAAACAAATTGTTGAATACGATTTAGCGTTAACTGTTCTTTGATCCTCTAAAGTAATGGTTAAAACATGTCCAGTATAACCTAAGAAACAAACGATCACTTTCTTGAAAGGCTTCGCGAACGAATCACTTTTGTTGAATTCGATTCATCTTGGAACACCCAAATTGTTGCTTAGTTTCCGGCTCGTAGGAATATATTCAAGTTTCGCCTCCTGTTACGATGTTGTATACGGATTTTGCATGTCCTGGGTCGAATTTTTTGAGCATTTCTTTATACCAATTGACACGAGCCTGTTTTTGAGTTTCGATCAAATTATGCGGAATCCATTGTAAACAGATCTTTCTCACCGCTAAATGTTCATGCAAAATCGAATATACTGCAGTGTTCGATATGCCCAAGAATGCCTACATCTCACGGTAAGACACATGCCAATCCTATTCAATCATGTTGCACACAGAATCGATGTTTTTTGGAATAAGAAGATGAAATTCATCGCTGGCGGAAGCACAACCATAAGGAAATTTTGCAAATCAATTGTAAACAGTCTTTTCTGATTGTGATTCATTACCAAAAGTTGAGGAGAGCCGAAGTAGAGATCGTAGAAGATACCGTGATCGTCGTCGATCGAAGTCTAGAGACCGAAGATCACGCTCTAAGAACAGAAGATCTCGTTCCAAAGGTAGAATGTCTCGATCTAAAGATAGAAGGTCTCGCTCTAGAGTTAGAAGATCAAGAGATCGTAGGTCCTCCATGTCCAGAAATAGAAGCCGTTCGAGGAAAAGAAGGGAAAGGTAAAAATATTTTAGTTGCGAAAATGTAACGAATGAAAAAAACATTTTAGAACTTCTTGATTGATTTCAAAATATTAGGTTTCTCAGATTTCTTTCCTAGTATCCGAGTGGGTAATTGCAAGTGAAAACCTCTATAAAAACTCACTGTTATTCTTAAAGGTGTCATTCACGGAGGACGGCGACAAGTCGGACGGTCTTAAAGAGGATTCCCAATTACATATTAGCATATAAATTATAAGTTTTGTGTTTCTGATTGATGTTATTGTAAGCCTCCTATTGTACTATATTATATTTGTTATTAGCCTGTATTTGGGTAAAAAGAGATTCATTTAAAGTTATAAGAAACAAGAGCAAAAATTGTCTGTAGGTAACCAGGTGTAGCACCTCTTGCGGTCCAATTTTTGATTGCAATGGAATAGGACAGTAACCTTAAATCGGCCCGCGCGTCTAATCTCTTGGGTGTTCTATTCTATTACCTTTAGGAATCTCCTGACAATTCTGAAATGACGTGAGATTTCTCATTAAAACATTGTGTTAATAAATACTAGTTAAAATATCTGATTTTTAAATGAAAAAGTTCTCTATTCGGGGCATTGTTGTTGAGTCAGACCTTTGCTAAAATTGTAAAAATTTATCCAACGAAAATCTTCACGTGAAATTTCCATTTGTTCACAAAACTGTTTTTTTTTTTAAACGATCACTGGAAACAGATTACTCAGCCAACTTCTGAGGTGCCACTATTTTAACAATAACAAATGTCAAATTTTACAACAATGGTATTGTCATATCTCAATAGCGCCATCTATTGGTCGTTTGTATAAATTGAAAAGGCAGCCGTCGTATATAGAGAGATTTTTTTGAGTGTCAGCTATTTTACTCTTTTCCTATTCTACACACCAAGAAAATTCTTCCCGTACTAAACTAAGTTTTTTATGAGGAAACCAAAGATGATAACAAAAAAATTGACAAGGCCAACTAAGTTTTTTTTTTAAATGACACCCTCTACATATGTACACGCCACTACCAGTGTGTAAAAGTATGAAATGCGGATTCTTTTTCTAAAAAAAACATGTTAAATTCGGAAGAAAAGAATGATAAAAAGTGCTTTATTCAAAGCGTGCTCCATCGCTTGTTATACATTTTTCCCATCTTTTGGGCAATTCGTGAATACCATGCCAGTAAAAATCTTCCCCTTTTGCTGCGAACCATTCATCGAGCCATTTTTTTCACATCTTCGTACGAACCAAAGCGCTGCTCAGCAAGTGCGTGACCCGATACAAACAAGTGGTAATCGGAAGGAGCCAAGTCTGGTGAGTAAGCCGCATGGGGTAGAACTTCCCAGCTGAGTGCTTCCAACGTGTCGCGAACTGGGTTTGCCGTATGTGATGGAGCATTGTCATGAAGAAAAATGACTTTGTGTTGCCTCTTTCGGTATTCTGGCCTTTTTTCAAACAGCGATTGGTTCAAATCGGTCAATTGTTGTTGGTAACGTTTAGTATTAACCGTTTTCCCAGGTTTTAACAGCTCATAATAGACCACGCCCCTCAAACACAGAGCATCGTCTTTCTGCCAAAGCCATTCGGTCTTCGGTCGATGTGGATGGTGCGCCTGGCTCTACCCATGATTGCGCTTGGGATTCTCAAAATAAATCCACTTTTCATCCCCTGTAACTATACGATGCAAAAACAACTTTCGAGCGAGCGAGCAAAATGTCACACGTGTTTTTGCGCTTTTCCATTTGCCTGTCGTTCAACTCATGTGGTACCCATCTACTGGCTTCTGAATCTTTCCTATCTTTCGTAGCCGATTGGAAACAGCTTGTTGACTAACGCCCAATTGTTCGGCGAGTTGTTTTTGTGTTTGCGAATCATCTTCGTCCAACAATGCTTGCAATTCCAAATCTTCATTTTTTTTTGGAGGTTTTCCACGTTCCTTGTCTACAACATCGAAGTCACCACTTTTGAAACGCCGAAACCATCGTTCACACGTATCTTGCGATGGAGCATGTTCACCATAAGCTTCTTGTAGTAATCGGTATGATTCAACAGCAGTTTTCTTCAAATGAAAACCAAAAATTAATGCTGTCCGCGAATGCTCTTTGTTCGGTATAAATTTCGACATATTGAACACAACAACACAACACTATGCACACACTTTTCCAATTTATCACTCGTGCGCGTCTGACACTTGTTGATGACACAACAAAATGGCTGTGTCAAATTTTTATAGCACAAACTGCATTGGTGCACCATCTGTTGTCTGAAATCCGCATTTCATACTTGTACACCTGGTAAACAGTACTTTTAGTCTATATACAAAAATATATAACACTTGATGTTTATTTTCAGTCATTACCGATATACAGGGTATTCGAGTTATTGAATTGAATTTTAACTTTTAAGTGACTCACTCAATTTACTCTTTTCCTGTTCCAAGAAATTATTTTACTAGTAAACTTAGTTTTTTGTGAGGTGATAATACAAAATTTGTCACTTGTCACATTCCTTAGGCGAATGCTTTTAACCAAGTGTATATAAGATTCGTAACAAAGTGAGTTCCACACGCTACGTTTACTAATTCATTCACAATAACATTTCCATTAAAGACTCTGGTGATTAATGATTTAAACCAACTGTACAGAGTCCTTTTGAGAAGCATTTTCGACTAAATTCGCTACATTTAACACGGGATGGAGGTCTTGACATCTTAAACAAAAGCTCTTGTAAGATCGAATAAACTTTCCTTAAAATCCAATATGTTTTCAAATATGAAATATTATATTTGGCAGGTATTTTTCGAGGAAGTATCCTTTAAAGCTTTACACCGTCATAAATTCTATTTTAAAGGACGTCTAATTATTATAAATTGTGAAACATAATCTTAAATAAAGGGAAAAATAAACCGGCCTGTATTTAGAGTGTAATATTAATTTTAAAAAAAAGAAGTTTCCTTGTTTTAATTATAACAAAATTAAACGACGAAAGTCCTTAGATTACTTAAAAGTTGTACACAAACCTCAAAGTAATATTTTCTCTTTAAAAATTTCGAGCTAGGCTAGGAACGCTTCAGTTAACTTTAATACATATGTATATCATCATCATCAATCCGGTTTTTTTAGAGCGTTCTTCGTTTTCCGGTTTCCAGTTTGCATCCTCTTCGATCTTCCCAATCTCCGGCTCTTAAATTTCTCTCTTACATTACCCTCTGAACACCTCTAAACCATGTCGCTCTTTGGCTTCCTCGTTTCCTCCTTTCGCTTAATATCATTTTAGTATTAGGTGTTCATCCATTCTTTTCACGTCTCCGTTTCATATAAGTTGCCGTTGTTGAATTTCCTTAATAATCGTGGTTTTTTACTTTCATTACATACCTTATTCTTTCATTTCTAACTCCAGCTGATCTTCGCCAGTAATCCATTTCGAGTGCCATTAGGCTCTGATCCAATCGTTTCGTCCATATCCAAGTTTCAGCACCGTATAACACGATGCTCTTAAATACTGCATTATAAATGAGGTGTTTTCCCTGTGATGTTATGTTCCTCGACCACCAGATGTCTTATGACCGCCTTCATCTACTCTCCAGTTCTTTTTCCGTTCTACCGTCTATACTTAGGTTAGTTCCTATATATATATATATATATATATATATATATATATATATATATATATATATATATATATGTACAGGGTGGTCCAAATTGAACACTTTTAAAGGTAAACCCCTTTATCTAAAGAAGATAGACGAAAACTGATGTCGGTGTGTGAGGCTCAATTTTTATGATAAACTCAATGGTAAAAACCGCATTTCGATATCTAGTACTGTTTCAGATATACAGGGTGTTTTTCCTTATCCGAATAGAGTTTTAAATTACCATTCTAAAAATATAGCACACTTTATATTTTGCTTAAATCTACTTCAAAATATAAAGGTTTACAGTTTTTACGCGAGTTTTAAATGCACGTTTCGTGAAGTAAGCTTTGGACGGAGCGACAATATCAATTGTTTACCGATAACAGTCAAATCGTAAAAAAGGATTCCCAAAAGTAACTCTAAGAGCCATAACTACAATGAAATTTACTAAATGCTATAGTACTTTAAACTATGTAGAAAATAAAACAAAACAACAATAAAACAATTTATTCCGAGTAGAGCAAATTAAAACAAAACAATTTTCTATAAGAGATGTTCGAAATGTCGACTAGGTTCATTTACACATAGGTGGCACCTTTTCTGGACACTTCTTACCGAGTTGATTAGTTCAAGAGGAGTGAGAGCTGCAAAACTTTGTATCACTGCGATTTTTAACTCTTGCCTGGTGTTTGTCGACAATTTAAAAATTAGATTTTTTAATATTCCCCAGAGATAGAAGTCCATGGGTGTTAAATGCAGTGGACTTGCCGGCCAACGGTTCGGACCTTGGTTGGCTATCCAGTTATTGTCGAAATTGGCCGATAAAAAGTTACTGATAAGTGCAGCATTATGAGGGGGTTATCCGTCGTATTGAAAAAATATATTTCTAAGGTCCATTAAGGGCAGTTCATCAACAAGAGGTTCTATTTGCTGCCTTCAAATTTCTAAATATCTTTGAGAAGTGAGTGTTCCTTCGTAAATTAAAGGGCTTAGAACCGTGCTTCTAAAAATTCCTGCTAACGCATTAAATCCAAATCTACCTTCATTTCTTTGCTCCACAACTAAATGACGATTTTCTTATGCCCACGTACAAGAATTGTAACGGTTAAAAATACCTGTATTGCTTACATAAGCTTCGTCTGTCCAAATGCAATTTAATGAAAAATTCGGAACATGGTTACAATTTTCCAGAAACCATTAAAAAATAAATTTTTGCGTTAATAACTATTAAAATATTAGTTGTAAAAAAATGTAACTTACACTGTTGAAATCCACGTGAAGAAGTGCTTTGAGAATGTTTTTACAGAAATCAAAAATTTTCAATAGGAAAAGAATTACAAACATTTTTCCAAAATGCGGATTTTTGAAAAACACCCTATATATCTGAAACGGTACTAGGTATCGAAATGCGGTTTTCACCATTAAGTTTATCATAAAAATTGAGCCTAAGACACTGACATCAGTTTTCGTCTATTTCCTTTAGATAAAGGGGTTTACCTTTAAGAGTGTCCATTTTGGACCACCCTGTACATACATATATATATATATATATATATATATATATATATATATATATATATATATATATATATATATATATATATATATATATGTATATATACTCTTCACAAGCATCAGTGACCTCACCGGTACTTGAAGTAAGGCTTCCCTGTTTTCCTTCTATACGCAAATACTTGGTTTTCTGGCAGTTAACATGCGGTTTTTACCATTGAGTTTATCATAAAAATTGAGCCTCACACACCGACATCAGTTTTCGTCTATTTCCTTTAGATAAAGGGGTTTACCTTTAAGAGTGTCCATTTTGGACCACCCTGTACATACATATATATATATATATATATATATATATATATATATATATATATATATATATATATATGTATATATACTCTTCACAAGCATCAGTGACCTCACCGGTACTTGAAGTAAGGCTTCCCTGTTTTCCTTCTATACGCAAATACTTGGTTTTCTGGCAGTTAACAGTTAAAGCCTAGTTTTTATAATCTTCAAACAGTTTTTCTTGTCATAAATTCAAGGCCTTCCTTGTCCTGAGCAAAATGTAGAGTGTACAACGTTGTTTCGTCGGTCAGCTTTATTCCCATTCCTCCACATGCTCTTCACCATCTCTCTAATGCCTCATTCAGCCCTGCCTATGACCCTTTGTTACAGAAAAATTTTCGGGATAATGTTTCCCAACTTTATTCTGGAACGTGACTGGTCGTATAGATGTTTTACTGCAGCGATTGCTGTACTGTTTATGTTTGATCGTTCTAATATTTACCATAATTTTTTTACTATGATGGTATTATACACTTTGGTAAGGTCTACAAACAGTAGATGGAGCTCTCTGGTCATTAATATATTTTTTTTTGTTTAAGTGAATTACATTAACTATATTTCAATACACGATCTATCAGCTCCAAAACCAGATTGTTCAAATTTTCAAAATTCAATATAAACCAGTTATAATCGTAGCCACTTTTTAATAATTTTGTTATAGTGCTCTAATAAAATATATTCAAATATATTTTCGTCGCTTCGAGCATAAAATTTTTCGAATAGTGAAATGCTGCCCATCTCAACAAGCTTACGTTTCCACGAAAAAATTTCAATCTCTCTCGAATGTACTACAGGTGCACCCGTGAGTATAAATGTAACTAATATTTCATTGTCACCTTACTGGCTAGCATGGCAGGACCAGATCACAGCCTCTACCATAAAGGCCAACCAGCTCCTAGGCAAGCGCTACCTCGTCCTCAACAAGTCAATTTACAAAATGCTCCGCATCATTGTTAACGCCTCATGGTTCTTCCGTAACCCCCAAATTTTCCATCACCTTTAGAAGCCGACAATCCTGGAGTTCAGGGGTAACACGGAACTCAGATTCCTGGTAAAGCCACCCACCACCCCAACCTCACAGTCAGAAATGTTTACGTACCTCTGCTTAATGAGAAGACTTGCTACCTAGGACCATCAAACCCTCTCATTCAGGATTAGTATTAAGTTAGTAATATTTCACGAAATATCTTAAGTCTCAGATATCTTAAGTTGTTATATCATTTATAGAAAATCCTTACCTAGGATAAGTTAATTAAGTTACTGACATGTAAATATACTAAGACCCAAAATTTATATTCATGTTAGATCAGCTTTCGTTGTAAAAATTAAAAATTTTTGAGCATAGAACCATGGATAGATGATTAATGCAAATATCTGTGTAGCTGTAATTAATAAACCAACTTACCTAGTGTTGAAAAACAAATAACTATCGAATTAATTCTGCGCATCGTTTATAATATACTAGCTGTGCCCGCGTCCCCGGTCGCGTGGACTACAGAATTATTGTTTAGGTTCTTTTTTCCGACTTGATTCAGTATTATCGTCACTGCTTATTCCTTATGTTACCTAACGTAACAAAATGTATACTAAAACCTGGCCGGATAACATATGTGTAGTTTGAAAAAAAAGTAAATTGAATAAGTGGTTCTCGAGTGATAAGCGCACTAACGAACAAACAGACAAACAGATAGACAAACAGAGAGACGTTGCGTCTTATAATATAGATAGAGAAGAGATTTCAAGTACCAAGATATTTTTTACTTGAAATTTAAATTTATTCAACAATCGATTCATTTCGAAATAGTTTGTTCTCTTCGTTAATTTTTGGCCGTAAGCACGTGGAAAAAAAAAAAAAACGCTGGATTTCGTTATAGGTAGCAGGGAAATAGAGAGACGAGTCAATTCTGAATAGTATCAATTCAGTAATCGACTACTCAAGTAGTTTATAGCTTTAGTGATCTAGGCTGGAACCAGGTGGAAAAAACGCGGGATTTCGTTATAGGTAGCAGGGAAATAGATAGACGAGTCAATTCTGAACAGTAAGAATTCAGTAATCGACTACTCAAATAGTTTTTAGCTTTAGTGATCTCAACCCTAACGTTAACAAAGGAGGTTTGCCAACTTATAAATATTGTTGCTTATAGCCAGTTGATAGGTGGTGAGGTGCAATAATTAATACAGATGGTCCCCAGAAATTGTCAAATCTTACAAACTGACTATGCAAAAATAACCTTATTTTAACTTAAAACTCTCCTACAGATGGCTTTTTTCGTTCATTTTATAAATGTACTTACGGTTATCGAGGTAGTCAACGACGTGATCCATATCTTTGATAGCAAAATGATGTTTACAATGTATAGGAACATAACTACTAGTAACTTTCTTATCTTAGGTCAAAAAATAAAATATGACAGGTTTTATGTAATAAATAATTTATGAACTACAGTTTCCACTCCGCATTATTTTCGAAACATTTGTTATTAAAAGTAAAGGGGTTGAAGTACGCAAAGAGGCTAGGAAAAAGAAATAAATCAGGTAAATATTGAATTGCGAAAGGTTGAGCATTGTTATCTTTACCTAGGATAGCTGACTAATTTTGAAATGAAGCGCGACATGGCGTGTTTTAGTTTGGTGATTGATAGGCGTCACGCAGTAATTGTTCATTATTTTTAAAATTAATACAAAGGCAAAACTTACTAACGTCTTCGTCTGATAAGTTACTATATATATTTTTCCTGCATAAATATTGTGTAAAAGTTATATTACAACTTTTATTTTTGACTTTAACGTCTGTTTTGTTTAACTTATTTAATGGTATTTTTTTTTTTTCTTTTTCAGGGAACTAAGATGTCTAAGAAATATTATCCATATGAACCTTATGTGGTCGTACCTTTTAACCTATTGTATGTGGATAATCATTCTTATAGAGGTAAGATTGTATTAGACAACAAAATTAATGAATTAATTACTTAAAGTCTAGAACTGAAGATTTAAGTATGTTTGTAAAATTTAGGTAACGTAAACTTATTTTTAGGGTTCATTTGTTCACTGGCTATAAGCTATAAAAATATTACCATTTATAGGAAGTAAGAAAGGAATAAGTATTATTCATACCGAAATACCATATGTTACCATATTACATATGTAACAGCAATTAGCTATAACATACCCTTTATACGAGGGTTGTTTCAGAAGTTCTTTGTACACAAAATTAAAGAGAATTTTTGTTATATATTTCTACATATAGTGCTGTAAAAAATAGTGATGAGATAGGCATTTAAATACAGCAGTTTTATAATTTTATCTTCTCTGGGATATCACCAGGAGTCTCCTGAGTTTTGGAACTTGTGCTCTTTTGTTTATACACAATTTAAGTTTTTAAAACGCGTTTCTTGAGCTTAAAATGTGAATAACTCCGGTTATATAAGTCAGATCGAGACAAAAAAAACTCTTCGAAATGTAAATTTCCAACAAATCCTCGTTGATTTTCATTCAAGTGCGTACATAATCTACAAAACTGAAAAAACAGGTAAAAAATTGTTTTTTTTTTTACTTTACAGGTCGACTAAGTGAACCGATCGGCTTGAAACTTTCAGACAATATGTCTTTTATTTTACGAAAAATACCCTGAAATTTTGGTACAAAAATATTGAACTCAGTAGGCACAGTTGAATTAGTTATTTAAAATTTGAATTGCCCGCCATTTTATGCCATTTGGTCAAAAATGGATCTTTCTTTTCAAAATTTAGGGCTCGACGCCAGCTGTCCAAAGCCATTAAAAAACATTTTTTGGAGTTATTTTAACTATTTTTTTTACATTTCTTTATTAAACAAATAACAACAAAAGTGTTTTTTTAGATCATTTTGAAAAAAAATTGAAAATATTTATCACATTTGATAGAGAATCGCGAGACATTTATTTAAGAAAAAAATCATTTTCGTTAACGTGAACTCAAGATATTTAACTTTTTGTATTTTGACCAATTGTTAATAAACAAATGCATATTTTTTGCTACAATTTGGACTGTATCGTTTCGAAACATTTGCGGTTTATATGACAGTTCCATAAAAACTAATTTGCAAGCATTTTAATATAATTGTTACTAATTGATTTGCAAAGTTTTTTTTATTTATACATAAAGCTTAATTGCAAGATTCAATAACTCCCTTGTTTTTTAACATTTTGAGGCCTTTTTTTGAAATTTCATTACGAAGAGTTTGTTTTTTCTGTCTCGATCCGACCTATACAGTGTGTCCCAAAAAGTTTTATACAAATGGAGAAAAAGTTTATTTAACGTGTTACAAAAAAAAATATTCTTGATAAAAAGTTCCTGAAAAATATATAATTAAGCATCAAAAGTTTAAACTATGTAGAAAATAAAACAAAACAACAATAAAACAATTTATTCCGAGTAGAGCAAACTAAAACAAAACAATTTTCTATAAGAGATGTTCGAAATGTCGACTAGGTTCATTTACACATAGGCGGCACCTTTTCTGGACACTTCTTACCGAGTTGATTAGTTCAAGAGGAGTGAGAGCTGCAAAACTTTGTATCACTGCGACTTTTAACTCTTGCCTGGTGTTTGTCGGCAATTTAAAAATTAGATTTTTTAATCTTCCCCAGAGATAGAAGTCCATGGGTGTTAAATGCAGTGGCCTTGCCGGCCAACGGTTCGGACCTTGGTTGGCTATCCAGTTATTGTCGAAATTGGCCGATAAAAAGTTACTGATAAGTGCAGCATTATGAGGGGGTGCCCCGTCGTGTTGAAAAATATATTTCTAAGGTCCATTAACGGCAGTTCATCAACAAGAGGTTCTATTTGCTGCCTTCAAATTTCTAAATATCTTTGAGAGGTGAGTGGTCCTTCGTAAATTAAAGGGCTTAGAACCGTGTTTCTAAAAATTCCTGCTAACGCATTAAATCCAAATCTACCTTCATTTCTTTGCTCCACAACTAAATGACGATTTTCTTGTGCCCACGTACAAGAATTGTAACGGTTTTTTTTTTTTTTTTTTATTGGTCTAGCACACGTGCTGCAGGGAAGTCCCTAAAGCGCTCCAGGAGCGGCACGAGTGCGGAAAAAGCGATTCACGTTGTTCTTGAATCGCTGTAAATTGTACTCGGTGGGAAACACAGCGCTGGGCAAATTATTCCAAAGGGATGACGTTCTCCATATAAAAGATTGCTTGAAAAGCGTCGTACGCGGAGTAACAAGCTGAACCTCATACGGATGCGAAGCACCAGCGCGACGTGTATTTCTAACATGCACCGCTTTGGAAGGAATTAAGCGGGCTACATCCTTCGAACACCTTCCATGAAAATACTTGTAGAACAGACTCAAGTCGCCAACCGTTCTTCGATGTTCCAGCGAATCAAGGCCGCCGGTCAATTCGGTCCCCAATCAGACGGACCGCTCTTCTCTGAACAGAATCCAACAAATGCAGTGTATGTTTGGGAGCGGTGCCCCAAACGTGGGAGCAGTATTCCATAGTTGGTTGAATTTGGGCTTTGTAAAGAATTAACAGTTACTGTGGGGTGTAAAGCTTTCTGGTTCTAAAATAATAGTCCCAATTTTTGAGAAGCTCTCCTTGCTATGCCTGCAACATCTTCATGCCAAGACATATTTGCTCCCAAACTAACGCCCAACAAATTGAGCGACGATGCTAGGGGAATGGAGTGCCCCGACATAACTAGGTCGGGTTTAGCAACGTTAACTTTTTTAGAAAAAACTGCCGCTTGGGTTTTTATTAAAATACCTGTATTGCTTACATAAGCTTCGTCTGTCCAAATGCAATTTAATGAAAAATTCGGAACATGGTTATAATTCTCCAGAAACCATTAAAAAATAAATTTTTGCGTTAATAACTATTAAAATATTAATAGGAATAGAATTACAAACATTTTTCCAAAAAGCAGATTTTTGAAAAACACCCTGTATATCTGAAACGGTACTAGATATCGAAATGCGGTTTTCACCATTGAGTTTATCATAAAAATTGAGCCTAAGACACTGACATCAGTTTTCGTCTATTTCCTTTAGATAAAGGGGTTTATCTTTAAGAGTGTCCAATTTGGACCACCCTGTACATATATATATATATATATATATATATATATATATATATATATTTGATGCTATACAGGGAAAATAAAAAATAATGATTTATAATGAAGAGTAAAGTGTGTTTAAATTTAAATAGAGATCAAAACATTAATTGAAAATGTTAATAGGAACTAAAAAATTATGCTCACGTTTAGATTGGTGGCCTTTGTTAAAAATTCAAAAAAATTCCAATAAACACGTCAGTAATTGTTGGATTATTTATTGAATAAAAGAAAACGAACTTCAAAACTAAAGTCAGTCTGTATTTGCAATAATTAAAAATTTCATTAAAATTGACTGTTGAAGATAAAATTGAAATTGTTCTCATAGTTGAAGATAATTATAAAACTGTTAGAGAAGCAGCAGAAATCTTTTAATAATAAACACTCTGATAAAACTGTACACTTCACAACTGTAGGATATCAAATAAATAAATTCAAGATTTATGGAAGTTTTGGAAATAAATTTAAAAAGAAACATCAGGCATGGGTTTCAAATGAAGATAATTAAAATCGAGTAATGCTGTCGGTAGTAGAAAAGATGAGCTTTATTGAATGTGAGTAAAACTGCAGTAGCGAAAATTTTAAGATCAAATAGATTTCAACCATACAAATCCCAATTTACCCATACTTTAAAAACAGGAGATTTTAGACGAAGATTTGAATTTTGTGCTTGGTTTCAAGAAGAATTGGAAGATAAAATTATGGCAAGACAAATACTTTTCTCTGACCTCAGCGACATTTACGTCTAATGGGACAGTAAATTCTCAAAACTATCGCTAGTGGAGCGATGTTAATCCTAACTTCAATACTCAAATTTGAGATCAATACTCGTTTAAAAACGTACGTATGGTGTGGAATTTTTAAAGATAGAATAGTGCGATTATTCGTTTTTCGAAAAAAAATATGAATGCTGAACGTTAGAACTTAGAATTTTTAAATAATGAGTTCCCTGAGTTTCTTAATCGCCTACTACTAATTGAAAGACAATGTATATGGTACCAACATGATGGTGCATCATGTCACAGTACGAAAAATGTTCACATTTTTAACGGTAGAGTAATAGGGAGGTATGTGCAGTTTATTTGGCTCCCAAGGTCTCCAGACATCACCCCCTAGACTTTTTTTTATGGGGCTACTTAAAGAAAAAGTTTATCTTAAAAGGCAATTTCAAGATGTTGATCATCTTGAGAAAGTCACTAGGGAAACATGTGAAGCTATAACTCCTGACGTAATTAGAGATGTAATAAAATATTTTTCTCGAAGAACAATCTCCTGTTTAAAAAGGGACGAACTCTGCCTATGGGTGCTGGGTGGATCGAGAAGCTTAGCATCCCATAGCCGGTCCCAAGCCCGGATAAAAGAGGAGGGTTCCAAGTGAGGCCAGCGACCTGCTTGTATAAAAAAAACAAAGTGCTCCTAGAACCAAAGGTATAGCCTCGGAACGGACTGGATTAAATAATGACAACCTGGCGAGAATAAGGACTAAACGCATACGGAAACCGACTTCACTAAGAATTGGATGTTGGAACATAACATCATTTAACAACAAAGACCAAGAAATCATACTTGAAATAAAAAGACATAAATTAGACATATGCGCACTCTCGGAGACCAAAAAAAAAGGCAAAGGAAACAGCAAATATGAAAACTACATATTGATATACAGTGGCAAAGAAAAAAATGAAAGAGCTGCATCCGGGGTTGGCATACTGCTACATGAAAGATTTGAAAACCAAGTCAGCAAAACGAAATATATTAACGACAGACTACTACAAGTGACGACAAAAATCAAGATCAACACACATAATAAGTATATATGCACCCGATACCAGCAAACCTCAAACGGAGATAGACCTATTTTACCAGAACCTACAAACAGTTTTAGACGACATACCTAGTGATGATGAAATAATAGTTCTAGGGGATTTTAATGCAAGAATTGGTGATGAAGTTATACCTGGCATCAAAAATCGATTCAACGAAGAAACTATAAATGATAGTGGTGAACAAATGATACAACTATGCATACAAAATGAACTTAGAATTAACAACACCTTTTATCCACATAAACCACAACACAAATACACCTTCGAAAATACACGTGGACAAAGATCAACAATTGATTACGTAATCACAAATAGAAATATTCATCCAACAAGAATACAGGATGTGAGAACTTTAGCTTCCGCCAATGCTGGAATGAATCACCATCTTGTAATAGCAAAAATACGAACAACCATGCAACGACTTCGTAACGAACCCGTCGAACAAATAAGCAAAATCAATATAGAATCTCTATCCGACGACTCAACCAAATATCTATATCAACAAAGGTTAACAGAAAAAATAGCCACAAATTATATTCGAGAGTCCGATGACGTAGAAACGGCATGGACAAAACTAAAAACTAATATGCTAGAAGCAGCAGAAGAAGCATTTGGAAGAAGGACTATAAAGAAAGGGGGAAAACCAAACACAAAGCCTTGGTTCAAACAAGAAGTTAAGACATTAGCTGAAGAAAAAAGAAAATCGTACCTACAATACAGATCCAATGCTATAACACACAATGATTATAAAAATGTAAGAAACAGGGTCAACGAGAATATTCAGAGAATCAAAAGAGAGCATTGGGAGAAATTTTCGAACGATATGGAACATGATCTGTACGGAGGACAAAAAAAATATGGAATCTACTGAGAAATAGAAAAAAAACCAATAAATGAGTATATACAAAATACAAAAATTATGGTGGAAGAATGGGAAAGATATTTCGAAAAACTCTATAGTCCATCAGAAACCAATTCATTAACACAGGAAATACAGCATGAAGATGAAAATGTTGCACAACCAAATAGGACCATTTCCTTGAATTAAATACAGCACATGGCAGCGAAACTAAAAAACAGAAAAGCCCCGGGCATGGACGAAATTAAGAACGAAATGATCAAATATGGAGGTGATAAATTACTAGAAGAATTACAGATTTTCTTTAAGAAAATACTCACAGCCAAGATTATACCATCCGAGTGGAAAGAAAGCATCTTGATACCAATTTTCAAAAAAGGAGAAAGGACAGATCCAAAAAACTATCGAGGTATCAGCTTAATGAGTGCGGTACTAAAATTGTTCACTAAAATTTTAGCAGAAGAAATAATGTTAACCGGAATCTGTGAAGAAAAGCAAGGGTTCAGAAAGAACAGGTCTACTATAGACGCCATATTTATAATCCGCCAAATCACCGAAAAAGTCATAGAGTTTAATAAGATAGCCTTTATGTGTTTCATTGATCTTACCCAGGCATTCGATAGGGTACGGTTAACTGATGTCATAACCCTACTACAAAAAAGGGGAATTCACCCGAATATAATAAAAAGTATCGAAGAGCTGAACATCAACAACTACACATATGTAAGAGTGGCAAATAAATTAAGCAATAAAATACCTATGAGAACCGGAATCAGACAAGGAGATAGCCTAAGCCCAATCTTATTTAACATCATAATGGATGAAATAATAAACGAAGTAAAGAAAACTGGGAGAGGATATCGATTGGGAGACAAAGAAATAAAAATAATATGCTACGCCGATGATGCAGTAATCATATCAGAAGACGAAGATAACTTACAGAGATTCCTACATAAGTTCCAACAAACAGCAAAAGTGTTTAAATATCCAAATATCTGTAAAGAAAACAAAATCTCTTACAATATCTAAAGAACCGAAAAGATGCAAACTCGCGATTTATGATCACAGTGTAGAACAAGCGATGTCCTTCAGATATCTAGGGGCAAACATAACAAGTATAATTTGGAGAAACAAATATATGAGCACCAGGAGCAAAGTAAGAATATACAAAACATGCGTAAGACTGATCATGACGTACGCGATAGAAACCAGAGTGGAGAACACAACAAAACGACTCCTAAGAACAACAGAAATGCGAACACTTAGATCGATAACAGGACATACCTTATTTGACCGGAAGAGATGTGAAGAAATAAGGGAAATGTGTGAAATACAGAGAATGGAGAGACCATGTGGACAGAATGCCAAATGACCGGTTGGCTAAGGTTGCAAAAGAGAAGCGACCAAACACACCTCGACCGCTTGGAAGACCACCAATAAGATGGTATGAGAGCTGGTCATCATCATCGCAATTGTTTCTAGGAAACCTTTGAAGTGAACACAGGACATGGTCCTAACGTAGGAAGAAGAAGAAGAAGAAAGGGACGATGGATATATTAAAGCACTTGTGCAATAAAGTTAAAATTAATCCATATGTTTAGTTGTTATGTTATGTACGTAGTAATTAAGTAATGTTGTAATTTCAAAATAAAATGATATTAGCACAAATTTATTAAGGATGTAATTGTTGCTAAGTAGATAAAAAGGTCATCAAATTTTTAACAAAATATGATACAATCATGCACTGATACTAGTTTTTTAATTAATTTCGTTTTCCTTTATTCAATAAATAATCCGAGAATTACTGACGTGTTTACTGCAGTTTTTTGAATTTTTTACTAAGAAGGCCACAAATCTAAACGTGAGCATAATTTTTCAGTTCCTATTAACATTTTCAAATAATATTTGGCTCTGTACTTAAATTTAAACACGCTTTACTCTTCATTATAAATCATTATTTTTTATTTTTCCTATATACCATCAAATATTTTTAAACTTTTGATGCTTAATTATAAATTTCCGTGTGAGGCAGAACTTTTTATTAAGAATAATTTTTTTTGTAATATGTAGGATAAACATTTTCTCCATTTATATAAAACTTTTTGGGACACACTGTGTAACCGGGGCGATTTAAATTTTAAGCTCATAAATGCGTTTTAAAAACTTAACTTGTTTATAAACAAAAGAGTAAAATTATATAAAAACTGTTTTTAATTTCCAATATATTTAAAGTCACTTGACAATTGTTTCACCATACAATGGCTTCTTCAGAAGTAAATAAGAAAGAAAAATATTTGGTAGTAATCCTGGTTAAATAGTGCTTCAAACTATCTTTAATTACCTAAGATTATGCTAATCATTTTATTATATTATTTACAGACAGAATTATTTTAAGAATGCAAATCTGTGGTACTATTTCCGAGAACTAATAAAGATTAAGTAAGGGTGAATGGTTTAAGTCTACCTGTTCGTTTAATAATTGATTGGAGTTTTTCCGTTTGTTAATTTCAAGACATTCAAGCAAATTTAATTTTTTAGATTTATTTTCTACATGTAGGATTTTTAACGTATCATCAAAATTATGAGTTGCGCAATGTGAATTGTTCTTATTTTTTAAATAACTATGTTTATGTTCTTTAATGCGAGTTTCAAAAGATCTACCAGTTTGTCCTACGTAGGTTTTAGTACATTATTATTCCTAAATAATTTGCATCCTAATATTAAATTTACCATAGAATTAGAAACCAATAACTCTATAAATTTCTTAGACATATCTATATCAAAAGTGAACAATAAACACGATTTCTCGATTTTTCACAAACCGTCACATACTGACACAGTCATACACAATAGCTCATTCCACCCGTATCCACACAAAATGGCAGCTTTTAACTCTTTCATACATAGATTGTTACATATCCCTATGACTAAAACTAATTTTAACAAAGAATTCAACATAATCAAACAAATAGCAATTAATAATGGATATGACCCCAACATTATAGATAATATCTTGAATAAAAAATCCTTTAAACAAGCAATCTCTCTAATTTATCCCACAATTAATGACAAAAAAGGAAAATTTAGTACACTCACATACACAGGGAAAATAACTAGAATAATTTCCAAACATTTAATAAAAAAGAACAATAAAATAGCATTCAAAACCAGTAATTCCTTAGGGAGTATAATTTTGAATAACAAAACCAAATCTAAGAATTCCTTAAAATCAGGAGTTTACTTATTAAATTGTGGATCGATCTTTTGAAACTCGCATTAAAGAACATAAACATAGTTATTTAAAAAATAAGAACAATTCACATTACGCAACTCATATAATAAACGAATCTCATAATTTTGATGATACGTTAAAAATCCTACATGTAGAAAATAAATCTAAAAAATTAAATTTGCTTGAATGTCTTGAAATTAACAAACGGAAAAACTCCAATCAATTATTAAACGAACAGGTAGACTTAAACCATTCACCCTTACTTAATCTTTATTAGTTCTCGGAAATAGTACCACAGATTTGCATTCTTAAAATAATTCTGTCTGTAAATAATATAATAAAATGATTAGCATAATCTTAGGTAATTAAGGATAGTTTTAAGCACTATTTAACCAGGATTACTACCAAATATTTTTCTTTCTTATTTACTTCTGAAGAAGCCATTGTATGGTGAAACAATTGTCAAGTGACTTTAAATATATTGGAAATTAAAACATAGTGTTGTTTTTATATAATTTTATTATGAATTTCCAACAAGTATCGGCTAACACAATCAAAGAAAAGAGTAAACGTTTTTTCGCGGTCCACAACTCAGGATAATACTCCTGATGATATCCTAGAGATGATAATATCATAATATTTCTGTATCTAGACTTTCCAATTTCAAATGCTTTTTTTACTGCACTACATAGTCACCTTGCAAATCAATACATTTAGTCCAACGACTTACCACCTTTTTAATACCTTCATTATGATAAGAATTATACAACTATGCAAAATAAGCGTTCATCTCAGCTTCTTCGTCCGCCAGCCATTTTTTCCAAGGTTGAAAACAAGAAGTAATCGCTGGAACCCAAATTTGGCGAATACGATGGATGTGGAAACACTTCGAAGCGAAGGTCATGGGATTTTGCAGCAACAATCCGTGATGAAAAGGCACGTTCTTTTTTACGGGATGTGGACATTTCGCACGAATAGCACTCTTCAATTAGTCCTATAGTGAAGCATAAAACTCCCCGGTGAAGGTTCTATCTTTCTTCAGATAGTCTACTAGCACAATACCATAAGAATCCCAGAAAACTGTAGTCATGACTTCTCCTGCAAGTGGAACCGTTTTTACTTTCTTGGGCGCACTTTCACCTGCTCCCACCTACAGTTTCGGCTGCTCCTTTGGCTTGTAGTAATGGATCCATGTCATTTATGTTTAAACAGGTCTAAACACTCGTGGGAACTGTTCATTCGAATGCGTTTTTTGGCCGATTGTTAAGAAATGCGGCACCCATCAAGCGAAAAAACTTTCTCATACCCAAAACATCGTGTAAAATGTGATGGACGTTGCCTATCGAGATGTTTACAGTGTCAACGAGTTCGAGATTCTTCAGACGGCAATCATTCGTACGCTATTGTTAATTTTTGTTATAATCTCGTCCGTCGTAGAGGTTTTCGAGCGTCCTAAGAATTTATCATCTTGAACGGATGTACGGCGACGTTTAAATGCTGCAGCTCACTTTTTAATCGTCGAAAATGAAGGAAAAGAATAATTTAATGTGACATTTAAATCTTTATGAAGATTAGTGGGAGTCGAACCTTTCAAAGCGAAGTATTTTATAACAGCTCGCACTACAATTTTATCCATTTTTAGTGTTCCATACGGAATACTTATAAGATCACTTCGTTGTCTGTCTGTCCGTCTGTCACACCCGATTTTCTCCGAAATTATTTGACAGAGAAAGTTGAAATTAATATAGGAATTAATGGCCCCATCAGAGCTGTGTAGTTTTGAAAGTTAAATTTTCACTTAAAGGGTAAGTTTTGTGGGGTGAAATCGGAAGTGAAAAAAAAATTACTAGGTCATCGAGTGAGGTGTCAAATGAAAGTTTGTGAAAACACGAGTTCAAAATACATATGATGTAATACGTGCGCACACTTTTCTTTGTATTATTTTTAAAAAATCGCTATCCTCCACTTATCTCAAAAAGTCCTGATTAAAAAATTTTGAAAAAATTCTGGAATATTCTTCACTGGTGTAGATTGAACGAGAATTATCATGAATGCATTACCTTTAATAGTTTATCTGATATATATATATATATATATATATATATATATATATATATATATATATATATATATATATATATATAAATATATATATGTGCACACTCGGAGACCAAAAAAAAAAGACAAAGGAAACGACAAATATGAAAACTACATACTGATATACACTGGCAAAGAAAAAAATGAAAGAGCTGCATCAAGGGTTGGCATACTGCTACACGAAAGATTTGAAAACCAAGTCAGCAAAACGAAACATATTAACGACAGACTACTACAAGTGACAATCGAACTACAAAAATCAAGATCGACACAGATAATAAGTATATATGCACCCGATACCAGCAAGCCTCAAACGGAGATAGACCTGTTTTTACCAGAACCTACAAACAGTTTTAGACGACATACCTAGTGATGATGAAATAATAGTTCTAGGGGATTTTAATGCGAGAATTGGTGATGAAGTTATACCTGACATCAAAAATCGATTTAACGAACAAACTATAAACGATAGTTGTGAACAAATGATACAACTATGCATACGAAGTGAACACCTTTTATCCCCATAAACCACAACACAAATACACATTCAAAAATACACGTGGACAAAGATCAACAATTAATTACGTAATCACAAATAGAAATATTCATCCAACAAGAATACAGGACGTGAGAACTTTAGCTTCCGCCAATGCTGGAACGAATCACTATCTTGTAATAGCAAAAATACGAACAACCATACAAGGACTTCGTAGCGAACCCGTCAAACAAATAAGCAAAATCAATATAGAATCTCTATCCGACGACTCAACCAAATATCTATATCAACAAAGGTTAACAGAAAAAATAGCCACAAATGATATGCGAGAGGCTGATGATATAGAAATGGCATGGACAAAACTAAAAACTAATATGCTAGAAGCAGCAGAAGAAGCATTTGGAAGAAGGACTATAAAGAAAGGGGGAAAACCAAACACAAAGCCTTGGTTCAAACAAGAAGTTAAGACATTAGCTGAAGAAAAAAGAAAATCGTACCTACAATACATACAATGATTATAAAAATGTAAGAAACAGGGTCAACGAGAATATCCAGAGAATCAAAAGAGAGCATTGGGAGAAATTTTTGAACGATATGGAACATGACCTGTACGGAGGACAAAAAAATATGGAATCTACTGAGAAATAGAAAAAAATCAATAAATGAGTATTTACAAAATACAAAAATTACGGTGGAAGAATGGGAAAGATATTTCAAAAAACTCTATAGTCCATCAGAAACCAATTCATTAACACAGGAAATACAGCATGAAGATGAAAATGTTGCCCAACCAAATAGGACCATTTCCTTGAATCAAATACAGCACATGACAGCGAAATTAAAAAATAGAAAAGCCCCGGGCATGGACGAAATTAAGAACGAAATGATCAAATATGGAGGTGATAAATTACTAGAAGAATTACAGATTTTCTTTAACAAAATACTCACAGCCTAGATTATACCATCCGAATGGAAAGAAAGCATCTTGATACCAATTTTCAAGAAAGGAGAAAGGACAGATCCAAAAAACTATCGAGGTGTCAGCTTAATGAGTGCGGTACTAAAATTGTTCACTAAAATTTTAGCAGAAGAAATAATTTTAACCGGAATCTGTGAAGAACAACAAGGGTTCAGAAAGAACAGGTCTACTATAGACGCCATATTTATATTCCGCCAATTACCGAAAAAGCCTTTATGTGTTTCATCGATTTTACCCAGGCGTTCGATAGGGTACGGTTAACTGATGTCATAACCCTACTACGAAAAAGGGGAATTCACCCGAATATAATAAAAACTATCGAAGAGTTGAACATCAACAACCACACATATGTAAGAGTGGCAAATAAATTAAGCAATAAAATATCTATGATAACCGGAATCAGACAAAGAGATAAGTCCAATCTTATTTAACATCATAATGGATGAAATTATAAACGAAGTAAAGAAAACTGGGAGAGGATATCGATTGGGAGACAAAGAAATAAAAATAATATGCTACGCCGATGATGCAGAAGATGAAGATAACTTACAGAGACTCCTACATGAGTTCCAACAAACAGCAAAAGTGTTTAATATGCAAATATCTGTAAAGAAAACAAAATCCCTTACAATATCTAAAGAACCGAAAAGATGCAAACTCGCGATTTATGATCAGAGTGTAGAACAAGTGATATCCTTCAAATATATAGGGGCAAACATAACAAGTACCAGGAACCTTAAGGAGGAAGTAAAAACTCAAAACAACAAAGGCATCATTAATATCAGGATACTTAAGAGATATAATTTGGAGAAACAAATATATGAGCACCAGGAGCAAAGTAAGAATATACAAAACATGCGTAAGACTGATCATGACGTACGCGATAGAAACCAGAGTGGAGAACACAACAAAACGACTCCTAAGAACAACAAAAATGCGAACACTTAGATCGATAACAGGACATACTTTATTTGACCGGAAGAGATGTGAAGAAATAAGGGAAATGTGCGAAATACAGGATGTGGTGAGATGGGCAAGGAATAGGAGAAGAGAATGGAGAGATCATGTGGACAGAATGCCAAATGACCGGTTGGCTAAGGTTGCAAAAGAGAAGCGACCAAACACACCTCGGCCGCTTGGAAGACCACCAATAAGATGGTATGAGAGCTGGTCTTCATCATCGCAATTGTTTCTGGGAAACCTTTGTAGTGAACACTAACGTAGGAAGAAGAAAGAAGAAGTTTAATGTCTCACGTTCTAGAAACAACAAATATAGACAAAAGAGATCTAAATATTGTTAAAAACCTTTACTGCAATCAATAGAAGTTAAAATTGGGCTGAAAAAGTCCGAAAGCATAAAAATAACCCATGCTGATGATATTGTTCTATTAGCAAATAATATCAAGGATCTCCAGCAACTAATCAATCGCGTCGTAACAGCGAGCGAAAAATTTGGATTATCTATGAATATAAGAAAAACTAAGTAGATGGTAACAACTAAGAAAAATCTACTACCAGAATCCCTCGAAATCAGGGACAACACTGCAAAACAGGTTTCTACATTTAAATATTTGGAAACTAATGTAAATGTCAAGTGGGATCCAAGAAAGGAAATATATTCCCGGATTGAGCAGGCCCAAGTAACATACATGAATATGAATAAATTTTTCCATCACACAAGTCTCAGTCTCGAAATCCGAATGAGAATCGTCAGAGCGCATGTATTCTCCGTGCTATTGTATGAATGACCTGGACCTTTATTCCTGGCTCAGAGAAACGACTGTAATCTTTTGAAATGTACATTTATAGACGCCTTCCTCGCATCTCCTAGGTACACAAAATAAAGAACTCAGAAGTACTGGAAAGAATGAACAAAATGAAGGAATTATTAACAACCATAAAAATAAGAAAATCTCAATACTTTGGACATATTATGACGTGCCGAAAGTACGAATAATAAAGGTCAAACGATCGATTGGAAGACGACCGAAGTCTTAGCTGAAGGACATGAGAAGGTGGTTTGGATATGCTTCGACTGATATTTTTCGAGCAGCAGTTTCTAAAATTCGTTTAACTATATCGATCGCCAACCTTCGTGAGGAGACGGCGTCGTAAAAAGAAACAACTTTATAACCTGTAATGATCAAAATCCTTTAATTTATATTGATAAATTAACAAATGATTACGCATTTACTTTTTCTAATATATAAACAGCAGGTAGCTCAAAAAATACACCTGTTACAGTACCTGATAAGAACTTGATTAAGAAGATGGCTAAAGGGTAATAAAACCATTGAATAATAGAAAGCGGTTCTTTGGCTTCCAACCACTTTCTAACATTCGTAGTGTGATTACTCCTTTAAAAATGCGCCCAAAAACTAAGAAATAAAACTATGCAAGGCTGAATAAACTGGATAACCGAAAATGCCAACCGTTATGCGAAGGCGATCATTCAATTTGACAGATCGAACCGCAAACTGACGTTACTCCTCATCAATCGTGCAAAGTTGTTTATGTTTTGGTTGTTCATCACTTCAGTGGTGATATCTACATGTGGCTCTGATGACAGCTGACGGGAATTAATTTCAGACAATACTGGATACATATTTAAATGATAGTGCCTTAAGTTAGGTATTTGTTTCTGGATTCCTGGGATAATAAATTAATTATTGTTTGTTGTGCCTTTTATAGAATATTTGAAAAGTTTCCCATTTTACTGTCATTACAGCCTACTTTTGAGAGTGTAAAATCATAGTTTTTTGGTATTCCGTACGGAACCTTTATAAGATCACTTCGGTGTCTGTCCGCCTGTCTGTATATCCGTCTGTGACACCCGATTTTCTCCGAAACTATTTGACATAAAAAGTTGAATTTGGCACTAATATAGAAATTAATGGCCTCATTAACGCCGTGTAGTTTTGAAAATTAAATTTTGACTTAAGGGGTTAATTTTGGGAGATGAAATCGGAAGTGAAAAAAAAAATGACGAGTGGTGTGTCAAATGAAAGCTTATAAAAACATGTAATGTAATACTTACATTACACATGTTCCCGTTGACGTGAAACGTCCCCCATATATATATATATATATATATATATATATATATATATATATATATATATATATATATATATATATATATATATAATATGATGAATGAGAAAGGCGAATTTTTGATAAACTTCTCCGCACAAAATGAGTTCCGAATAAATAACACCTTCTTTCAACATAGAGAACAGCATAACATTTCAAAATATGAGGGGAGATAGATCAACCATAGATTACATTCTAACAAATAGAGAAATACATTATACACAAATATTAGACATACCAGGTGTACAAGTATGAAATGCGGGTTTTTTTTCTAAAAAAACATGTTAAATTCGGAAGAATGATAAAAAGTGCTTTATTCAAAGTATGCTTCATCGCTTGTTATACATTTTTTTTTCCCATCTTTTGGGCATTTTGTGAATACCACGCCAGTAAAAATCTTCCCCTTTTGCTGCGAACCATTCATCGAGCCATTTTTTTCACATCCTCGTACGAACCAAAGCGCTGCTCAGCAAGTGCGTGACCCATCGATGCAAACAAGTGGTAATCGGAAGGAGCCAAGTCTGATGAGTAAGCCGCATGGGGTAGAACTTCCCAGCTGAGTGCTTCCAACGTGTCGGGAACTGGTTTGGCCGTATGTGATGGAGCACTGTCAAGAAGAAAAATGACTTTGCGTTGCATCTTTCGGTATTTTGGCCTTTTTTCAAGCAACAAACGGTTTCAAATCGGTCAATTGTTATTGGTAACGTTTAGTATTAACCGTTTCCCCAGGTTTTAACAGCTCATAATAGACCACGCCGCTCTGGTCCCACCAAACACAGAGCATCGTCTTTCTGCCAAAGCGATTCGGTCTTGCGGTCGATGTGGCTGGTGCGCCTGGGTCTTCCCATGATTTTTTGCGCTTGGGATTCTCAAAATAAATCCACTTTTCATCCCCTGTAACTATACGATGCAAAAACGACTTCCTTTTGTACCGAGCGAGCAAAATGTCACACGTGTTTTTGCGCTTTTCCATTTGCCTGTCGTTCAACTCATGTGGTACCAGTCTACCGGCTTCTGAATCTTTCCCATCTCTCGTAGTCGATTGGAAACAGCTTGTTGATTAACGCCCAGTTGCTCGGCGAGTTGTTTTTGTGCTTGCGAATCAGCTTCGTCCAACAATGCTTGTAATTCCACATCTTCGTATTTTTTTGGCGGTTTTCCACGTTCCTTGTCTGCAACATCGAAGTTACCAGTTTTGAAACGCCGAAACCATCGTTTACACGTATCTTGTGATGGAGCATATTCACCATAAGCTTCTCGAAGTAATCGGTTTGATTCAACAGCAGTTTTCTTCAAATGAAAACAAAAAAATTAATGCTGTCTGCGAATGCTCTTTGTTTGGTATAAATTTCGACATATTGAACACAACAAGACAACACTTTTCACACATTTTTCCAATTTATCACTCGTGCGTGTCTGACACTTGTTGATGACACAACAAAATGGCGCACTGTCAAATCTTTATAGCACAAACTGCATTGGTGCACCATCTGTTGTCTGAAATCCGCATTTTATACTTGTACACCTGGTAAAATGTTTATGTTCTGCAGATGTAGGAAGTGATCACAGTCTTTGGTATTGGGGGAAAATCAGAATGACAATAAAGAGACTTCAAAAAACAAGCCTAACAGTTTACAAAACAAAGACAATGATAGAAAGCCTACAAGACGAATCAATAAAAAATCTCTACCAGACAAGATTGGAGAACAAAATAAATAAAAACCCAATGGTAGAGGACGAAGACACAGTTGGAGAAAGATCAAGGATAACATTATAAACGCAGCAAAGGAAGCATTTGGGGAACGTAAAATAAACATAACCTCAAGGAGACCGAATAATACACCTTGGTTCTGCGAGGAAGTGAAATTAAAATGCCAAGAAAAAGCAAAAGCCTATCTTAAATATAGATCAAGAAAAACTAGAGAAACATATGAAGAATATAAGACAGTCCGCAATGAAACAAACGCATTAGTAAGAAAAAAGAAAGTGAAACACTGGGAAAAATTCTCTAGAGAATTGGAACATAACTTTTGTAGTATGCAAAAGGAGATTTGGAGAATGATACGTGAATAGCGAAAGGAAATGAAAGAATTAATAGAAGTAAGATACATCGAAAAAGATACATGGATAAATTATATAATGCAATTGTATAATATAAAAGAAAAATTTGGCACCCGAAACACCAAAAATAGTAATCAAAGACATCAGAAATAGATGAAAGGTGGAAGAAGCTCTCAAAAAATTAAAAAACCGCAAATCAGCTGGTAAGGACGAAATACAAAATGAACTATTTAAGTACGGGCGAGTGGAACTGACTAAAGAATTGACAAAGCTCATAAACAAAATAACACGAGGATCGCGAATAGCAGAAAAATGGAAACAAGCATAATGATGTCACTTTTTAAAAAAGGAGAAAAAACCGATCCTAATAATTATCGAGGAATTAACCTCTTGTACAGAACTTTAAAACTGACGACAAAAATTGTTACCAATAAAATAACTCCACTTATACAACTTTCTGAAGAACGACAAGGATTCAGGAGCGGAAGATCCTGTAACGACGCAGTATTTGTAATCAAATTACTGAAAAATCAATTGAGTATAACAGACCAGCGTTCTTATGCTTTATAGATTTGGCAAAAGCATTAGATAGAGTATAGCTGCAAGACGTAGTGCACACACTTTATGACAAGAATATTCCATTGGATATAATAAAACTAATTGAGAACATTTACCAAAGAAATAAAATAAAAGCGATGGTAAATTCGGAGTTAACTGAACCCATAGAGATAACAACTGGTATTAGACAAGGAGACTCACTTTTTAACATTATATTAGATGAAATAATTAAACAGGTAAAGACAAAAAAGTCTATGAAATGGGCAATAAAGAGATACAAATATGGTCTTACGCCGACGATACTGTCCTAGTCGCTGAGAATGAAGATGACTTGCAGAAATTATTACTTCAGTTTAATACACAGCAAAGAAATTAATATGAAAATATCGGCTGAAAAAACCAAATCAGTAGTTGTCTCCAAAGAACCAATTAGGTGCAAGTTGGAAATCGATAATCAGATTATAGAGCAGGTGATGACAATTAAATATTTAGGAATCAAATTATCACATAACAACAACATAGAAGAAGAAATAAAGGAACAAATAGTAAAAGCCAATAGAATAGCAGAATGCTTGAATGACACTATTTGGAAAAATAAAAACTTGAGAATAGAAGTAAAATCTCGTATATATAAATTTGTAGTTCGACCAGTTATGACCTACACAGCAGAGACAAGACCAGAAATATGCAAAACTCAGAGGTACTTACAAACAAGTGAAATGAAAACATTAAGAATAATTGTAGTAAGAACATTTTGGGGTAGAGAAACAAATGACGACATAAGACACATATGTGAAGTAGAGGACATTAACACGTGGATAAGAAACAGAAAACAAGAATAGAACCAACACATAAATAGAATGTCCGAACCACGATTAGTGAAAATAGCTCAATATAAATCACTGGTAGGCGAAGAAGTATAGGACGCCCACGAAAAAATGGAAGCACGACCTGTAGCGACGATACATTAAAGAAAAACAGACAGGAATGCCTAATATAAAGAAGAAGAAGAAGAAGTAATACTTACGCACACTTTTCTTTGTATTATTTTTAAAAAATTGCGAAAAATCGGTGTCTCCCCTTATCTCGAAAAGTAATAATCAACAATTTTTAAAAAAATTCTGGAATAACTCTCCACAGGGTGTAAATTGAACGAAAATTATCACAAATGCATTACCTTTAATCATTGATCTGGTATGCATAAAAAAAACAAAAATTTCAAGTTTTTAGTAAAGATCGGGAAAAAACTTTGTTAAAAATCCATTCGGGGTGTGGTTTTGTGAAGTCACTGATTATTTCATACCATCGTAACAAAATTTTTTTATTTTAAAAGCAATCAATCTACGGAACACTAATTGCACAAGTGCAACTTGCATTTGCCCGGTTTTATTTGCTACGAAACGTCTGTGATTCTTACGGAAGTGTCTAGTTTGATTAAAATATCTTTTCTGAGAGACTGAAAATAATATCAAGTATCTTTAAAATATTTTCGCTGGAAATTGTTGATAGTCTGTGCATTGCAAATCAGGATTTGGGACTAAAGATCATCTTTTAGCTATAAAAACGTCTATAGAAAAAATGACTAGATACAACGGACTATTGGTTTTTATTTTCGTAGACTTCCTTAACCCCTTCGATACTGTTGAAAAAGAATACATAATTAAAGCTCTAAGCCAGTGCCGTGCCGACTATCGCTACGCCTACCTAATACACAACATATATGTATAGCAAATCTACCACGTGTGTAAGGATCCACCAAGATACAAATAAATTTCAACTACAGAGAGCAGGGACACACAATGACGCCTAAACTGTTCATTACAATTCTGAAGTACGATTCTAAAGAAATTGACTTGGGTCAAAAAGCATCGGCATCGATGGAAAAATGTTGAATAATCTCCGTTTCGCCGACGACATTGTGTTCATCGCCGATGATCTGCGTGAAGCCGAAAAAATGTTTCAAGAACTGACCGAAGCCACAAGTAACATAAAGTTAAGATGTGGAATTACAAATTAACACACGAAAAACAAAATTATGATAAATTTTATATTAGGAGGAGCATTAACCCTAAACAATACATAATTGAGGAAGTTCGAGAATATAGATACTTGGGCCAAGATGTAAAAATTACAACCAATTTCGGAGGCGAATTGAACTTAGCTGAGCGGCTTATGGTAAATTAAGAAATGTATTCCCATCTGCCTCAAAAGAAAAGTTTTTAACCAATGCGTACTTCCCGTTATCACACATGGAACAGAGGTTCTAACGCTCACCAAAGCAAGCACTAAAAAGTTAAAGATTTTCCAGAAGAAGATGGAACGCTCTATGCTGGGCATTCGGTTGTCCGATCGTGTAAATAATTTAGAAACTCACAAAGGCGTGAGTGATATCATCGAAAGGATAGCATGTTTGTAGTTCCAATTTGTACAACACGTGGTTAGACTGCAGGTGGACAAGCAGATTATTAGAATGGCGGCGAAGCATGAACATGAAGAAAAGCCCCCAACACGATGGGAGATGACTTTGGTCGGGGATGAGATTGGCGCAAGAATTGAGGTAACAAGTTGGCTTTTCAACAAATGTTGCTGCAATAAAATTGTCTGACCGTGTAAATGTGGTGTAGCTAATTTAGTGAAATCATGGTCAAGCTCCTTGGCAATAAACTAAAATGATTTTGAACTGTTAGGAGAGACTAGAAACTTGTTTTTAGTTCTCAAATTATAGGTCTTCTTGTTTTCATAGTTTGTTTGTCTGCATTTGTTTAGAATTAAACTCTTGAATCTTTGAAATAATGCCTAATATTATTTTTTTAAGTTTGCATGAATTAAACAGCAAGAAAAAAAACTATTTTTATTGTTGACGGTAATTAAATAATTAGTTTTACGTTACCAGAACGACCACTTCCCATTTAATTTTCTTAATTACTTCTGTTATCACAAAAATAATTAAAAGTAATGTCCACAATCGGAGCAATTAAACTTTTAGTAGCTTTACACAGCGGAAATTGAGTTTCGTTTAAATCTTTCTGAACCTCTCTTCCAATTCCTCTTAGTTGAAACTTGAGAGTTTATTTTAAGTTAATTCTCGTATTATAATGGTCCCATTAGAGAAAATAAGGTTTTTCATCTAAGAAAGTAACTTTGCCATTAGCTTTTGCTTTAGCAACCTGCTTTAAATTATATTTTTTTCAAAAAAATCGCCGAAAACAGGCATATTTATAAATATTTCGAAACATTTTATATCAAAAAGTGGTTTCTTTCTCACTATTATGAGGGTTATTTGATATATATGGTAAAGTTCCGAGAGGTGACGATTTATGCCACTTTGTACCCACGGTGTGGAAGTATTATCCTTCCAAGTATATGATACCAAGTTTCACTCAAAATCCAATATAGTTTTTATTGTTAGTAAGATTTTCAAGTGAGCATTAAATGCGAAGGTTGTTTTATCGGTTGGAAAGTAACGGCTACAGTATTTTGGGATTCCAAAGGCATTATCTTAGTCGATTATTTGAAAAACGATCGAACAATACCAGGGGAGTATTATGCAATCCTCCTCGACTGTTTGAATGGGAAACCGCGATGAAAACGCCTGAGACTGTTTTACTTTTTCACTACTTCACGAATTGTGATACAAATTGCTACCATATCCACCTTATTCACTAGATTTTTTACCCTGTCTCAAGATCTGGCCCGAGAGACAGAAATTTTAATTAAATGAGTACGTCATTGACGTTGTGAACTAGTATTTTGGAGACTGACAACATAATACTTAAATATTAGATTAAGTAGACATACATATACAAAAAAATGCATCTACAGCTTTACATAAACACGAAGGAAGTGAAAATTACAAATTCGACATTCCACAAACTAAACTTGTCATCTGGGAAAAAGATTGCCGCAAATTTCTAGTAAAATAAAAAAAAAAATTATAAAAAAACAACACATTGTCAATGACAAAGAATACATCAGTTATTTAAGTAAGATTTAATTAATAAATATTGCACAGTTGAGAATTAAATCAAACTTTAACACGACTCTGTATAAATTCGCATCCTTTATCAATTATACAAGTAAAAATAAACAGCCCTAAAACATAAACTTTTTCTCTTTTTGCCCTTTTAGTGCGGTCAAAACCCTATAAGAAAAAAGACAGTCTTGAGGTGTATAACTTATTGTTATTTGTAAACTATCATGAAGGGAAATTTGGCCGATTTCCTACCACGCTGGCCAATGCGGGCTTGTAGCGGGGCTAGGGTGGAGATGGAGATAAAATGGAATTTCAAATAGGAAAGGATGGTAAATAGGACTCGGGCTCTCGGATCGTAAAAAGTGGGAGAAAATCAAGGCGGTGTGGGCAGGGTCACATCCCTGAAGTATACTTGTCCTCTATCGGGATCATAGGGGAGTATCTACCAGCTACCACTAAAGATGACCCAACAGTTTTGGTCTAGCTACTTAATACACACTGTTTTTTTTTTGCAAAATTCTACTTTATTCATCAATATAGTCTCCTTCAAGAGTGATACCATCAGTCCAACGCTTTTCTAATATTTCTATACCTTCCTTGTAGAAGGATTTGTCTTTGCCTTCAAAATAGGCCTCAGTTTCGGCGATAACTTCTTCATTGGAGCCAAATCTCATTCCCGCGAGCATTTTCTTGAGGTCTGCTAATAGATAATAGTCGCTGGAGGGCAAATCTGGAGAATACAGTGGATGAGGAAGCAATTCGAACTTTAATTAATGCAATTTTTTGCCATCGTAACCATTCACTTGTGTCACGTCCTTGATGAAAGAGCACTTTTTTTCTTGTGAGTTTGTGGCCGTTTTCTTTGCGATTTCTGCCTTCAAATGCACCAATAATATTCGCTATTGATAAATTTTTTTCCTTTCTTAGTAAAGTCAATGAAAATTATTCCATGCGCATCCCGAAATACAGAGGCCAAAACCTCCCCAGTCGTCTGTTGTGTCTTTTGTCACTTCGGGCGGTTTTCATTAGCTGCTGTCCATTCAACTGACTGCTGATTTGATTCCGGTGTGTAGTGGTAGATCCATGTTTCATCCATTGTCATATATCGCATGAAAAAATTCTTTTTATTTAGCTTCAACAGCTCCAAACAGCGCTCGGAATCATCAACACGTTGTTGTTTTTCGTCCACTATGAGCAAACACGGTACCCATTTCGGACAGAGCTTTCTCATGCCCAGATATTCATGCAAAATATGACCAACACGTTCTTTTGATATCTTTAGGGTGTCAGTTATCTCACGCAATTTCACTTTACGATCATCTAAAACAATTTTGTGGATTTTTTATGTTTTTCCGGTGTAACCACTTCATTTGAGCGTCCAGAGCGTTCAGCATCATTTGTATCTGTATGGCCGCGTTTAAATTCATTATACCAGTGAATGATGAGTGATTTTCCAGGGGCAGAGTCCCCGTAACATTTATCAAGCCATTGCTTTGCTTGAACGGTATTTTTTCCCATCAAAAAACAGTGTTTAATTAACACACGAAATTCGATTTTTTCCATTCTTTTGAAACTATCAAAAGTAGCGTCACTAAAACCTCTGTAACTTATAAACTAATAGTCGAAATGTTATGAAATTTTGACACGTATCGTTTGAAGGTTGGTACTTTCTAAAAATCATATGGATTTTTCGAAAAGGGCGACATCTATGTGTCAGACCAAAAACTTTTCTGCCTACAGGTTATACAGATTTTCATAAAAGTATTGGCAAACCGTTTAACACCGCACGCACCTAGAGTTTTACCAGGCACGTAAGTAGGTTGGATGCAGAGTAGGCTATGGGATTAATAATCATCTTCTCACAATTAAACTACTTATAGGAAAATGTATTAAGTATACCAAACCACTGATTCTTATATTTGTGGATTACGAGAAAGCGTTTGATTTAGTCAGCCGTAACAGACTCTTTCAAGCACTTACTGAATGTGGTGTAGATTCAAGGTATATAAACATCCTGAAACATATATAGAACCATGTCACAGCATCAGTAAGGCTCTACAGGGATTCAGAAAGATTTGGAATAGGGGAGGTGTAAGACAAGGGGATACCATCTTCCCCAAATTTTTTAAAACCCTTTTAGAATATATACAAGAAGTTGGACTGAACTAAAATGGGTATCAACATCAATGGTGAAATGCTTGACCATCTGAGGTTTGCCGATGATATTATACTGATAACGGATCGTGTAGACTATGCTTATAACATGATAAATACTAAACACAGTGACGTCGCAATTGATATATTGAATATAAACTTTTCAAAGACCCAAGTCATAAATTTCGTGTTCAGTCATTCTGCCTCAGTCGACGATAAGTAACTCTAACAAGTCACTGCTTATAAATATTTGGAGCACGAAGTCAAGATAGACAGACAATCAAACCCATGAATTACATCGTCCCTTATGGGCAGCCTTTGGGAATTTACGATATATATTGGAATCAGTCATTCCGATCTGCCTTTGAGCAGTGTGTGCTACCCGTTTCTACATATGGAGCCAAGGCCTTAACACTAATTAAAAAATCAATGAATCAAATAAGGGTCGCACAAAAAACCATGGAACGTTTTGTCCTGGGCACATCGCTCAGATATAACATTCCCAACGCTGTTATAAGAAGACGACAAAAGTATCCTATGCAGTGGACCGGATAACGAGGCTAAAGTGGAACTGGACAGGTCATATAGCGAGGACTCGGGACAATAGATGGGCAAAAAAAGTGCCGAAGGGCGCACCGGACAAGAAGCCTATGCAAGTAGAGGGAGACCGCCACGAGATGGCCTGATGATATGAAACGAGCTACCGAAAACTGGATTCAAACAGTTCAAGACCGAAGCAACCGGATTAGAATGAGGAGTCTGCGTGATGATGATGATAATATTGAACTTATTGTTATATTCAAAATTCATTACATATAATATAATGTTTATTATTGAGTGCTGTGTGTTCATAAAGTGGTTTATTAGTATTCCGCACTTATAAGATCACTTCGGTGTCCTTCTGTCTGTCTGTCTCCCTGTTTGTCTGTCACACCCGATTTTCTCCGAAACTACTTGACATAGAAAGTTGAAATTTGGCAATAATATAGGATTGATATCCTCATCAGAGCCGTGCAGTTTTGAAAATTAAATTTTGACTTAAGGGGTTAGTTTTAGGGGATGAAATCGGAAGTGAAATTTTTTTTTTACTGGGTCATCAAGTGGGGTATCAAATGAACGCTTGTAAACAGACGAATTCAAAAATATATATAATGTAATACTTACGCACAATTATCTTTGTATTATTTTTAAAAAAGTGCGAGAAATCGGTGTAGATTAAACGAAAATTATCACCATTACCTTAAATAATTTATCTGGTATATAAAAAAACAAAAATTTCAAGGTCATCAATTTGCACTAAAGATCGGAAAAAAACTTTATTGAAAACTCATTTGGGATATGTTTTTTGAAGTCACTCATCATTTTATACTTCCGTAACGAAAATTTTTATTTTAAAAGCAATCAACGTACGGAACACTAATTGCGCAAGTCCAATTTGCACTTGACCGGTTATTTTTTACCTAATTTCAACATTTTGTAGGTAAAAATCAAATATACAAAAAATTGATAAAGTTTAATACAATGGGCGCAACGTCATTAAAATCTTCATTTTTATAATATAAAACACAACCAAGAATCTATATCTTCCACTTCAATCTTCAACTATTTTCTTATCATAATGTTTTATTTTTTTTTGAGTATACATTGGCAAAGAATAAAAACTATTATTATTTACTTCGTTTCACACATTATGTAGTACTTCAATCTCATTTTTTGCTGCGAAATAATCTATTACGAAATATACAAATGGTGCAGAGAATTTGGCAGATATTGAAAAATTTTATTTTAATAAAGAAAACATAGTTCCACAAATATACTTTCTTACATAAACATTGATTATTTTCTTTTTTTAGTTAAATTTTCGGGACCACATGGCAGTAACATGCGTATTCATCGTAACGTTGCTCCACTACTTTCACATCACTACCTTTTTCTGGATGTTTGTGGAAGGTAAGTAGAGTGAGTTTTTATACATCTTTTTCAAAGCAGGATCTTTTTATCCATTTTTTCGCAGTTCTTATCTTAATATTTTTCATTTTCCCTTTGAAAGATTCGAAGATTTACGTACGTAACATAAGGGTTTATATAAGGAAAATACTGAGAAGCGCGAGTAATAAATTGGTATTTTTTAAAATATGTTTTCAAACGAAGCTGAACACTATTTTTCTTTCACGTCGAGTTGAGTGTGAATATTGGAAAATAAAAAGCAGAATACACCTACAAGATAAAGGAGGTTAAAGGTTAGAAAGATGGCTGCCAGATACGGGTCGCCACTTAAACAAAAGGCACAAGTACTCATACTTATTCATGATGATATAATTATTATTGGTATTATTTTAAAAGCCTGAGCGGATGAATCTATGAAACTAGTTATTCTTTAGTATATTAAGTATTACGTAATTTATTAGATTTTTCATTTAATTCTTATTATTAGAATGTTTTACTAACCCTTATATCCAAATGCAAAAAAAATGCAAAGTAAAGGTGGCTGGCCGTGGCTCGGTGGCATAGTACTTTGCTACTGTGCAGAAGGTCGAGGGTTCAATCCCGCAGGTCGGTACACTTATTTATTAATTTATTTAAGTATATTTGGCCTGGCCATGTACGTAGGTAGTAGTTGTTTGCAGAAATGCAAATAACGTCCGTGGCAGCACTACCGCGTTGTTTAAAAGGTACCGTGAAATACAACAATGTATGTTTCGGCACTTGGACAACGTTGATGGGTAGTACGACATCCTCGCCGATATCCTTGGGATATGCAAAAAGGGTAAAATCCCTACTGAGGCGAGGAGGTGAGCGACAAAAAAAAACTCGCAAAGTCTATAATGGGCAACAAATATGATATACTGGGTCACAGAGCTGTTGTATAATTAAATGATGTAAATATTTAAAGTATAAATATTTACTTATTTTATTTTAGGATGCTAAAAGCCCTAGTACGGGTCTGTTCTTTTACGATTCTCGAATATTTGTCTTCTAGCCAATATACGGCATAAATGTTATTTAAAAACATTGCGATTTGTGGAGTCATTATAGTATTTGGTTTAAATGTTAAAATAATCGTTCAAGAAAGCGAGGGGGTGCTATTTACACATTTTTAACTAAAATTGCTGGTGCTACAAATATTTTCATAACACCCTGTATATCTAAGAATTTTTCTCCTAGAATTAACGTATCACTGCACATGCTTAAGTGACACATCGGCCTTATGGTCGGAAAAACAATTTAATTGTATTTTAGACACTACTATATACAAGATGTTTTAAAAATTGCTTACTCTATTGACACAATTGCAGAAAAATAATGGTACCTAACCTAAACTAATGAAAAATTTAATCCTGAATTTTTTATGGTTTTTCAACATGTACGTACGTTAATGACTATAGCAAATGGACAAGCCAAAAACAAATCAGTCAGTTCTTGACAATAACTGGGACTGTTTTAACTATACTTTAAAATCAAAAGTTTCTTATTTTATATTATGACAAATTAAATGAATTTACTTTTTTCAGTGTAAAAAGTATCCGACGCTGCAAAAAAAAACAAACCACGTTCGAGGTTCAGTCTTTTAAAAACAAAGATTGATTATATATATATATATATATATATATATATATATATATATATATATATATATATATATATATAAATATATATATATATATATATATATATATATATATATATATATATAAATATATATTACCCCAGTTGTGGATAATATATGATAGTTTGTACATGTGTTAGGAGTTTCTTTATTTTGTAGAGGCTACGGGAATTACAACACTAAGGTTATATAATAAAAAAAGACAGATCCAATCGATTCCAAAAAGCTCTTTAGATTTAAATTAGTTTTGTTGTTCTGTAGTTTCAGCTAAATTTAAATAGTATAACAAGATTACTCATTTAAACGGCGTTCAAAAAAGCAAAACACTTTCTTAAACTCTCAGATCCCTCGTATGTCGGTAAAAAGCCCACCTGAAGAAAACACTAATTATAAAACTCTCATATCTTATTTGGTCGTTTTTATGGCACTTCAAATAACGCTTTAGAATCAGTCTGATTTTTGGCTTTGGCTCGAGTAATTTGGTCCTTCGGTTTTAAGACCCAATTTCGTATTGTATTTTCATATTATATATGATTGTCCGTTGATTCCTGGGCGATGGTTTGCTTGTGGCAGTTCAGAGATACAATTTTTTGACACATTTGAAAATGCCACCATACTTTTGTCCTCTTTGGTGAAATCTGGTACTACTCATTAATGGAAACAAGTAATGGGTTTATCTATACATTCTATTAAAATTTTGAATACTTGATCTTAAATATTTCATTCTATTTGCTTGGTAAATACTAGTTTTAAGATTTATTGTAATGCCCATTTCTTATTGCTTTTAAATTTATTAATAGATGTGTTTTAACAAGTTTTGAATTTTTCTTTACACTAACATACATTTTCAACAAACGATGTATGTTGTTTGCTACACTTTAAGGAGAATATTCCAGAATTTTTTTCCAAATCTTTTGATCGGAACTTTTCACGAAAAGAAATAATACAAAGAAAAGTGTGCGTAAGTATTACATCACATATATTTTGTGAGCTTGTGCTTTCACAAGCTTTCATTTAACACTCCTCGATGACCTGATAATTTTTTTTTCACTTCCGATTGCACCCCTAAAACTATCTTGGGTGTGACAGAAGGAGAGACACCGATGTGATCGAATTAGTGTTCCCTACGGAACACTAAAACAGGTTAATCGGGTACCTTGGTAGTTGTGGTAAGATACTAACCATCAACTAACAGTTTACGGCTCTAGCTAAAAAAAAACTACTATAAGTAAATAATCTGGCATGCATATTCAATAATCGGTTAGTAATTGAGAATCCAAATTAATCGGAAAAATGAATCTCAAAGCAAGATTAGGGTCTTGTGTCGTTCTACACATATATTCATTATTTGATTAATGTTGCCAGTTTGAATCTTCCCAGAGCCGTGAATGGTAGAAATCCACGTGGGGAATGAGCGAGCCAAAACTAGGTTCTAGCGATTCAAATATAGTATGACGGCAAGTGTTAATTTTAGTTTAAAATATTGATTGGAATGTGATATTTCTCCGAACGGGCGCACAAAAATAAAATTTATATGTTCTGTTACTTTCTGCAGATGTAAAAAATGTTTTTTTTTTCATTTGAAAAATTAGTAATCTATATTAAACACAAACCGCAAAAATATTACTTGTGACTAACATTAAAAAACTGCGACTAAATCCAAAACATTGTTGAAAACGTATGTATATATATATATATATATATATATATATATATATATATTATATATATATATATATATTATATATATATATATATATATATATATATGTATATATATATATATATATATATATATATATATATATATATAAATATATTTATATATTTATATATATTATATATATATATATATATATAAATATATATATATATATATAAAGGGTGATTCATTTAGAGGTACTTTTTTTTAAATAAAAAAAAAAATGAATAAAAACAATTTTATTTTATAATCTTTATTATCATATAAAAGAACCATTCTTTACAATTATTTCTTAAAGATAATTTCTTTCAAATGTTGTCCGCGACTACGGTTAACAACGTCCATTCTGAAGTTCCAATTTTCAATGACGCGTGTGAGTATTTTCGAGTGGTATTTGGCCAATGACTCGAGTAATATTGGCCTCCAATGCCTCAATTGTAGCTGGCTTATCCATGTAGACTTTGGACTTTACATAGCCCCAAAGGAAAAAGTCAAGAGGTGTGATGTCACATGATCTAGCCGGCCAATTCACTGGTCCAAAGCGTGAAATGATCTGTTCGCCGAATTGCTCTCGCAGTAAAGCCATGGTTTCACGGGGTGTATGGCAAGTGGCGCCATCTTGTTGGAACCAAATTTCGTCGAGACCACGGGCTTCAATTTCTGGCATCAAATAGTCTGTTATCATGGCGCGATAACGGTCACCATTCACAGTAACATTCCGGCCGGCCTCTGTTTTGAAGAAATATGGACCGATTATTCCACCGGCCCATAAACCACACCAAACAGTTGTTTTTTTTTCTGGATTTAATGGCAGCTCTTGAACCTCTTCAGGTTGTTCATCACCCCAAATACGGGCATTTTGTTTATTCACGAACTCATTAAGCCAAAAATGGGCCTCATCGGTGAACAAAATTTTTCTCGAAAACAGTGGATCTTCTGCAAGCTTGTCAAGAGCCCAACGACTAAAACGGAAACGATTCGGAAGGTCGGTCGGCTTCAGTTGTTGCACTAGTTGAATTTTGTATGCCTTTAAAGAAAGATCCTTACGTAAAATACGCCAAGTTGTTGAATATGACAGGCCAAGCTGTTGAGAACGGCGACGAATCGACACTTCACGGTGTTCGTGTACACTCTCCGCTACCGCCCCTATATTTTCTTCACTACGTGCTGGATGTGGTCTATTCGGTCGAGCATTATCCAATATTGAAAATTGGGTCTCAAACTTATTGATGGTAGAGCGAATTGTGCGTTCGGTAGGCCGATTATGTGGACCATAAGTTGCTCTAAGCGCCCGATACACATTCCTCGTAGAACGCCCATTTTCGTAATAAAGTTGAACAATTTGTAGACGCTGTGCCGGGCTAAGTCTTTCCATTATGAATTGTCAAACACTACTGAACAGGAATGCCACTTCAGTTGACACGACGCATGCGCAATCTGCAATTAAATCCCCATCACAAAAAGTACCTCTAAATGAATCACCCTTTATATATATATATGTATATATATGTATATATATATATATATATATATATATATATATATATATATATATATATATATATATATATAACTCGGCAAATGGGCAACAACAGATGTTCACACTATATTCATTTAGCCAATATTTCGGTCTAGGTTGAGACCTTCATCAGGGCACAAACTGAAAAAGAGATAACGAAGCAACCAATAAGGAAAGTTGGGCACGGAAAATTATTATTGTTAAGTTTAATATTTAATAAAAATGGGAGTGTAATTGTACAATTACACTCCCATTTTTATTAAAATTGCTTAGTATTTGTCAAATTAATAAAACCCTCTTCACTTTTCAGCTCCTTTTCCAATCCCCCTATTTTCCTCTCAAGAAGAAGAAAAATCATTTCCTCCCTATGCCACTTAATCTCCATACCGTTGAAAAATTGTGTTCCCAATGGGTATTTTTCCTTTTATACCAAAATTCCATTCTATGACGTAGTACTTAATTTGTACCTAACCGGTTCTTTCCTGGTTATTCAACCCTTTTTCCCTTTTATTTTGAGTGATCCCTTGCATCTGTCAGGCGGTCGTCCTTTGTCAGCGCCTTGTCAAACTTGGCATTTCTCTTTTCAGATGGCAGGTGGTTAATTAATTTTGATTTTTCAGCATCCAAGGTTTCTACTGGCATTCTCGCTGTAAATGCCATATTTTTAAATTAATATGCTGTTTTATTTCAGTGTTGGTCTTTGTTATGGCAATTGTTATTTATGGTCATACTTGTTAGATTAATTCGCACACTGCATGTGAGTCACTTGCAATTTTTGTTTTTGACATTTCTTCATAATAATAATAATTTACGTTTCTTTAGAACAACAATACTTTTAAACAACAATAAGTTTTTATCAATAACTATAAGATTGAAATTAAAATTACAAATTAAAAATTAATAATTAAATATTATACTTAACAATAATAATTTTCCGTACCCAACTTTCCTTATTGGTTGCTTCGTTATCTCTTTTTCAGTTTGTGCCCTGATGAAGGTCCCAACATAGGACCGAAATATTGGCTGAATGAATATAGTGTGAACATCTGTTGTTGCCCATTTGCCGAGTTCCCCAACTATATGGTATATATATATATATATATATATATATATATATATATATATATATATATATATATATAAATAGTTTTAAATTCCAGGACAATCATCACTACTTTTCCGTAGAAAAAAATTGTTAAATTTTATTAGTTTATTAGTATCATTGTTTATAAAACTGCTACAATCAAGAATAAAAACGGAATGTCAGAAACCAGCCAGTCTAAACAGGAAATAAAATTCTTTCCACAGGAAATAAATAATACAGCTATTACAAATGAAAAAGGTTTTTACTTTGTTAAACAATTCAATATATTAAAAATTTTCTTTCTACGTGACGTCCAGTCACGTAGAAAGAAAACTTTTAATACAGTTTTTTGTTTAATAAAGTAAAAAATGTTTTTTTATTTCTAATGGTAATATATAGTCCCAAATGAACAGATGCTTCAATAAAATAAATAATGCAAGGTTTACTATCTATTTTTAAATTTACAAAGTCCTAAAACTTGGCACTATTTAAAGTGCAGTGGACTACAGAGCAGCAGACTAGCCGCCTACCCGACTATGCATGCCACAATTTTACATATTTTGTCGATGCAACATAAAAGTTATTACATAATTACTAAACAGTATAAATTTATTAGGATTTTGAAATCTTTGGTACAATAACACTACTCTAGAGTTACCATCAATACACCGAACACTTTATTTTCGCACTCGACAAACGTTTCGCTAACCATGCTATCATCATCAGCTCCTGATCATGCTAAGATGGTTATATAAACGCGAGTCGAGTGCAAAAATAAGGTGTTTGTTGTAGTGGCAACAGATGTTATGTAATATTTTATACTGACGAGAGATTTTTGTGACTATTCTTTACCAAGAGGGTGCTTTAAGGATAATTTTCGCCCAAAGGCTGTTGTTCTTTAGGAAAAAAGTGAACATGTGGCAACATTGTAGGCGGGCTTCCTGAAGGGCTGATAAATAGAACTTAAAATTTTTTTTTAATATGCGAAAATTGAGAAAATAACTGGTCAAGTGCAAGTTGAACTTGCACAATTAGTGTTCCGTACGTTGATTACTTTTAAAATAAAACATATTGTTGAGTTTTCAACAAAGTTTGTTTCCAATCTTTACTGAAAACTGATGACCTTGAAATGTTTGTTTTTTTTATATACCAAATAAATTATTAAAGATAATGCACTCGTGATAATTTTCGTTCAATCTACACCCCGTGGAGAATATTCTAGAATTTTTTCAAATTTTTTGATCAGTAATTTTCGAGATATGGTGGGGGGCAGCGATTTTTCGCAATTTTTTAAAAAAATAATACAAAAAAAAAGAGTGCGCAAGTATTACATTATATATATATATATATATATATATATATATATATATATATATATATAGATATATAATATATATATATATATATATATATATATATATATATATATATATATATATATATATATATATGTATATATTTTACTCACGTTTTCACAAGTTTTCATTTGACACGACACTCGATGACCTAGTAAAAATTTTTTTGTTTCACTTCCGATTTCACCCCCCAAAACTAACCCCTTAAGTCAAAATTTAACTTTCAAAACTACATGGCTCTGATGAGGCCATCAATTCCTATATTAGTACCAAATTTCAACTTTCTATGTCAAATAATTTCGGAGAAAATCGGGTGTGACGGACAGACAGACAGACAGACGCCGAAGTGATCTTATAAGTGTTCCATACGGAACACTAAAAAATAGTGATAGTCGACTAAAGAAATAGAAAAATAAATTTGAAAAGCTCTACTCGTTACTAACTGTTATTATTAGGTATAACTTCAAATGTTGCCGATTATTTTAAGAGAGAACCCTCTTCATTTTTTCTCTAAAAATAATTTACATTATGCCTTAATTTTTTCCGACTCCTTGGTCAATTTCCATTCGAATAAGAATACTAAAATGAATACAAAATCTCATTAGCAGAGAAAGAAACATTTCATTTTTTACATAAAATAAATTTTAATCCTTCCATTATAAGGCTCCGTTTGCTTTTGTTGTGCTGCGAAAAAGGAAAATATTTTTGTAATTTTTCCGCCTAACGTCCTGGTTAAAAACATACAAATGCTAATTTCAAAAGTTTATGACGTTTTTAACAATGTTTTGGATTTAGTCGCAGTTTTTTAATGTTAGCCACAAATAATTTTTTTGCGGTTTGTATTTAATATAGATTACTAATTTTTCAAATGAAAAAAAAAACATTTTCTATATCTGCACAAAGTAACAGAACATATAAATTTTATTTTTGTGCACCCGTTCGGAAAAATAATTCCAATCAAATATTTTAAACTGAAAATAACACTTGCCCCCGTACTATATTTAAATTGCTAGAACCTAGTTTTGGCTAGCTCATTCCCGACGTGGATTTCTATAATTCGCCACTCTGGGAAGACTCAAATTGGCAACATTAATCAAATAACGAATATATGTGTAGAACAGACATAAGACCCTAATCTTGCTTTGAGATTCATTTTTCTGATCAATTTGGATTCTCAATTACTGACCGATCATTGAATATTCATGCCAGATTATTTACTTATAGTAGTTTTTTTATTTTTAGTGTTCCGTACGGAACACTTATAAGATCACTTCGGTGTCTGTCTGTCTGTCTGTCCGTCTGTCACACCCGATTTTCTCCGAAACTATTTGTCATAGAAAGCTAAAATTTGGTAATAATATAGGAATTGATGGCCTCATCAGAGCTATGTAGTTTTGAAAGTTAAAGTTTGACTTAAGGGGTTAGTTTTGGGGGGTGAAATCGGAAGTGAAAAAGAAAATTTTTTACTAGGTAATCGAGTGTGGTGCCAAATGAAAGCTTGTGAAAACACGAGTAAAATATATATATATATAATATAATACTTGCGCGCACTTTTCTTTGTATTATTTTTAAAAAATCGCGAAAAATCGCTTATCTCGAAAAGTACTTATCAAAAAATTTTGAAAAAATTCTGGAATATTCTCCATGGGGTGTAGATTGAACAAAAATTATCACGAGTGCATTACCTGTAATAATTTACCTGGTATATAAAAAAAAAAACAGAAATTTCAAGGTCATCAATTTCCAGTAAAGATTGGAAATAAACTTTGTTGAAAACTCATTTGGGGTGTGTTTTGTGAAGTCACTGATCATTTTATACTTTCGTTACAACATTTTTTTATTTTAAAAGCAATCAACGTACGGAACACTAATTGCGCAAGTTCAACTTAAATTTGACCGGTTATTTTTTAGCTAGAGCCTTAAACCAGGCGGCAGTTTTTTCTAAAAAAGTTAACGTTGTTGAACCCGACTTAGTTATGGCGGGGCACTCCATTCCTCTAACATCGTCACTTAATTTGTTGGGAGTTAATTTGGGAGCAAATATGTCCTGGCATGAGCATGTTGCAGGCATAGCAAGGAGAGCTTCTCAAAAGTTGGGAATATTATTTCGAACCAGAAAGCTTTGCACTCCACAACTGTTAATTCTTTACAAAGCTCAAATTCGACCAACTATGGAATACTGCTCTCATGTTTGGGGCTCCGCTCCCAAACATACACTGCATTTGTTGGATTCTACTCAGAGAAGAACTGTTCGTCTGATTGGAGACCCGGAATTGACCAGCGACCTTGATTCGCTGGAACATCGAAGAACGGTTGGCGACTTGAGCCTGTTCTACAAGTATTTCCATGGAAAGTGTTCGGAAGATGTGGCCCGTTTAATTCCTCCCAGAGCGGTGCATATTAGAAATACACGTCGCGCTGATACTTCACATCCGTATGAGGTTCAGCTTGTTACTCCTCGTACAACGCTTTTCAAGCAGTCTTTTATATGGAGAATATCATCCCTTTCGAATAATTTGCCCAGGACTGTGTTTCCCACCGAGTACAATTTACAGCGATTCAAGACCAACATGAATCGCTTTTTTCCGTATACGTGCCACTACTGTAGCGCTTTAGGGACCTTCCTGCAGCACGTGTGCTAAACCTATAAAAAAAAATTGTTAGTTGATGGTCAGTATCTCTCTCCACAACTGCAAGGTACCCGATTAATCTATTTTAGTGTTCCGTACGGAACACTTATTCGATCACTTCGGTGTATCTCCGTCTGTCACACCCGAAATAGTTTTAGGGATTCAATCGGAAGTGAAAAAAAAATTCTTAGGTCATCGAGGAGTGTTAAATGAAAGTTTGTGAATGCACAAGCTTACAAATATATGTGATGTAATACTTATGCACACTTTTCTTTGTATTATTTCTTATCGCGAAAAGTACTGATCAAAAGATTTTGAAAAAATTCTGGAATATTCTCCATAAAGTGTAGATTACCTGGTATCAAAAAAAAACTATGTTCCTTGACGTATGGTCGAGGTTTTTATAATGGACTTTTAAATACATTCCTGTAACTGAATGGCAAGTCGCTCTTGTATCGAAATAGAATTTTATTTCATTTATTTATAGTTAAACAAATATTTAGGTAGTAAATATTTGTTTTACACTTTTATTACTAGATTATAGATTGAGCTAGGCTGATTTATTGGCTATAAGCTATTACTCTTATACATTACCGACTACGAAAAAAAACGTGAAAATACATATTGGATCTTAAGATGTCAGGGATCTAATTAACTTAGCCTAAGTAAGGGTTTTATTTTATTTTAAAAGTAAACACGGTACGAAACACTAATTGTGCAAGTCTAACTTGCACTTGACCGGTTTTTTTTTCTTGAGCTAAGCTATCGTCCTTATTCTACTTCCAATACATCAGGACGTCTCGATGCGATAAATATGCCGCTCCACGTAGCAAACAACATACATCGTTTGTTAAAAATATATGTTAGTGTAAAGAAAAATTCAAAACTTGTTAAAAACACATCTATTAATAAATTTAAAAAGCAATAAGAAATGTGCATTACAATAAATCTTAAAACTAGTATTTACCAAGCAAATAGAATGAAATATTTGAATGGAATGTATAGATAACCCCATTACTTGTTTCCATTAATGAGTAGTACCAGATTTCACCAAAGAGGACAAAGGTATGGTGGCATTTTCAAATTTACCAAAAAATTGTATCTCTGAACTGCCACAAGCAAACCATCGCCCAGGAATCAACGTACAGTCATATATAATATGAAAATACAATACGAAATTGTGTCTCAAAACCGACGTATCAAATTACTCGAGCCAAAGCCAAAAATCAGATGATTGATGATTCTAAAGCGCCATTTGAAGTGCCGTAAAAAAACGATCAAATAAGATATGAGAGTTTAATAAAATTAGTGTTTTCTTCAGGTGGGCTTTTTACCGTGTATTGCTTTTTTGAACGCCGTTAAATGGGTAATCTTGTCATACTATTTAAATTTAGCTGAACTACAGAACAACAAAACTAATTTAAAACTAAAGAGCTTTTTGAATCGATTGGATCTGTCTTTTTTTATTATATAACATTTGTGTTGTAGTTCCCGTAGCCTCTAAAAAATAAAGAAACGCCTAACACATGTACAAACTATCATATATCATCCACAACAGGGGTAATAATTAAAGGGTGCCCACCAACAGGCTTGTTCTTGGGAACTACTTGCAATTATCTATTTGCTTATAGACACAGCACACGTGCTGCAGGGAAATCTATAATATGAAAATACAATACGAAATTGTATGTATGTACAGGAGAGACGCGTGTGCTTGATCTTGATTCGCTGTGTTTCTAACAAGCACCACTTTGGGAGGGATTAGGCGGGCTACATGCATTGAAATACTTTTCATGAAAATACTTGAATATACTCGTCGCCAACCGTTCCTCGATGTTCCAATGAATCAAGGCTGCTGGTTAGTTCTGGGTCTGCAATCAAGCGAACAGCTCTCTTCTGAATAGAATTCGATAAATGCAGTGTATGTTTGTTGGCAGTATTCCATCGTTGGTCGATTTTAAGCTTTGTATAGAATGAATAGTTTTTGTGGAGCAACATGTTAATGCCAAGACATATTTGCTTCCAAATTAACAAATAAACATTGACAAAAAGAAATTTTCGGTTAATAACACAGGGGAACAGCTGTTTTGGTGTCGAGGTTTTTTGAGCTGATTCTATATCAATTTGATGTCCTGAATTCAAATAACGTATTCATTTGTACCTAGGAGCTCAAATTTTTAAGATATACAATTTTAGAGAAATATAAGTTACAGTAATACCCCGCTTTACGCGAGGGATACGTTCCGAAAAAAATCGCGTTAACTGAAATTCGCGTATATCGAGGTTTATGATTAAACATAGTCAAAATTTAATACAAAAAAATACAAATCATTTTAATCAATCACTTTAATTCTAAGAACACTTTATGCAATACATACTCTTATTTTTTACGGAAAAATACATCTATTGTCTTTTGGGTAACGTTTTGTTTACGTTCTTGTAAAATACGTTCATAACACCCAACACTGTTTTTAATTGTTTGACACACGGTCAAGACACGGTCATCATTATTGTCTATACTCTGCAATATGTCCAAACCTGAATAAATTTTTGAAAGTGCATTTTGTATTTCCCCTGAAGATAAAACTTTCTCTTCTACTTGTTCTTCCTCATCGTAGATAGGATTATTCTGTAACTCGATCAGATCTTCATTGCTAATAGGATCGTCGTGCGTTGCTACAAGTTCTACGAGATCTTCTACCGTGACATCTTCAAGTTCAGACCCCTCAATCATTGCAGCAATGTCTTCAAGCACTTGTCTCTGCATCTGGACAATTCTTCTAGGTGCTTCCACTACATCTGGCCAAAGATTACGCCACACCCCATTCATACAACTCATTTTAACTTCCTTCCAAGCCTCTTCTATGTTGTGAATAGACTTCATAATGTTGTATGACTTCCACCACTCTCGCATAGACTGTCTTCCTTCCCCGTCAGTTTCATGAATTAGTTGGCTAAAAGTGCGGCGATGGTAATAAGCTTTGAAGTTTGCTATTGCTCCCTGGTCCATAGGTTGTAATATTGACGTAGTGTTTGGTGGAAGGAACTTTACGTACACTTTTAAGTCTCTGGGCGTATCAAGTGAGGTTGGATGTCCTGGGGCATTGTCTAAGAGTAATATAACTTTAGGTTCAAGCCCATTTCTGTCACAGTATGATTTGACTGATGGGCAAAAACTATTAGAATACCATTCTTGAAAAATTTCCCGTATAACCCACGCCTTTCTGTTTGATCGCCACACAACTGGTAGACTTGTCTTGTCTGTGCCTCGCATTGCACGGGGTGTTTCTGAATGGTACACTAGTAAAGGTTTCAGTTTGAAATCACCAGTGGCATTACCACCCAGCAGAAGTGTTAGTCGATCTTTCGCAGCTTTGAAACCACTGGCTTGACGTTCTTCCTTAGAAATGAATGTTCGAGATGGCATTTTTTTCCAGTAAAGTGCGGTCTCATCAACATTGAAGATGAGACAAGCAGGAATTTTCTCTCGTCTAACGAAGTCTTGAAACTTGTCTGGAAACTCAGCTGTAGCTTGAATGTCCGCGCTGGCCGCCTCGCCTGTTATGTGGATATTGTGAAGATTAGAACGCTGCTTGAACCGATGGAACCAGCCTCTGCTGGCAGCAAAAGTCGGAGTGGCACTCCCTTCTCCTTCTTTTGTTTTCAGCATCTCATACAAAGATTTTGCTTTTGTGCATATGAGATCTTGACTTAGTGGTGTGTGTTCTTCTTATTCAAATCTTCGATCCAGACTGACAGTAATTTCTCCATTCTTTCTAAGATAGATGATCTCGAACGAGAAAGTTTTGTTGCACTTATAGGTGTTGAACCTTCGCTGGAGATTTTAATTTTTTCCCGATTTTTATAAATCGTTCTCACAGTCGATTCTGAGAGTCCAAAATCTCTCCCAACAATTGTTGCTTTGCCTCCATTTTCCATTCTTCTTAACACTTTCATCTTCAATTCCAAAGTGACGCTTTTACGCTCTTTTTTCTTTACAGGCGGCATTTTTAACGTAGGGTTAAATTATGTATGTATGTATCTCCAATAAATATTAAAACAAAACAGCCAGCCGACCGAACTAACATTACGGAACAAATGAACACACGAAACGAACGGGGAAATCCCCATAGAACAAAGTCGAAGGACAGGGAATTCCCAATTCTTCAAAGAGAATATTCAGAGAAAGCGGGGATCCCCCCGCGACCATAGAGAAGTTAATGACTACATGAGCGCGAAATTTTAAATTCGCGTTATAGTGAAACCGCGCGTAACGGGGTCGCGCTAAGCGGGGTATTACTGTACATTATTTTAACTCAAATCCGTAAGTGTAGTAAACAAAAGTAGATACGAAATTTTTATTTTAGTTATACAAAATACAATATTATGTCGTACTTACAAACAAAAAAAAAACATTGAAGAAATGAAATAGTCACTCAACACTTGGAAAGCTTCTTTTCCGCGACATTCTTGAATGTTTTTTTTAAACAGTCCCTTTTTAAACTCCAGCAGTAATCTGCCATCATGTGCATGTCCCATCTTCCTTGGTAGCGGTCCTCCAGCTTCTCGTTCAACTTGATTCATTGAATTTATGAAGGCAGGATCCTTAATTAATTGTCTTATTTGTGGGCCGTCAAATATCCCTGTTTTGAGTTTTTCTGTGCTCAACTGATGCATTTTTACCCCTATATATGCAAAACAAGACCCATTCTTATCAAGAGCCTTTACAAATTGCTTCATTAAGCCCAACTTTATATGTAACGGAGGAAGTATGATTTTTTCTCTTTCAACCAAAGCGTCGTTAATGACATTCTTTTCCCCAACGTCCATGTTTTCTCTCTGAGGCCAATCTTTTCTAATCCAGTGGTGTGTTTTGTCCCTACTATCCCAGAGGCACAAGAAACATGAATATTTCGTGTAACCACTTTGCTGCCCAAGAAGAAAGTTTACCATTTTTAAGTCTACACAAATCATCCATTGATGTTCGTAATACTTTATCTTCTGCAAGACCAAAGCTATGGTATTATATTCTTCTTTCAGTTTCGTTGAGTGAGCTAGTGGTATTGAACCATATTTATTCCCATTATGTAGAAGGACACATTTAAACTTCGCTTTGAACTGTCAATAAATAGGCGCCAATCATCTGGAATATATTCAGAAAGTCCCATTTCTTTCATGAGTCCCCTAATTTCGTGACAAAATACAAGATTGTCTTCTCGAGAAAAGAATGGTAGCAGATCTTTTTCTCTTGTACGGTAAAAGGTAATTTTGGTTCCTTGTTCCAGTAAATTTTTGTCGTTCAACCTAGAAGCCAGTACTTCAGAAGCTTTTTTCGATAAATTGAGATCCCTGGTGAGATCATTTAATTCATTTTGATTGAAGCGTTGAGGAACTGATGACGTCCCCTCATAGTCACTGTTAGTTTCATTAGCATCAGAACTTTTATTAGCATCAGAAGAGCGATCAGAGGGAAAATATTCGTCATCAGAGATATGTGGTAGCTGATGAAATGTTGGAATCGGTATTTCATCTGAGTGTGGGATAGGGCGTATTGCCGAGTCTAAATTGGGGATAAGTCCACTTACTGCGGTTATTTCGATTGATTCCATTAGTATTTACTAAACAGAAATAACAATCATTGAAGTGGTTTTTTGGTTCTCTCCAAACCATTGGTACGCCGAATTTTAGACATTTTCTTTTCCCGGTAGTCCACTGCCGTAAATGCTCTGTACAAGTTTTACATACGAGATGCGGGGCCCACGTTTTGTCCTGATCACCAAACTTAACTCCAAAGTATCCAAGATACGCTCGCTTTACAAAGTCAGTAATAGTTTGTAGTATGTATTGTGTAGTAGATAAGTTGATGTATCTAAAAAAGTAGAGCTGATAGAGAAAAACGGATTGCATGTATAGATTTATTAGATAGTTAAAATCAGCTCTAAAATCCCAGGCACCAAAACAAAAATATTTTTTTGTTGCCCTGTGTAATTTGAATGGTAATCATAATATTATGATTTTATTGCATTGCCACACTTCTGTAGCTATGCCATAATCGATACATAATATAGTGGTTAGGTAGTAGCTAGGCAATGCTCTTATTTCCAGTTGTTGATACATAAAACAGAAAACATGTACGTACACTTAGAATAAACTACAAAAAATATTTCATGTAAATAATATATTATTTCTATCTTTCCTTTATGTTTCAAGTTCTCAGCTCAGACAGGTAGGAATGTTTGACGTTAACATGACTTATATGTTGTAAACTGAAAATGCTTTATTATAAGAAAGTAGAAAGTTTTTTTAACGGAAAAACATTTCTTTTTTTAACTTCGTTATTGTAATTTTATTCACTTGTTGTTATTTGCGATAGAGCGAGAGTTGTCACACAAAATATCTAATTCCAATACATTCCCAAATTATCTTTATCGCGGTCAATCAAATTTACCTACTTTTTTAATTTAATTTAACATTCACTTCTTTATACATATTAAAACTCTATTAAATGATTTGTTCCTGCTGAATGTAAAATTTTCCCTTCCTTCCCATTTAGTTAGCAAAACAGCTGTCTCGTATGCTATGGCGTAGCCAGGTTTTTTTTAAGGTAAATAGAGAACACTAAAGACGCAGCCACTTATAGGGGAGGGGAGGCATAAATTGATGAACATAGGGAACGCCAAACGACAATCAAAGAGTGAAACCTCGTTTTTTTCAAAAGAACCACCATATTGTTCTGAATGACCGCAAAGAGAAAGTGAGAGAGATAGCTGACATCGTGAAGGTATCAATAGAACACGTCAGACATATTTTGATGAATATTTGTATACAAAAAAGCTATGTGCCCTATGGATGCCGCATACTTTCACAACTGATCAAAAACCGTAAAGTGTTGAAGATTCAGAATGCTGTTTGGCACAATCCAAAGGAATTTTTGCTTCGATTCCCAACAATGGGCGAAACGTGGGTCCACCCCTACACGCCTAAGTCCAAAAGCCAGTCCGCAGAATGTCTGGAGCAGCATGAAAGCCGAGCAAAGCACACAAAAACAATATGCCTGTTTGGTGTATTTCCAAGAGTCATTCTTAGGCAATAGATTCTGCTGACCAGGAAATGGTTCTTTTAGAGCTATAGCTAAATATAAATAAGACAATTCATTTATCAGCTGAGGTGTTTTATGTGCACTGATAGGTCCTTTCAGTCTATCTATAGTTGAAACAACCGATAGAAGATGTATTTCAGAGTCAGTAGCTACCAGTGAAATTAAGTTAGCCTCTGCTCGAAAAAATAATTTCTTTAAATTTTTCTGTTTAAGCAAAAAAAAAAAAAGATAAAAATTCAGACTGCTTTTGTTTTTAAGCTAAAACCTAATCCAGATATTCCGTAGTATGCATTACGTAAAGAAGGAAGTCCTTAATATATAATAAGATCCGACGTCAGGGCTTAAGACTGCATTAACTCTGAAAATATTTAATGACTTTAGTAACGAGGAACATAAGACGTAAAAGTCGACCATTAGTGGAACAACAAGAAAAAATAAACAAAAAAATTATCATATTTTTCTTCTAAGAGTCACAGTCCTGTTTATTTATCGCTCTACAAATACCTACTTTGTTAGCTATTTTTCATTTAACTCATTGAACTCAGAATTGTCCTCTACTATTTTTTCAAAATCTACTTTATTGGACCACCCATACCTTGCTTCCTCTTTTCTGTAATTCTTTCTTGACTTGATCCAGCATTTCCTCATTGAAAAACTCATTTATTCAGCTTAATACTATCATAATTATTTTTTGTAATACCAAATGCTTATGCTTATATGTACGCTATATGTCTTCGTTTCCCATTATCTGTCACATGGTTCACACAGTATAGCCAATATTCTCTAGCTACTGGTTGCAAATCATGTGTAAGGTAACCAATTCTCATCTTATAAATATAACTTTGATGTTCATTAAAATCATATCAGTCAGATGCCACTCAATATGAACATCCACAACATCTGTCTATACACCATCTGTCCAAAAAAAGGCCGAACATTTCTAAAACTGAGACAAATGGTAGCGGTGGTTGTGAGATGCTGGAACCGGTAGTAACGACAACCGTTACCAGTTTCCCAAAAGCCGATATTAACTGATTTTGCGATTGCGAATCGATTGAAATAAATGATTGATACATTATAATTGGCCTGTAGTTAATTCTATTAATAGCTCTGTTTCTTTTTTGAACAGACAGTATAAATAGAATAGTATTAATATGGGGTGAAAAGTCCCGAGACTTTCTGAGAGGTGGCAGCACAAACAAAAAACCCATATGGTATTCAGTTCGTGTCAACTCCCAAATTCGTGTAAAATTTTCATGACATTTTGTCTATTGGTTTGCAAGTTAAAGCTGTTTGAACGACATTACTTTTAATTTCTGCAAAGGGATGGAAGAAAAACAATTTTGTGTTGCCTTTTGGTAGGAAAGAACGCAACCAGAACCAAAGAATGGCTTGCGAAGTGTTATGGCACATCTCCTCCGTCAAAAGCAACTATATATCGATAGTTTAGTGAACTTAAATGCTGTGATACAAGCTCCAATTATACACCACGATTCTGACATCTAAATAAGGCAGTCACTCCAAAAAACACAAAAAAATTCACCATATTGTTCTGAATGACCGCAAAGAGAAATATTTGCATACGAAAAAGCTATGTGCCCGATGGGTGCCGCACACTCTCATGATTGATCAAAAACGGCAACGCATCGCAGATTCACAACGCTGTTTGGAAGTATTTTGGCACAATCCAAAGGAGTTTTTGCTTGAATTTCTAACAATGGGCGAAACATGGATCCACCACTACACAAGTCAATCCGCAAAGTATCTGGAACAGCATGAAAGCCGAGCAAAGCACACAAAAACACAAGTATTGACAAGTATTTTTTGGAATGAGCATGGAATAATACTGATCGATTATCTTGAGAAAGGGAGAACGATCACAGGAGACTACTACGTTTAAGTTGGGAATGTGGAATCTTTGGCACAATGATACTACTCAGTATATATCACCACTACACCAAACACTTTATTTTTGCACTCGACGCGCGTTTCGCTAACCATGTTAGCTTCATCAGGAGCGATGATTGACTCAGTAGTCGATCATTGCTCCTGATGAAGCTAACATGGTTAGCGAAACGCGCGTCGAGCGCAAAAATAAAGTGTTGGGTGTAGTGGTGATATATACTGAGTAGGACTATTACGGTGGTTTATTGGGGCCGCATTTATCAAAGAAAAAAATGCTGTATCGCCAAGATCCTGCTCAGGACTCCATAAAATCGATGGTGAAATTGGACCAATTGAACTATGAATTACTTCCTCGTCCGATGTATTCACTAGATCTGGCCTCCCAGCGATTATTATTTCTTTCCAAATTTGAAAAGGTGGCTTCAGGGAAAGAGATTTGGTGCAAACAAAGAAGTTGAAAGGGAAACTGACGTTTATTTTAGAGAGCTCGACAAATCGTACTATATGAAAGGTATCTAAAGGTCGGACGATCGCTGAAATCAATGTATCGCTTGAAGGAAACTATGTCGAAGAAAAAAAACTTTTTTTGACAAATTACTGTTTGTTCTGCAAAAGTCTCGGAACTTTTCACCCCATGTAGTATGTCGCCTGGTTTAAGACTGTTTAGCATATATTTACATAAAAAGCAATGAAGAAAAGTTTCGATAAACAGAAAAACATGTTCCTTTAATATTTATGACTTTACTCCATTTGAATGTCACGGATTTCCTAATGGTAACGTGACTTCCTTAACACTTTTTATGTTTTCAGGTCAAAATTAAAATAAAATTGCATACTGATTCACTACTAAAAATAAGAAAGACATAAAATTCAAAATTGCTGTAATATGGCACATAAAGCTTCGAATTAACGCAGGCAACAATAATTCATTTAGCTTCATGTTTTTTTAGCTTTACTGTCTACAGGCCGAGCATTGGTTTCTGTCCGCTACGTTTTATATTATATCTTATTTTCAGTAATGCAGCTATTTTTTCTAAATAATGAAAATTAATAACTCGATCCAAGACGTTACATTAAGTTAGCTATTCCTGATCAAATTGATCTGCCATGACAATACCAAGATATGACAAAAAAATCAGTAAAGTGAGAGTATTTTTTTTGTGAACATGCTGGATTAAAATAAATATCGAATTTGACTTTTTCAAGTGAAGGGAAAGTAAATTGGTGCTACTGTAGTGTGCGGTCTATTTGCAAATCTTAATTGTTGCATGCGGTCTACGTGCAATAAATACATTTCTAAGCCAAGCAATAAAATAATAGAGTAAGTTGCGTTATTAATGACAATTTCGAGTTTAGGGATTACAATCCAGCAAAGTGGGATCCCGCAATCCTGCGGGATCCAGTATCATTTGAAGGCCTGGGGATCCTGCACTAGCTTGCTGATCCGCAAGGTTCTGAACTCGTCGACAAATCGCGCGAAATCCAGTCAAATCTGTCGCCCTTTCAATCGCTCAGCGCGACGTTGCCGTTCCGTCGCTTTGCATCTCGCTCACATGCATGCAGAGTCCACTCCGCGCCGCACTGCCATCTCTGCCTGCCCGTTAGTTGACTCGCTCTCGTCAACAAATATGTGGATTCGCGGACAATCCGCCGCGGCGCGCCGTGTAAGTAAAAATATTTTTTTATGTATTTATCGTATTACCGTTTTTACCTTAATTCAAGACAATTTTATTCTATTGTTATGGACTTGTGGTACATTTTTAGAACAATTTTCTTAGCTATTCACGTAGGGTATATTACATTAATTCGAGAACAAAACGTAACCTATTTTTTTTCGATTTCCAACTAACTACAGAGTACGAAATTGCTTTGCAGGTACTATTCAAGTATGCCTCCCTAAAATGATATCGCTGAAAAACCCTTTCAAGTATTATAATATCATTTTGTTTCAAAATTGGCACCAACAGATCGACAGACCGACAGTCAGATAGACACACTGACAGAAATGGAAAATATATATTTCGTGATCTAAGAACCTTAAAATGTAAGAAAAGCAAAAATCGCAGAGGGTAATTTGTTTACGAATATAATACTTTCCTTTAACAAAGGTGGTAAACCTGAAAATAAATATTAATAATTAATAACTTTAAAACTAACACGTAGGTTGAACAGTTTTTGGTCCAACTACTTAAAACCCATTTTTTTTTTGCAAAATTCGACTTTATACATCAATATAGTTTCCTTTAAGAGCGATATAATCAGCCCAACGCTTTTGTAACATTTCTATACCTCTCTTGTAGAAGGATTTGTCTGTGCCTTCAAAATAGGCCTCAGATTCGGCGGTAACTTCTTCATTGGGGCCAAATCTCTTTCCCGCGTGAATTTTTTTGAGGTCTGCGAATAGATAATAGTCGTTGGGGGCCAAATCTGGAGAATACGGTGGATGAGGGAGTAATTCGAACTTTAATTCATGCAATTTTTGTCTTCGTAACCATTGACTTGTGACACAGTACATTGTCTTGATGAAAGAGCACTTTTTCTTCTCCATTTGGGGCCGTTTCTTTGCGATTTGTGCCTTCAAACGCACCAATAACTTATAGAATATTCGCTCTTGATGGCTTTTCCGTTCTCGGCATAGTCGATGAAAATTATTCCATGCGCACCCCAAAATACAGCGGCCAAAACCTTCTCAGCCGACTGTTGTGTCTTTGGTCACTTCGGGCAGCTTTCACCGGCTGCTGTCCACTCAGCTGACTGCCGATTTGATTCCAATGTAGTGGTGGATCCATGCTTCATCCATAACGCATGAAAAAAAAAATCATTTTTATTGCACTTAAAAAGGTCTAAGCAGCGCTCAAAATCATCAACACGTTGTTGTTTTTGGTCCACCGGGAGCAAACGCGGTACCCGTTTCGAACAGAGCTTTCTCATGTTCAAATGTTCATGCAAAATATGACCAACACGTTCTTTTGATATCTCTAGGGTGTCAGTTATCTCACGCAATTTCACGTTACGGTCATTCAAAACAATTTTGTGAATTTTTTTTTATTTTGTCCGGTGTAACCACCTCATTTGGGCGTCCAGAGCGTTCAGCATCATTTGTATCTATACGACCGCATTTAAATTCAGCATACCAGTAAATGTTGAGTGATTTTCCGGGGGCAGAGTCCCCGTAACACTTATCAAACCATTGCTTTGCTTGAACGGTATTTTTTTCCATCAAAAAACAGTGTTTTAATCAACACACGAAATTCGATTTTTTCCATTGTTTTGAAAATATCAAAAGTAGCGTCACTAAAAATACTGTAACTTGTAAACCCATCGTCGAAATGTCATGAAATTTTGACACGTATTGTTTGAAGGTTGGTACTTCCTAAAAATCATATAGATTTTTTGAAAAGGGTGACATCTATGTGTCAGACTAAAAACTTTTCAGCCTACGTGCTATACCATATTTAACCACTCACACACCATTGCCCTATTAAAATTAAAAGAAAAATTTGAAAAACTCTGAGACTCCTGACAAAGACCTTTAACACCATGGATAAGAAGCAAGCCTTTCCTCTCCCTACTCCACCCGTTCAACCCCTTACATATCTTATTATTAATAATATACTTGAAATTTGCCCAACCGATAAATATTTCGGAATGCTATTTAAATTACACACTACCAAACAGACCTTTCAGCCCTTTCCTGGGTTAAAATTGAAAGCAATGAAAAAACAACCTAATTTTTTGGTTCCTCAATTTCAAAAACCCTGAAAAGGACATATACCACGATATATGTCCTCCCTAATTTACTCCCCCACCCCTTTCGTCCCTTATATGTTTTACTATAAATATATAGGCATAAAATTTATTTATTATTTCAACAAAAAAAACAGGAAAAACTACCATATTACTATTAAAGCCATATATGTTAGAATTGATCGACCCGCCCCCCTGGGCCTGAAGCTATATCCGTCAAAAACTATGGACGACATACCTTCATTAGATAATATCTATGTACTAAGTTTGAAATTCGACCTTATCGGCCAATCAAACAAGTGGGTTTCAGAAGAGGGTTTCGCACATCTGATCATATTCGGCGGTGCGCACACTGATAGAGAAATATACGGAATACAACGTCCCACTTCACATGGCTTTCATGGATTACCAGAAAGCTTTCGACTCGATCGAGATCGGGCAATACTGAGGGCGATAAACAAAGCCCGCATTGACTCCAGGTAAACCAACCTGTTCCGCTATATTTAGGGGAGCGCCACCCTGCATGTGAGGATTGAGGAGAGGCGTCAGGCAGGAGGACACAATTTCACCGAAGTTATTCACCTTGGCTTTTGGGGACGTGTTCAAGTGTCTATCCTGGAAACAGGAGGGCGTCAACATAGACGGAAAGCGTCTCAATCACATCCGCTTCGCGGATAATATTGTATTCTTCAGCAGTGACGCAGAAGAACTGACGACAATGCTCCAAGAACTCAAGGATGCCTCCAAAGCTGTGGGCCTCAAAATAAATCCTCCAGTGGCCTAGGATCCCTGTGAACCTCAAAAGGAAGGTCTACGACACATGTATCCTACCAGTGGCGATATACAGACTTGAGAGGATGACACTCACCGCAAATCGTGCCAATCGCCTTTAGGTTTGTCAGAGGGCAACGGAGCGGACGATGCTCGGGGTAAGCTTGAGAGACAGAATCCGAAACGATGAGATAAGAAGAAGGACGGGAGTCTGCGACATCATCGAGCGTGTTGCTAGACTGAAATAGCGTTGGGTGGGATATGTGGCTAGGAGTGACTCTAAATGGATCAAAGTCCTAATGCAGCGGAGATCAAGGGAGGTAAAAAAAGTGTTGGACGATCGCAGGCACGATGTAGGGATGACATTCAGCGACATGCGGGGAAAAATTGGATTTAGACCGTCCAGCAAAGATCGGCATGGAAATCTCTGGAAGAGGCCTACATTCAGGAGTGGACTTCTTCGGGCTGAAAAAGTAGAAGAAGAAGAAATTGGAAATTAATATCTTATTTCGTTCATGAGTTATCGGGTCAGGACAGACCGACACACTGACGGAAATGAGTGACTGTTTTTCGTCACGTAGGATGCGTAACAAATATGATGTCTTCACGAATACAATACTTTACTTTAGCAACGAAAGTAAAAAATTAATAGCAAGCATCATCAGAAAGGATAATTGAAATCAATCATCGTTCCTGATGATGCTGACATAGTTAGCGAAACGCATGTTGAATGCAAAAATAAAATGTTTGGCCTAATGGTAGCGACTATTCTGAAAGAAAGAAAAAAAGAAAATTAGACTAAGTTAGTAGTTAATACCTAGGGAAAGTCATTATTGTAAACATTTATGAAATAATAAAGGCGTATGGTGAACCGCTTCTATTATAGTAATAAATATCGCATAATTGTTCCCTATTATGTCACATCATGTATATGAGTTACGAACCTTTTGATTATGTGATCACGTAAAATTCTCCGAAGCTGAAACAAAAGATAATTAATTGTGACACCTATCTAGCTAATAATTAAATGGTAACTAAGAAATATAAAATATTAATAAACACTAGCAATTAAGACCTTATATTGGGCTTCCATCATGTTAGGAATTTAATTAGAAAGTGTACTAAACTAGGTAGGAGCTTAAATTTAAATTAAGTGAGATGTAAATTCTGTAGACTAACAGTATTGCCAACTGAAGGGGAATGTCTTCGTTTATGAGAATTTTTAAGTTTAACATAAGAAAGAGAGAGGGAAATTTACAGGGAGAATATCAATTAAAGGTTGCATACAAAGTGTTCGGAGTTAGTTCGTCATTTGTGTAGATGTTCAACATCATTGGTACAGTAGTTCGATTTCACTTTGGGTATGTCTTTGTAATGCGGTGTTTCTATGATTTTTTTTGTTTTTTTTTTTTTATTATTTAGGAGAGTGTGAAATACCTGGTCGGTTGTGACGTTGTAAGTTTACTTCATCTCTTTGGGATCGCAGCTAAGTTTTTGTACCAGATTCCAAGCGAATTTGAAGATGTGGATTATATCTATACTTTCTAATCTTGCTCGGCTAAGATTATCCAGCAGGACATTCCCACATTCCATGGTTTTCTCACTAAAAGAGTGTCGCTGATACAGACTAGTATGGGTATATTACGACATACACACAATTACCCTTTTAGCCCACATCCCTGTCACCCTGTATATATTTTACTGTAGAAAAAGGATTTTAGATTAAATATCCAATATCTTAATCCAAAAACTAGGAAAATTCTCATAACACTATTAAAACGATACAATGACCCCCACCCCTTGCATCCTCTTCCCATAAAAATAATGAAAAAAATGTAATATTTACAAATCTTAACTAAAACACCTCCCTTGCCCACCTCTTTGGCACCTTACGAGTATATGTTTTATTACATTATTATATAAATTTTGCATATTCTCCCATCCAAAAACCTAGAAAACTTCTTATATTACCATTGAAACAATATAAAATTCTCCCATTTATTTCACGCTCTTCCCTTATTAAAATTGATAGTAATGAAAACTCTTAACCCCCTGCCCACTCCATTAACCTAAGATATGCCAGCAGCTTAACTCACGTGAATTTGAAAACATGACTTCGTACTGAGATACAAAACATGTGCTTATGAGGGCAGTATTTCATACTTTAGCTTTAATATTTTAAGTTAAAGAAAACCACTTAACTTTCAGAGCTTACTGGCGAGACAGATTGGCAAATATAAAAAGGTATTAAAACTTAAATAAAAGTCACGATTATTTATTCTATAGCAGCAAATTGTATTTAGAAAGTTGTGAGCACGTCAATAAAGAGATTCTTAAAGTTGAGCGCCTCAAAAGTCATGATTGAAAATCTAAAATATTTTAACTGGAGTTATCCATAGTGGTATGTGTTTTATATATACAGGGTGAGTCAACGATAGAGTAAAGTTCATTATCTCATTTGTTTCGGGAATGACGAAAAAATGTTAAATACAATAGTTTTAGGGAATGTTAAGGTGCATAGTTTAAAATTATTTTTGAGTATACAGGGTACTTCAAAAAAGTGTGGCCGATATAACATATATTTTTTTAAATGGAACATCCTATTTTCTAATTTATTTTTAAATTCTGCTTAACTTGTATTTATAACTTTTTTATTAATAATGTTATATACCTAAACCTAGTAATTTTTCTAATATTTCAATTTTAAAAAAAAATACTAGTTTTCAGTGTTGTAAAAAATTGCCAGTAGCGCCATTGTAGAAGGTAGAATACTCATAATTAGTACGAGCCTTCTATAAGAATGAAAAAAAATTTATATATAAAGAAATTTGAGTTAGATGCTACAGAGTGTCCACAATAAATTAATACATTTCGACCATTTTAAATTGAAAAATCTCAAATTTTTTAAATGACGCACCCTGTATATTGTTTTTTTCTGATAGATTTTACAAAACCCTCCAACTTTTATTAAGTATGTCATATACCTATTTCTAATAGTTTTCGATTTATGTTGAATTTTTCAATTTTTACCCTTACACTTTTGTGAAAACATAAACAAATAGTTAATAATAATTTTAATACAGTTTAACTTATCTAATGATTAATTATTATGACGTAATAAATGTTCAGAAATATGCCCGGCTACTTGAATACACTTGTTTAGTCGTTTTACTATATTTTCCTTCACTTTCCTTAGCATAAAGGGCGTTATTGTCTTGTACGCATCCCGTACCCTATTTTCCATATCTACTGGTGTTGTAGGGGGATTCACATAAACACAATCTTTAATGTAGCCCCACAAAAAGAAGTCTAAAGGTGGTAAGTCACATGATCGAGGGGACCACTGAATGAATCCATCCCTACCGATCCATTTTTGTGGATAACGGTCGTTTAAAAATTCCCGAACTTCCCGGTGGTAATGAGCAGGAGCTCTGTCTTGTTGAATCCACATTTGTTCCCTTTCAAAGTTATCAACTTCTTCAAAAAGCTAGGGTAATTCATTTTGCAAAAAATTTAGATATCTAGACCCGTTAAGCAGTTCATGGAAAAAATATGGACCAATAATTCGAAAATTTAATATTCCACACCATACATTAAGCAAGCAATGGTTTTGGTTTTGAACTTCCCGGGCCCAAAATGGATTAACTGTTGAATAATAATGCATGTTATGGCTGTTAACTGCTTCATTACTGCGAAAAGTAGCTTCATCAGAAAACATTATTTTGAATACAAAATTTGGATCGGCCTCTATTGCTCCATTCATGGTGGTACAAAATTTTACTCGTCGTTCAAAATCACGGTCTTGAAGTTCTTGGTGTAGGTCCATATGAAAGGGATGATACTTGTATTTTCTCGTGGTACGATTAGCCGTATATTGGGATGTGTCAGATAAGTCAACTAGTTGACGGCTGCTGACCTGGGGATTATCTTTAACATGAAGTAAAATCTCCATTTCTTTTTCCTCATTGGCAGCATTCTGGTTTACTACTTTCCGTTTCGTATACTCAACGCTACCACTACCATCAAACCGTTCCATTAAGCACTGAAAAGATTTGTTGTGTTGGATCCGATAGATGACTGCTCGTATTCTTGAAAAAATATGTTTCGAGAACATTTTTTGCCAACAATGTATTCTTCGGTGTTCTAAACAACGGCGCAGTAAGTTGTCCAGTCGCTTCCTGCATCAATAATCGCCTAGCATCTTCAAGGCATGCTGTCGACGAGATTTTCTGCATACTCTGCAAGTTTTTCGAATCTCGCGAGTCAAAATCCTCAGAATCTTTCCTCTGAGCTGAGCTCTTTACAAGGGACCAAACGTTTTTTAATAGGATTGACGTCCGGTGATTATGAGGGCCACTCTAATATCTTATCGTAGGCCTAAGCGAGGCGCTTCGTGACATGATTTGCGGCCAGTAAAGGTTTCTTCTACGTGTCTCGGAATTTGATATCATGAGCACGAAGATGTTGTCGAATGGTCACATGGGACACATTCAAACCCGATGTTCTTAATTTTGCCGCTCTATGACGCAGCGTCAATTTCGGGTCTTGTGAAAACAAAAACACGATTCGTTTTTCGACTTTCGAAGTGACTTTGCCTACCGTGCTACGTTTGAACAAGTCGTCGACATTTCTCGTCTTGTTAAAATAATTTACCAACTTCTTCACAAATGATGCCGAATTTTTAATATATTTAGCGGTAGAGAAATGTGTCATTTCTAAACCCTTTTGGATGGAAATGAAGAAAGACTGCCTCGAACCGACGAACAAACAAGTGACTCATTTTGGATTTTATGTGATTTTGACGAAAGTTCGGAATCGAGTGATACTTTTACTAAAATGCGTCGTAAATAAAAGTTCCCTCTATCGATTGTTTGTTGAATCGTTAGAGTCACAACTACCTAAAATGAATTATTGCGGACACGTTCTTACTCGACAGACTGTATGTTTTACGTCATCCGAATATAAACTTTTGTTTCAAAATAGAACAATTTCTAGTAATAAGAAGAAAAAAAGAATCAGAAAATTGGCAACACAGGAAACTAGCTTTTATACAGCTTACTCTGTTATCTAGTAAGTACATAATAAGCTGAGAATAGTCTCAGCCCAAGCGTTTATTATTCTGACGTATCCTTTTATTATTTAAACTAGCTACGTACAACACTTACAACCTAATTTTACCGTATTATGTCTCTTATTCTTGATAATACCCTGTTATTTTCTTGCACTTTATCAAGTATTAATGGAGAATTAAATGAATGCAGCTGGGAATATTGCATCGGGATTATATTTGAGAGATTGCGGATTTAGTCTTTAAACTTTCAACATTTTGGAATAGAGATTTTAATTATAAATTTTTATAACGGTTATTACGGGAGTGAATAAACTGTGACAGTTAATATTCAGTAACTGCAAGTTATAGTTTATAGCTAAAATGTTGATAAGCAAGATTTATAATTTTTGAAGAAATTCGTGTGGAAGCAGCAAAAATGCCCCCACGTCTGATTTTTTCTTTTTCAATAAATAGGAATTTGAAAAAAAAATTTTAAATGTGCTTTTACATGACCCCATGAATAACCTCTTTCAATATATTAAGTGATTTTCATAGCACCTTGTATATATATACATATACATATATATATATATATATATATATATATATATATATATATATTTTTCAATTTCTTGGGCTTTATGGTTCTTTTGTTTTAAGGATAGAGAAATTACATCATGTTCTAGTTAGAATTTATTGAAAACGTTTCGCCCGATTTTCAGGCTTCTTCAGTTCATCTAAAGTTATATATATATATATATATATATATATATATATATATATATATATATATATATATTGCTTCTAAGATCTTTGTTAGGAGATTCATGGTTGAACTTAACAGAATTATACCTCTATAGTTTTCTGGTAATTTCTTGTCTCCTTTCTTGAATATAGGAATGGTTGTGCTTTTTTTCCATTCATTAGGGACTTCTTTGGTTGATAATATTTTATTGAATAGCTTTGTAAGTTCTGTCATTAATTGTTGCCCTCCATATTTCAGTAGCTCATTTGGTATGTTTTCTAGCCTGGGTGCTTTCCTGTTTTTAATCTTTTTTGTGTGTTCTATCGTCATTTCACCCAGTATCTCTAAGGGTTTCTTCGTTTTCTCATCTTCCTCTTCATCCTCGTCTTCTCTTTCGGGTTCATCTGCGTACAACTGCTCAAAGTAGATTTTCCAGCTGGTCTCATCGATTTATTGTGTTTGTGTGTACTCTACGACTTCGAGTTTCTTTCTTGTTATCATTTTCCACACTATATATATATATATATATATATATATATATATATATATATATATATATATATATATATACTTATATATATACATAGGTATATATATATATTGTAACATGTGAAACTGTCCTCTTTTTGAGGCATCTTTTTTTTTTGTACCCTGTGAGAAGTTGTTTGTCCCACGCTTGAGCGCAATTTTGTACCGTTTGAATATTGGATGCCCCAAGCTTGAGCGCAATTTTCTTGCAGCCCCGCTTTAATTTCTGATAATGAATTTAGTGAATCCTGATTTTAAAAGAACTAAAGAAATTAAACACACACTAGCTCAGTTTTCTTTGGTAGAGAGATATGGGTAAGAGATAATTTTTGTACGTCTTTTTGGAAATTATTTTCTGTTTTTAAAGAAACCTCAGCTGTACGACTTTTTGGGCACCATTCATTTTAAAATAGAAAGGATCTAACTTCAGCTAAAAAAATGAAAAAATACTGAAAGGGTGTACTGTTGGTAAATAAAAAAATCAGTTTGGTACAGCCGTTCTTATCCTGAAAAGTAAGATAGGTATTCAGTGAGACACTAGCTTTAATCAACAAAAAGAAAATTTATTCATGTTTTTTAAAAAATGAAAAGTTCTAACCTTTGCAGTTTTACAGGATTACAAAAAATTTTAGCCTAACAGGTAGTTATGACATTTAAATTCTAAACTCTGACTACTCCCGAAGACGAAAAATAGTGCTTTTCACTTCACTTTTTAGTCAGTTCATATTGCTGTTAAGGCACTACTCGGGGATAAGTCTATGGAAGGATGTTTTGGTAACTTACTGTTTTTATTTCGGCTTCGATGGAACACGACCGATTTCACACTTTTCTAGTAAACACTTAGAGAGCCCACTACGGCTTTTCGTTAAAAAACTTGTGCATTATTTAGCTCTCATGATTGTTGTAATGAGCCTTTACTGCAGCTCCGTCGAGGGAAGCTTTTTGGCGGCTCCGATGAAAATTCGCCTGGCTGCGGCTTGATGGTACTCAGCCCCGGCGGCTAGATGGAAATAAGCCAAGACAGTAGTTCTTCGGACCCTTAAATAAACCGTGCGAACTCTGCCTGTAATATGGCGACGCCGGAACCAAAACTGCGGATACACATTTTCCACCAATCGCGGCGTAGCGGTAGATTCGGTCAGAAACCCGCACAGCACTATATACCGAACGGCTTGGAATTTCTTATTAATATACCGTTCGATACAAAAATGAAAATAAGTACAATTTGAAGTGAAAAATCAGTAACATTACATGGTCTTAAAATCTAGGAAAAAATGAATGTTACATTTGCCCCCTTCCAAAAAGAAATCGACTACACTAGTCTATTAAACTTAGGCTACTTATGAAAAGGTACAAAGTGGTACACTATCACTTAATACTAAGGTCAGAACTTAAAACAAAAGTACAAACTTCGGACCTTACTACTAGACTTAATTCAATTAAGCACTAATATTAAGTACAATGAAAACCAAATGAAAATCTTTGCATGATCACAAGAATCTTATAACTAGACTTAACTTAATTAGACACTAAGGTTAAGTACATCAAAAAGCAAATAAAAATCCTTGCATGAACATAAGAAATACCTTTCCAAAATAACAATCGCGGTCTTCTTATATAAAAGAATCAGCTCTGTTATTGTTACCAAAACAAAAAATATAACTTTGTCTAGACTCTTGTCTAAATCAAAAAACGTGAACTGAAATAAAATATGAACACCCCCCTTAAAATAGTCTAAGGATTGTCAGAAAATTTTCTATTTCAGCAAAAGAAATTTAGAAAAATTCTTGAATAAAGAAAAATAAAAAAATGATTCTAGTGCAATCATTAACACTAAAAAAAAAAGTCTTGTCAGACCATTTAGCACAAAGCCAAAAAAAAATATCTGGATAAATATCCAGGCAAACGCTCGGGAAAAATCTCATCAATGCTCTAGCTCACAGCTAAGAGAACATTCTAAATCTAGTATCACTACTAGTCGCACTCGGAAAATAATCGCACTCTATAACGCAATGTCGACGTCCTAAGACATCTAGACATGCTAAAATCGCTAGGGAAAACGCTCTGGTTGATCGCCAGAAAACACGTCAGCTTATCGCCAACAAAACACTCTGGTATATCGCCAGAAAAAACTCGGCTCCTCGCCAAGAAAACACTCGGTAAATAGTCCTCGACTACACAAAGCCTGCGTTCTAAAAGAACAATCTCGCCATTAACATAGTGAGCAGCTATAAAAGCTAACAATACCACTATAGGCACAGTGAATAGCTATAAAAGCTAAAATTCACTCTAAACACAGTGAATAGCTATAAAAGCTAAAATTCACCAAACTGAATGATCCTGCTTCACAAAGCAATGTTCACTAAGAACAGAATGATTAGCCTGCGCACAACTAACATTCAAGGAAACATTCCCAACATAACTATATGAGACAGCAAGTCTCGAAATAGGACCTCCCTAAAGTCATAATCCTAAATATAGGAGTCCATAAGCAAAACGACTCAAAATCTCGCATTTTGAGCACATGCCCTCAGGCAACCAACATACACCGAAATATATACAGAAATATATACAGAAATATATACAGAAATATATACAGAAATACATACAGGAGTTCAAATCCCAAACTCTTGGTTATGATAACTCCATACTGAGCTTGGTGAAAGCTCTTAGCAAAAGCTAATCAAATCTTCGGCACATCGCACCAAAGTGACAAATCTGCCTAGAAACATGAGTCAGAAAAAAAACGCCCTCCGTCATTCTTCAGGGTGGCTACACAGAGATATAAAACTTAACCAGCATTGCGCTTCTCCAAGTTGCATGAAGAACCCTCGTGTACTGGTCTCGCCCTAGAACAACAACGAAAAACATTCAATCCATCCCACATAACAGGAGACAAACACCTCACCACGATATACTGAATGGTGGAGACAATAAAATACAGAATTGGTGACCCTGGTGTCCACCAACAAAAGGGAGTAGATTATAGCATCCACTAAACTGAAACGGTGTCTACCACACCACCATAAGTCAAAAAAAATTTAATCAATAGGGTGTTCCGAAACACACTACTGCCAACAGCCTGTCACCACTGATAGGCTAATTGGAGCTGAGGTCGACTACAGTAGCTAGGCTCTCCTTTGGTTCAAATAGAAATAACCATTGGGTAACAAAACCCCTAAAAGTCCCAAAGGTCAAACGTGCGCCCCCCATAGACTACCCTTCCAATCAGTCTGTTCCTCAGGAAGACTAACTCCCTGCCAAACGTCGTAACGGCATCTGTTAGCACCCGGTGCATCACAGCCTGTAAAAACAGATAACTCATGGGATACAACCTAAAAGGTTTATAAGGTTAACTTAACCAAGCTTCTAACGGAAATTTCCAAAAAACGAAAATGAGCTTAAAAAGCTACATGAAGCAAAAATTTCTCTATTTTTCGGTGGCAACGCAACAAAACTGTTGAAGACGACAAGAGCTTTTCCAGCTTAATCAGAAACAAGAAGAAAACATCGTTGACAGCTAAAATATTCGATCATGGTGTTAATCGTCTTCCTAGACAATAGCCTCTAGAAGAAACTGCTACAGGTATCAGGCATAACCGTTTTCTGTCAGCCCAAACTCCTAGATTACCGCTTGGAAATCTAAAAATTCGGTTAGGAATCTTCCTTCACTGCGCTTAGCCTCTCTTAACAAGGTTCTCATCTCGGTATCAGATTTTGATCATTTCTTTGTGAAACGACTGTCTTACTCTGCTCTCATCTCCTGTAAATGATCAGCCTTTAGTTCTCCTGCAGAACTTCAATTTTCTATCAATCTGATAGTAAACCGAAAAAACTCAACATACGCCTATGAGTCCATGCAAAAAAAAAATTTTTTTTAAAAATTAGTGACTCAAAGGTAACGTTTAAACGGCTCTGAAAAAAAAAGTATACCCTCAGTTTGTCAATTCAG
>CM032456.1:101742116-101864613 GCA_019049505.1 Pachyrhynchus sulphureomaculatus
ACCTATCTTACAGAAAGGGAATATTTCCTTTCCTGCTGGAAATGTGCCACAGTTCAGCAGCCACTACCTAAAAAAGGCAAGAAACCTTGCCAAGAACACCGACCAGTCGCACTGGCTTTCAATAATATCGGGAAGTCTATGAAAAGGCTATCAATCAGCATCTTTTTAAAATCTCTTGAAAGAATTCAACATTATTAGCGATCACCAAATATGGCCTTTCGTAAAAATAGATCAACAGGAGATCTCCTGACTTATGTAATACATGTTTGAACAACGCAATTGAACACTTTGAAGATTCGCGAGCGGCTGCTCTTGACTGTATCCAAGGCATTCGACCGTGGGTGGCCCGATGGGCGGTTGGCTAAGCTACGTTCTTAGGGTAATGGTCTGAAAAGTTCGGTTTTGTGGGTCTCATTTTTCCTCCTGAGAGCGTTCTTTTGCGTAGTGGCAGTCGACGGATTTCTTTATAACACATTCACTATCAACGCCGGTGTAACTCAAGGCTCCAGATTGTCTCCTACACCTTGGCTCATTGGAGTGACGATCTGCTTCGGCTGGAAGAATAACCGAGAATTCAATCTACACAGCTTTGCAGCGATGACAGTACAGTTTGATCTCGGTCTTTCGGACTTGGGAATGTGCGTCGTGGACAGCAGACATCGAACAGTGCGCTGAAGTGGGCAGGAGGTGGCCACGGCATACCTTGTCAGGCGCGTGCTCAAACTGCTAACGTGAGAGGGGACTATGGTTACAACACAGAGGCGGTTCGATCTGTGGTGTTAGCACGAGTACACCACAGCACTTGATCGATTGATAACTCGGCTTTCAGCAAACAAAGTTAACCCTATGGATCGTTAGCAGTTTTTGTGTGTTTCTAAAAAAGTTAACGTTGCCGAACCAGAACAAAGTTATGTCGGGGCACTCCTCATTCCCCTAACTATCGTCCACTCCAAATTTTTTGGGCGAAAATTTGGGAGCAAATAGGGCCCGGCATGAACATTGTTGCAGGCATAGCAAGTAGAGCTTCTCAGAAGTTGGGAATATTGTTTCGAACCAGAAAGCCTTTACACTTCAAACAAACAACAGTTTAATTCTTTACAAAGCGCAAATTCGAGGCCAACTATGGACTACTGCTCCCATGTTTGGGGCTCCGCTCCCAAACATACACTGCATTGTGGTTTGGATCTCCATTCAGAGAAGAGCTTGTTTTCGTCTGATTGGGGACCCCGGAACTGACAGGTGGCCTTGATTGCGCATGGAACATCGAAGAACGGTTTGGCGGGGGAAAAAAAACCCTTGAGCCCTATTCTACATATATTTTCATGGAACGTGTTTACGAAGGATGTGGCCCGCCTTATTTTCCTCCCAGAGCGGTGCATGTTAGAAGTACACTTCACGCGAATACTTTCACATTCGTATGAGGATTCAGCTGGTTACTCCTAGTACAAACGCTTGGTCAAGTAGGTCGTTTATATGGAGATACATCATCCCTTTGGAATAATTTTGTGCCCAGTACTGGTGTTCCCACCGAGGTACAAATTACAGCGATTTAAGATACAACTTGAATCGCTTCCTCAGCACACGTTGTCGCTCCTGTAGCGCTTTAGGGACTTCCCTGGTATCACGTGTGGCAGACTCCATAAAAAAAAATATATTATTTATATTTTAATATTTTTTAAGATTTATTGAGTAAAAAAACTTTAAATTAAAATTAGATTTAAATATATTCAATGGGAACGTGTATAACAAGGCAACAAATTTTTTAGTAGAATTTTAACCTTAATGAGAGAATCCCAACTGTTTTGAATATTCTTTGCCGTTAGTGTTATTTTTGTAGTAAGGTCTTTCATAATAAACACCATGTACACTACTCAAAAACTTATTAGATATATTTTCAAAAGGCTGGAAAATTTCCCTCTATAAGTAGAAAAAGAGATAAGAACAATGATTAAGAAACGAAAAAAAAATTAGGAATATTATCATAGGGAATAGAAATAGCGATAATAATAAAAAAGAAGCCCCTTTTATTTGAAGATAACCAAAAAATTAATGGTAATCAGTAATCTAAATTTAAGCAATAAGTAGACATAAAATTGAACATATACTAAAAAAGGGTTTACTTATAGAGGGAAAAAAACAAAATTTCTGTCATTCATATATCTCTATGGCCGATGACCCTCAATTGCCTGAAGTCTTTGTTGTCCTAGGATTGGAGAATGGCTGAAAGCAATGGAAATAATGATTTAAAATAGCTTTGGTGGAGTTTCGGAGCGCATGGTTGGCGTGATTAACCCTGATAAATCATTGGGTCACATGATTTCTTGATAAACATAGGGACCGTTTGCAGCGTCATAATGCAGTATAGAACATTGCTGGTCAAACGTTTGGAAAATTTTTTACAAAGTAGTTAAAAAAAGTAGTGTTTTAATAGATACAGATTTGCGGTTTCAAACAGAACACGTTAGGGCATATTAATACAGAGCGCCCATATGTCAGCCTAAAAAAATTCCCTTAGACACCACATCGACATCTTTTGGAAGAATTTTCTTAAGGTTCAAATTGGCCAGATTCCCCTTATTTTAAGGCAATTTACTTATTGTGATAATATTTATGGACTGGTTTTTTCGTTAAAGTTAAACGTTATAAATACATAAATAGAACTGAAAAAGTGCCAAAAAGCTGTTTTACGTTTCATTTACGGTATAAGAAAATTTACTTAACTTAGAGAGGAAAAAACAATATTCTGTCTTTTAGTCCATTTGTTCCCTCTTTAATCATATGGACAAAAATCGTTAATATTTTCCGTGAAACAAAAGTTGATCAACGCCCTTGAAACCTAGTACGAAGTTTGCATTAAACTTATCCTCTTACTAAAACGTAAACTACTGCTATAAATATTGCAAAACTAAAAAAGGATAACTACATACTGTGTACATGTCAATATAGATACGAATTTTCATAATTTCAATTAAAAATGTTTCATGTAAATTTAAATTTTCGCATATCAAGTAAGCAAATTTCTACCTCATTCTTCTTCTTTTAATGTTCGGCATTCCTTCCTGTTTTTTCTTTAATGTATCGTCGTTTAACAGTCGCCGTTCCAGCTTTTTTTCGTGGGCGTCCTAGACTCTTTCGGTCCCGACCGGCCGGCGTTTTATTCTCGAGCTATTTTCACTACTCGTCGTTAAGTAACATTCTATATATTTGTTGGTTCCATTCTTGTTTTCTGTTTCTTCCACGTGTTAATGGTTTAATGTCCTCTACGGTTACATATGTTGGCCTGATGTTTTCATTTGTTTCTCTATCCCAAAGTGTTCTTCCAGCAATTCTTCTTTTCATTGCACTTGTTTGTTAAGTATCTCTGAGTTTTTGCGTGTTTCTGGTCCATGAGTCTGTTACGGTGTAGGTCATAACTGGTCGGAAGTACAGATTTATATATACGATATTTTACTTCTGTTTCTTAAGTATTTATTATCTTTCCAAATAGTGTCATTCAATCAACCTGGCGTTTACTAATTGTTCTTTATATTCTTGTCTTCTACAATGTTGTTATATGATAATTTAAATTGGAGTACGCCAAATGTTTGGTTTTATTAAAACTGATTGTTGTAGGCGAAAGCATGTAATTATTAAAAATGAACCGAATTTATTTCAAGAAAAATTATACTTGACTTTATGGCAGTATTATTTCTTATTCTTGTCCAAGCTGTGTCCCCCCCCCCCACCCCGCGAAAAAAAATACCAAACCTCCAAAGAGAGATTCGTAAATAGGGAAACAACGTCCAGATTCATAATTTGAAAATTTTTTTGGTAATTTTTAAAGCGTTTGATAAATCCTAGAAAATTTGAAAGAATCCGTCACACATTCATTGTTAATAGTACTTAGAACCGTCAACTAAAACTTTTCAGTTCTATAACCGAAGTTTAGTTTTTGATGTTGGGGAATTTATAGAGGGAGATGCTTTGGTTCGCAAAAGCTTAGGTCCGTTTATGAACCTTAGGTAAACCGAAGACTTTTGGGTATAATCCAGTGTATAAATTGTTTAGATTTTTTTGCATTTACATCAGTGATTTTGTTTTTTGGTTTTTTAAAATCAGAAACGATTTGTTATTTGCTTTTCCTGCTGAATTGGTCGACGTGAGTCGCGTGGAATTTTTTTATAAGTTTCATCATTCAAATAAAAGTTCAGCAAATTCCATATAATGTTTATAAAGTGGCAATCTGTTTGATTTGCCCTTATAATCGGATTTTGTAATACAAAACTTCTGGATTATTTTTTAAAAGTTTTCTTGTTTAGCAACGAAATTCGTGTAGAATGTTAGTAGCTGTGAGAACTGTAACTATTTATTGTGGGTATTGGTCTTTGTTTTACTGCTAGTAAAATTGAATAGTTCCTAATGTCGTGCTTAAGATATGGATGAATAGAAATGACTTTAAACGTTACAGGAAGGCTGAAATTAGGTCCCGAGGATAGCATAGCCTTTACCTCTTTTGAAAAGTCCCTAAATTTGTTAGGTTTTTAAACCAGAGAATCTTTAATTTTTGAATTCACGAATTCTACTGTCACCCTTCAAAGCCTCCAACTTCCCCCTGTGCGTGTCCCCTCATTTTGTAAAAACATTTCCAACCCCAAGTAAGCATTATGTATCTGCTCCTTATATACCTAAATTGTAAGCCATCAAAACATAAAAAACCATGACAATACTTTTTACTCATTCAAAAGATCAAACAAACAACATTTAACAAAATCTAACATGGTAATATCAAAAGTAGTTGTCGCCAGAACTGTGACAAAAAATATATAGGGCAGAATTTCCCAGGTTGCTTAAGGGAATAGACTGGGCTTCACATAAAAGTGACATCAGACTGAGAACCAATGCTTGTGTCCTGGCTCACACACAAAATTTTAAAAAATTAATACCGGTCCATCTTGCCTGATTTTGAAAACGTAAAAACAATAGATTTTTCAAAAAAACTACTTTAAAAGAATTTTTTTATTGAATTGTTTACATCAATAACCAAAAAAAAATGCATGAACGAAAGATCAAAGATGTTCAAAATTTAAACGTAATTTTACTCCCAACCTACTTCAAATTAGTACTAGGGAGGTAGTGAAATGCCTTAGGCCTACCCCAGACTTAACAGAGTATAAAAATAATATTTTTCCCCTTTTTTCTTGTCTTTTTTTACAATTTTTTTGTCTTTTCTTCTTACTTCTCACTGTGTGTGTAATTAATTTGATTCCTTCTCATAAAATGTTTTTCGAAATAAAAAGATCGACTTCCTATTATACAACATAAATTATAATTAATTTCAAAATAAACCGAATAATCCTCTCTTCTTCTAGGAGAGAAATTTTCCTAAACCGAACAAACTTCTCTAAAAAAGTGCATATTTTCCACGTATGGTGAAAGAGACCAAAAAAAAAGTTTTATATTTTTGAAAAAAGGAGAGAATGTTGGAAGAGCCCAGTTTTATGTTTGTAACCTCACCTTACAGTAAGTTTTTTAATAATTTTTATCTTTTAAAAAAGCCTTATTTTAACGACCACCCGTCCCCTTTTGTAGAGAGACTGAAGAGAGGGATTGAATATATCCGAAAGCTTTCACTAGGGTAAAGTAGTATTTAATTCTTTTTGGTGAAGTGCCATAGATAAATACTTTATAACCCTGGCGGCAACCCTGCGAAACTCACAATGTTTTATATGATATACACAAGCCGTGAAATTGATAACTTATATATATATATATATATATATAAGATAATATAATAAATATATATATATATATATATATATATATATATAGGTTCCTTTTTCACTTAATAAACCATGTACAGAACACAGCTTTTTGTGTAGAAGTTTAATTGGAATGTGTGAATGTTTTTATTGACGATATCGCTATTTATGTGCACAGTGAATAGCGATAAATCATCTAGAATTATGCTTATTAGCATCAAGCAGTAGTAAGGGCCACAAAGTTTATACTTACATTTTACCTGTAATGCAGCAACTTTATCGAAAACAATCTGGCATCGGTCTGAGATTCGCAAATTCTTATGTTTAAATCTGAATAGGAAAACGGCCTTTTTTTGTTGTTGTGGCCTAAATAGTCTGAAATAGTTCTGGCCAGTAGTGGGGGGGGGGGGGGGGGGGGGGGGGGGGGGTGCGCCTGGGCGTAATACGTATTTTTTGCGAATAGTAATGAATGAAATAGTTAATATACTGTTTAAACATTTTATTAGAAAAAAAATACATTTTATAATGAAACATTATTAATTAAAAAATGTACAAATGGGGAAGTCACAACAACAATGAAAAAAAGTAAATACCAATCTTCTATCTTTGACATGCTTGAAAAAGAATCATTGTCCGACTACAATTACGTAACGTGACAAAACAGTAAATAACTCCACAAAGAAACAATATATTCAGGTTAACAAAAGAAACGTTTATTGTGTAGGGACGTTACTCTGTTTCTAATCAAATAAGAATGGACAACCGATTTTGTACTATTGTGGTAAAAACCCCTTAGTATGATGCGACAATAAGCAAAACTGTAAAAAATAAATGCTATAAAGTTGAAGACCATTAACCTGATGTCGTTCAATATATTAAGATTACAAATATTTATCGGTGGAAGATGTTGATACCTTCACATCTCTACTTTTTTAAAGGGGGGAAAATGAATCGAAATTACCGATATACTAGTGGTCTATAAATCCCAAGTTCATTGTCGATCTTCATTGAAGGGCTTTGAATAACAAGTAATAATAATAATAATAATAATGTTCCTCCTTTAAAAGATGACAAAGCAATGAATAATTTCAGAAAAAGGACTTTTTTCAATTTTGGCAGTTATGGTAAGGGATATATATATATATATATATATATATATTATATATATATATCTATATATTATATTACATATATTATTTTATTAACCTTTACAAGTTACAGTGTTCAGAGGTACAATTCCTACGGATTTCTCCTGTGTCGATTGACAATGCGATGCAGACGTTTCGGCGATCATCTCGCCGGCTTCTTTAAAACTTTCGAGAATTAATTTCTTCGGATTCTAGCACGAAAACAGTTTTCGTGATCCAGAAAAAAAAATTATTTCATTATCTCGTAATTTATTACTCCACAAAGTTTCTGTAAGAAAACGTTTTAACGGTATCAAAGTCCAATGACTTACCAAAGTACAAGAGCGGAATTAAAATTTTTGACTATCTGAGTAATAGCTGTATAAAGTTTTTGTACATCAAATATATCCTAAAATTAATTATTTTTGGAAATTTTGGCAAGAAAATATCACATTTTAGAACAACGACACATATTTGTATAAAAAGTCTGCACAAAATTGGTGTTAATTCGCTCGAGCATTGTTTGAGTACTGTGGGAGGTATTCCATTAGCGCCAGAAGTTTGTTTGGTGTCTACTTTAACTAAAACAGTTTTTATGATATGTTGTCGTGTGGGTGGTGGTATAGTGTATTTCTTAATTTTTGACTAATGACTGTAATAACTGACCAAAAGAACCTAAAAAATTCTTTTTGCAGACACGAAGCTTGTTTTTAATTTTTTGACTGGTTTCGTGGATAATTTCGTTGCATCTGTTCCGGGTACGGATAAAGATGATTTATGATTTTAAGATTTTCACACTATTGTCGGTAGCAAGATGTTTAGAAGCAACTGCTTTGGTCAAACTAACGCTTATCGTTGGAAGATTTATTAAAAAAATGGATATAAACTTCGTTACCAGCCAAAATGACATCGGAAATCTCCTTCGCGCAGTTAGATTGTCGGGTATACAAAAAACGTCTAACCAAGGGAAAGTTCGCAAATATACATAAGTTTCTTCCTATATAGCCGATTTGTAGTATAATTTCCCTTGCCCGATTTATACGCCTCTCTACCAATGATTGATATATTAAACACTAAATAGTATTAACAGTAAAAACGGATTTGACAAAAATTGCCTAACATTTATCAACGATTGAAATTTTGTAAAAAGCTTCTTAATGAGTAAATAATACCAACAAGCAAGGATGGAGTTTGTCACTTGCTAGATAATACTGACAAAATATTATCTATTGTACTAAAAATACTATCACAAACTATTCTTCGTTACTTCTGTCACATTGTTGGTCATTGCAATAATATCAAAAAATGTGACATACTTTTTACAGTGTTGTTCCTTTAAAAATATATTTTATTAATATCTAGAGATGGTACAATGCAGATGTAATAAGAAAGTTTGAAGCTAAAATAGAAAGGAATATTCATGAATTCATGTTTCAGGTTACTTTCTTTCAGATTGAGTTCAATAATCATTATACTAATAGTGCAGTAAAAAAAGATCAAAATAATGTTGAGATGGCATTAGTTTGAGATACATATTTTATCCTCTGTGGGGTATCACCAGAAGTATTGAGTCTTGGACCCTCGAAAAAACCTGTACCTTTTTGTTTATAAAGTTTTCAAAACGCGTTTTTTTTAAGCTTAAAATGTTAATAAATCCAGTTATATAAGTCGGGATCGAGACAAAAAAACTAAACTCTTCGTAATGAACTTTTTCCAACCTCATTGGTCGCTCATAACCTGCAAAATTGAAAAAAAAAAGCAGTCAAAAACTGTTTTTTTTTTTCCATTTTATACTAAGTCAACCGATCGGCTTGAAACTTTCAGAAAATATGCCTTTCGTTACAGCAAAAAATACCCTGAACTTTTGGTACAAAAATATTGAATCCAGTGGGCACAATTAAATTTGTTTATTTAAAATTTGAATTTCCCCCCATTTTATGTCATTGTGGTCCAAAATAGATCGTTTTTTTGAAAAAAGAAGAAGCTTTCCGATGCCACTAAAAAAAAAAAAAATTTAGAGTCATTTTAACCGTTTTTTTTTTACATTTGTTTATTAATCAAATAACAACAAATTTCTTTTTTTTTCGGGTATTTTGAAAAAAAAAATTATTAACGAAATTAAACAAAAGTCTGGCGATTCTCTACTAGATGTAATACAAATTATTCGATTTTTGTTGAAAATTTTGTTACGTTAGTTTTTCGTCTGGATCCGACTTATATAATTGGAGTTATCTACATTTTAAAGCTCAAAAAACGCATTTTGAAAACTTAATTCTATAATCTATAATATATATAAAATGCAACGTCTCTCTGTCTGTGTGTCTGTCCCCGTTAGTGTGCTTTATCACTGGAGAACCACTTATCCGATTTACGTGCTTTTTTTTAAAACATACATATCTTCTATGGCCAGGTTAAAGGCTATATTTAGTTTACGTTAGATAACATAAGGAAAAGCAGTGACGATAATAGCGAATCAAATCGGAAAAAAATTTGCCGCTAGCGCATTCTCTTGCAATACGCTGCCTAAAACCATTAAATATGGAACAATATCATGTAGCAAACAATATCTGTAATATATGTAAAAATGCAACGTCTCTCTGTCTGTCTGTCCGTGAGTGTGCTTATCATTCGAGAACCACTCATCCGATTTATGTGTTTTTTTTAAATTCTTAATTTCATATATATAAAAAATCTATAATATATATAAAACGTAACGTCTCTCTGTCTGTCTGTCTGTACACTAGTGCGCTTAGCACTAAAGAACCACTTATCTGATTTACGTGTTTTTTTTTATAAAATATAAAGGGAATAAATAGAGACAAAATGCTAATATGTAGGAAAAAAGATGGAAGTTTAGCAGTAAGTTTGACAGAAAGACTAAATAGATGGGCGGAAGTACTTAAAGAAACATTAAATGGAGATGAAAATGAGTTAAATGAAAAATAGGAAGCCAAATTAACTGAAGGGCAGGAGGAGACAAACAAACCCTGCAGAGAAGAAATAAGAGAAATACTCAGAACCCAAAAAAAATAAGGCTTCGGGTGGAAATTGTATAACAGCAGAAATGATAAAAGCTGGAGAAGTGGATCTGGAAAATGAAATATGCCGGTTGATGCAAAAAAATATGGGAAACAGAAAAGAAGCCAGTGAGCTGTAGAGAGTCGCCTCATTTGTCCAATATAAAAAAAAGGAGAAAAAACGATATGTGCTAATTATATACCAATAGACTTACTGGATGTCGTGTAGAAGATAGTAGTGGTGACTATAAAAACAGGCTAGAAGAAAAAAAAGCCGACTCTATTCTGAGAGAGTACCAGTGTGGATTCAGGAAAAATAGATCGGTTACAGACCAGATATTTTCGATTAAGCAAACTCAAGATAATAGCTTAGTACAAAATTCGGCACTACACTTGGTCTTTGTGAATTTCAGAGAAGCATATGAGTCTGTAAATAGAGATGATTGGCATGGTGAGAATGGCCCTGAATGACACAGACACTAGAGTGTTGGTTGAGGGCAAAGACTCAGACCAGTTTAAGATGAAGAGAGGATTAAGACAGGGATCCAGTGTCGATACGTCTATTTAATTTGGTACTAGAGAAGATAATCCGGGTGTCAGAAATAAAAACAAATGGAACGATATACCAACAAACCTGCCAATGCTTGGCCTATGCGGATGATGTCGCAGTGATTGCAAGAGCGAAAGAGAACCTCAAGCCGTAAGTAGGATAGAAGAAAGGGGAAGGATGAGAGGACTAAAGATAAATGAGGAAAAAACAAAATATATGGAAATTGCAAACAAGAAGCATAATAAAAACAACAAAAGTTTAGATATAATAAACAATATAAATAAGATATATGTTTGAAAGAGTAGACAAATTTAATTATCTGGAAGTAACAATAACAGAGAGTGGACAAGAAAGGACGGAGATACAAGAAAGAATAGCGAAAGGACAGAGATGTTTGGAGGCAATGAATCCAATACGGAAATCAAAGAATCTATCAAGAAAAGCAAAAGAAAGGATATATACGACAGTTGTCAGACCCACGGTGACATATGGATGCGAAACGTGGAAACTGAATGCAAGAGAAAAGGAGACGTTGGAGGTGTGGAAAAGGAAAGCTTTGAGAAGAATCTAGGAGGCAGGAAAGGAGAGGGACTGTGGAGAAGAAGAACAAACTACAAATTATAATGCCTATATACGAAACCCCATTTTTTAAGCCAAATCATAAGAAGCCAGCGATTAAGATGGTTGGGACACGTGGCAAGGATGAAGAAAGAAAGACAGGCAAAGCAAGTTCTAACAAGAGGAGTGGTTGGAAGAAGAAGCAAAGGTAGACCTCTATGTTATCTACATGGATTCAGGCAGTAAAACAAGATCCGCAGTTGATGGGAATCCCGCACTGGGAAAAGCTAACAGGAGACAAAAAGAAGTGAAGACAAGTATGCAACCAAGCTATGGGCCTCCTAAGGCCCCTCGAGTTATATAATAATATAAACATAACGAATAAGCAGTGACGATAAAGGTGAATCAAGTCCACGCGAGCGGAACCGCGGGGACGGCTCGTTATTTATAAACAAGAGAGCAAGTTTTTCGAGGTCCGAAACTCAGGAGAATATTTTTCTGGTGATACCCTAGAAAGGATAAAATGATAATATTGCTGTATCTAGACTGTGTAATTTCAAATGCATTTTTTTTACTGGAATATAATGATAGGGTATATAAACATGAACGATTTATATTTATACGATACAATCAATAAATAATTCATTAGCAACAATGTGTTTAGATGTTAACTGGAAAGTATGTCGTAAGTAGTATAACAAGCGGGGTTCTGTGACCGTTGTCGTAACGACAAACCCTGTCTGCAATTTTGTCGCCATAAAAAAAAAAAAAAACGTAATTTTTTTTTGTATTGGTTTAAATGGGAGCTGGGTTTCTATGACCGTTGTCGTAACGTTAAACTTTCTTGGTGCGTTACGATATTTTTTTGATTGAATTCAGGCAAAAAGTTGGAATGGTGAAATAGTCCTGGTATTTTAATGTAATGTGTTTACCGTCCGTATAAGTTGGTCTCTGACGTTCACAGCTCCAATACAGGGTGTTTATCAAAAAGGCTTTATTACTTTTTGTGTAAAATGTGTCCAAAAGGTCCTTATATGTGTGAGTAGGGTAGTTTTTAGTTTGAAAATTGTTGAAAAAGGCTTAAATGAGTGTGTAAAATGTCCTTATTCGTGTAAATGAGGGTTGTTTTTGTTGAAAAACAGGGGTTGAAAAGTAGTTGGTCAAAAGGTCCTTATAGTAGAAGGCAAGGTTAGATGTATGTAAAATATTTGGTTCATCGTAATGGTAAATGGTTTACCGTACCGTAATACTGTGTATTTCAATAGCGCTTATTTTGGCAGGGTACCTTAACTTCATTAAAAAACTTCGTAAACTTTCATTAGAGGAGAAGTTGCATTTAGTTGAGCTTTGATTGGTCTCGTTGCACGAAAGTAGGCGTAACATGATAAGAAAAGTGGTATATTGATAGGTTGAAAGTGTATGTAGTGTAAAAGGTAGATAAGAAAATTGTATTTGGTTGGTTGACTAGGTAAAATGGCTTCCATTAGGCATGTATTTGATTAGGTTGGGAATGTGGAATCTTTGGCACAATGATACTACTCAGTATATATCACCACTACACCAAACACTTTATTTTTGCCCTCGACGTGCGTTTCGCTAACCATGTTAGCTTCACCAGTCAATCATCGCTCCTGAAGAAGCTAACATGGTTAGCGAAACGCGCGTCGAGTGCAAAAATAAAGTGTTTGGTATAGTGGTGATATATACTGAGTAGTATGTATTTGATTGGTTTGTTGTGTACAGGGGAGATAATAAACTTGTTTATTGGTTGGTTGACTAGGTAGAATTGGTGTTGGCTAGTCGAAACTGCACTTGTTTGATATTTTGTAGTGTAAAAGCTATGGTGTAAAAGTGGTTCAAAAAAGTAATATATTAGTTGTAAAATGTGTTTAAAAAGGCCTTATTAGGATGTATTTTCGAGGTAAAATTTGGTAAAAGTTCCCCTAATTTGTTGTATGGCGCCATAAAGTCGGTAAAAATGTAGCAAATAAGGCTAAATGTAAACAAAAAGTATGACTCATGCTAATTTCCTTGAATTGAAAACAAGTAAACATGTGCCTCGATAGGTCACACAATAGATAAGAAAGGTCAAAAATAGCTGATAAGGAGTTGATTTTAAAGCATTGAAGAGTAGTAAAAATTGGTTATATTTGTTAAGAATAGTAAAATAAGTATGAAATGAGCTTAAAATAGTTTTAAAACAAGGATATTTGGATTCGATTGTTGTTGTAGTCTAAATAGTCTGATAGGTCACATAATAGATAAGAAAGTTCAAAAATTGTTGATAATAAGTTGAGTAAAATGTATTGAGATTGCTAATAATTGAAAGACCAAGAAATTTACAGTATTTGGTTGTCGTAACGTTAAATATAAAACGTAAAAGTTGTTTGTTATCAAAAATTCCTACTATTATTATTATACTGATGTATGAAATGAGCTTAAATTAATCTAGTTGGACCTCGTTGAAATGTTGTGTGAACTCGTTAGAAAGCAAAAGTTAAATAAAACACACATATTTGTCAAGAATAGTAAAATAAGTATGAAATGAGCTTAAAAATGAGTCTCAAACGAGTTTAGATTCAATGGTGGTTTGAATTCGTTGTCTTGTAATAATAGTAAAATTTTAAATGAGCCTAGCCTTTTACCGTATTTGATTGTCGCAACGTTAAATGTAAACGTAAAAGTTGTTGTTGTTTGTTCTCAAAAAGTTAGTTTTGTTGAGCCTAGATATTAGTATAATTTGGTCTCGTTGGAATGTAATAATAAAAGAAAAATATACATGTGTTTAAAATGAGATGAGCCTAGCCTAGCCTAGCCTAGTTTGAAACTCGTTATATTTTGCTATAGAGCGAGAGAGAGTTAAATAAATAAAACACACAAGTATGAGTACACAGATTTAATAAATTATATTAATACCAATGAATAAAACTCGTTGAAATGGTATACAAAAACAAAAGAGCCTCATCTAATTTGATTAAATCTTTACAACTACTATATATGCCTTACATGCCTTAAAAAAGGAGAAGAAATTTGAATAACTACTTACTAAAATACTTAAAAGTACAAAATATCTATAAAACAATATAACTAACTAAAATCTTAAGATGTAATTAATATTTTGCCTGGTACGAAATGATACCAACAAAAACCAGTTGTTATAAAATTAAATGAGAGTTCAACAAATTTGATAAGAAAGGTTAAAATTAGTTGATAAGAAGTAGATTCGAATGCATTGAGAATGTAATAAAACAACATTTTAGATTTACCGTATATAGTTGTCGTAACGTTAAATGTAAACGTAAAAGTTGTTTTTTCAAAGTACAAATTGCAATTTAATAACAATATAAATTCTAGAGTTAAACAAAACCAGATAAGAAAGGTTCAAATTATTTGATAAGAAGTAGATTCGAATGCATTGAGAATGCAATAAGTTAAAAACCAAGAAATTTACGGTATTTCGTTGTCGTAACGTTAAATGTAAACGTAAAAGTTGATAGTTTGTAAATATAATATATGAAACAATATTATTTGTCTAACAAGCAAACAGAGAAAATTTGAATAACTATGAAATGTTTAAATTATTGACTTACATAAATAAAAGTACAAAATATCTATAAAACAATATAACTAACTAAAATCTTAAGATGTAAATAATATTTTGCCTGGTACGAAATGATACAAAAACCATTAGTTATATAAAATTAAATGAGAGTTCAACAAATTTGTTAAGAAAGATCAAATTTTTGTCGATAAGAGGATGTAAAATGTATTGGATAAAGTGGAAATTGCAATGTATAATATGCTTTACTAATAACTATAATTTGACTAGAAATAATAAATATGAATTGCTTAATAGTATATATAAATGAGAGAGAGAGTTCAACAAAAACAGATAAGAAAGGTTAAAATTAGTTGATAAGAAGTAGATTCGAATGCATTGAGAATGCAATAAGTTAAAGCCCAAGAAATTTACGGTATTTCGTTGTCGTAACGTTAAATATAAACGTAAAAGTGGTTGTTTGTCTTCAAGTTACTACTACTTAGTAATTCTGATATTTGTATAAATCAAAATTTGTTTCCAAAAGAACAAAGATTTGATTAATAATAACAATAATAAACTAAGAAATAACCTGTAAATATAATAATATGACTAAATATAGAGAAAATCACACTAAATTACTACAAAAAGTACAAAATGTCTTAAAAATAAGAGTAAAGTTATCAAAAATCCTAATAAATAACCTATATATGTTAACCAATAAATTTTGATCATAAATTTAAACAGTTTTGTTGTACAGTTTGTTTTAATGATTTTTAAAATAATACGAGAAATGGATGAATGTTTTATATTTGAGTCTTTGAATACATTCATCTAGTGTTATTATCTTTATATGATGATGATGACAACGATGAGCATTTGTATTCGGAGAACCAAATAGGATACATTGACTCCAACCACTAAAATGTTCTCTATTCGTTGTACTATTAATATCTCGACAATCAATTTGAACTTGTTGTAAATGTGGTACTACTCGGAAACATCTCTTACATTGTTTAAATCGTTCTTTAGGTACATTATAATTAACCTTCCAATCATACCATTCTATAGTTTTCAAACCACACACTGGACATTGTAAATTTAATTTAAATCGATCAATATCACTCATACTTTAATGTATATTTGAAAACATGGTTAGATGAACAAAACTATTTGTTTTATGTTTTAAACTACTTAAATTTTTGAATGATTTTAATCAAATATATACACATAAATAATGATGTATGGAGTCGACTAGTCGCAAAAAATCCCAAAAATAACAAACAAGTGGATTAATTTAGTCCATAAAATGATAAGAGATAAATGTCGAAAACATGTTTATAAAATAACAAATATCTGGTGATTGGAAAATTTGGTCTGACTTAATTAGCGCTATCTCTTTGAAAAACAAAATGCAAAATACAAAAATATTTTAATAATAACAATATCTAGTGATCGGAAAATTTTATCTGATTTACTCACAGTAAAAGTATCAGAGAAAGCAATTTTATATTTTATTCGAGTTCTATATATATATATATATAATATATAATATATATATATATATATATATATATATATATATATATATGTATATATATATATATTATATATATATATATATATATATATTTAGATAGCAATTTATCATTTGTTTAACATTGTATTAAAATTTATTTTTTAAAAACAACTCGATAGATTTACAACTAGTTTCGATAATTGATCAATTAATTATTATTATTCTTATTATGATTGCAATGAAGACTACATTGTACGTATTTGTTTGATGTTGACAACGATGACAATTCTTCATTAACACGTCTTAGTACCATACGATTGTGGAAATATTCACATGTATCGGGTCCTTCTCGAACTCCAGGATGTGACCATACACATGATATGTAATGTGTTTCTAAATTATTATTTGTTGTAACTTGTTTTGCGATCGATAAAAGGTGTTAAATATTCTCGATAAGTTATTAATCGAATCCTTGTTTCACAATAACAACAACATGATAATTTCTTGACAAAATCATCAATTCGTCTACAAGTTTTATATACTAAATCATCTTGACTGAATAAATTTATTATATTTTGCAAATAAGATGAAATATTTTAATAAATGTTATACTGAGATTCTCCTATGATCAACTGATAAGGTTCTTATACCATTGAGAAGGGATATGTATATTTAAATGGATATGTTGTGACTGGTTAGTAGTCAGTATTTTGATACACATAAAATCAAATAAACAATGAGTGAAGAACGTCAACGAGAACAACAACAACGAGAAAGAGTATATGTAGTAACAAAAAGAAATGGACTTTGGATTAATCGTAATGCTGTCGACTTAACACCTGGTAAATTATTAAGTGGAGTCGGTTTATATCAAAATGGAGGATGTATAGCCTGTGGTGTTCGTGATAACGATCTGTTATATCGTTCAGTGGGACAACAACAAAGAATGCATTCGAAATGTCAGGTTATCTGGAAGACTGGTACACATTATCGTATAGATAAATATGTACAATTAATAATTCCCACGACCGATTGGTGAACGAGAATACCAACAACAACAACAACGAGAACAAAGAGGCAACCAGTAGAAACTCCTTGATAATTCCTTGTTTAGTTTTTAAGTAATAGATATATGTATATTTGTCCTAATAAAGTCCTTATATCCTTAAATATTTAATGTTCTGTTTTTCTAGTATAATAAAGTTCTTATTACTACTTTTTAGTATTTCAAATAGGAAATGATTTCTTCTATCTACTAATAATAATAATAATAATAATCAGACACCACAAACCCGTCAAACTAACCGACCTATCACCTGTCTTCCAACCCTATACAAGATCATCACAGCCGCAATTTCCAAGAAAATAGAACAACACCTAACAGACAACAATATTATCACAGAAGAGCAGAAGGGATGCAGGAAAAATAGTCGAGGATGCAGAGAGCAGCTGATTATTGACAGCGTGATTATGGACAAACCAGAAAAGAACGGAGTACACAGCCAGGCATGATTCAGCTGCCAAAGTAGTTCACCAAGCACTAGCAACAACATACAAACTCATAGAAAACACAGATCCCTACTACAAATACACGCCCAACAATCCATACTTGAAAATGAAGATTACAAGCTCTAACTGGGACATCGGTATCCATACAGATAAAACAGTCTCCGCCAATAGACCCGATATTACTTTTCAGTGCAAAAAAGGAAAAGTCACCTATCTAATTGACATAGCTTGTCCCCAACGACACAAACATCCAAACGAAATACACAGAAAAAATTTCCAAATACACAGACCTTGCAACGGAAATAAAAAGGCTATGGAGAGAAGAAAAAGTCATCATTGTCCCCCTCATTATATCAGCCACAGGCCTTACACCAATAACATTCACACCACATTTAGTGCAATTAGGACTCAAACACAGACATACACAGAGAAAACATTCAGAAGTCAGTGATTTTGAAAACATGTAACATTGTCAGGTCATTTCTTAATACGGAATGGTAATAGCGTTTTGTGCTGACTTGGTTTTTGGCCCGTCAGCCAAACATGGAAACCACATTGATCAAATGTGAGAAAGAAGAACTTTTGTAATAATAATAATAATAATAATAATAATAACACAGACCTTGCAACGGAAATAAAAAGGCTATGGAAACAAGAAAAAAGTCATCATTGTCCCCCTCATTATATCAGCCACAGGCCTTACACCAACAACATTCACACCACACTTAGTACAATTAGGACTCAACACAAACATACATAAAAACATTCAGAAGTCAGTGATTTTGAAAACATGTAACATTGTCAGGTCATTCCTTAATAACACAATGATAATGGCGTTTGTGCTGACTTGGTTTCCCGCCCGTCAGCCAAACATGGAACCACATTGACCAAATGTGAGAAAGAAGAACGAGAACAGTCATAATAATAATGTAATAAAAACGCAATCTTAAGGTGTTTACCGTGCCGAGAGAGATGAATGGCTCAGCGTTTATGAGTCGCGAACGGTTTTCCCTCCCCCGGATACCGGGCGCCCTCCGGGAGTAAGTAGCCTTGCTGTGGCATCCAGGCTCTGCCGCAGTCGACCTTTCTTTCCTAGGTACTCGTGGGAATACTATGTTAAATAATAATAATTATAATAATGAAAATGGAAGGGTGTTGCGGAGGCGGACCCCTGTTCGTACAAACAGCTACAGCAACACCACAACAACAACAACTACAGACGAACCAAACAACCGCCTCAGTCGAAACTACTCCCGATAGTTTTACCAGATCCCGAACATTGTAGGTGATGGAAATTGCCTTTTCCGTGCAGTTAGCTTACACTTATATGGCCACCAAACCATCATGAGAAACTCCGAGAGGTTTGCTCTAAGATATTTACAACAAAACTGGTCGGAACTTCACACATTTTCATTAATTGAAGTCAACGATATAAAAGACTTTTCAATAACTATTATAATTATATGCGGAAAAATGGCACCTATGGAACGAGCCTAGAGATACTTGCCCTCTCGGAAACACAAATAGCAACTTTCATATCTCTTCTCAAAACAACGAAGAACAAGACATACACAAAAATAACTTTTACGGACAGACCAACAATAATAAGCACGGGAAAATACAACAAAACCATTTACCTTCTACTAACAGGCAACACAATGTCGGGACACTTTGAGCTTCTGACACCACAAAACATTCCAAGAACAACAGACCAATAACAGAAGCATCGGGCGAGCGACGTAACGGTCGAGGACGTCGCGGGAAATGGCAGCTCGACCAAAACCATGAAAGACCAGGCAACCGAAAATGGACCTGCCAAAAGTGTTGTGTCGGCGACTAAGCCGACACCCACCAAGGCGGGAAAATCACAGCAGCGCATGAGTTGCACCACAGGAATCAACGAACACGCCATGCGTTTTGCTGTAATGAAAACACAAAACCTGACAAAGAAATCACTGAGAAGAGAATCACTCGCCGCTTGGACCCACCAACATCAATCCCAAGCACAACCGACGTAGATACGGACAAACACAACCACCAAAGCCAGGCCAGGGCCCGTATGTTTTGCAAGGACAACATGCAACTACCAAGGCTGGAAAACCAAGACAGCGGTTAAAGTGGACGGATGAGATGAATAGGACGGTGATGCGCTGTTACTACACCGCCACCAAACTCGAAAACAATAACATCGGGCTACAGACAGCAACTGCACAGACTTTTCTTGACCGAATATCCACATCTGCAATTACTTGTTTCAGAACAGAGAGTAATTGACCAAAAAAGAGTTATTACCAAGAACAATCGTCTCACACCTCTCGAATTGCAAACCATCAAGGACACAGTGGCTGTTGAACTGAACATAGACCAACCAAACAATAGAAACAATAAAGCAGATACCGAACCGGCCTCACACACACAACCACCCAGTCGAACACAACAAGACCCACCACCCAGGAGGAGCATAATGCAAAATAATATTGCTAGTACCGCGCAACACCATATCACAGATAGACAACAACATGAATCACTCGCCACCCTCAACGACATCCACACAACATCACCCCGAATCACCTCTCATACAAACACTTAAAGCAAAAATGGAGTCACATCTAGCTCGATGGTCAGGCACCGACCCCACAACAAGAAATCCCATCCCTCGTTTTTAATCTTCAGACAGAGCACCCAACCAATCCTCAACACACTAAACAAGCACATAATACCTCAGTATATAACAGACTTAAGCACAATCGAAGACATTCACACAATAATATACGCAGCAGCAATCACCACTCTAACACAAAATAATCAAAAAAATCCCTCAACGACAAGGAAACCCCAACAGGACAAAACCAAAATTCAAATGGCAAATAAGAATAGAAAACAAAATTAACAACATCAGGAGAGATCTAGGACATCTTACCCAGTTTATAAGCGGGAACGCGTCCAAACGTGTTACACAGGGGGCAAACAAGATCAAATCTAAGTCTCCCCCAACAGAACACTGCCAGAAATCCTCGATACCTTGAAACAAAAACTATCTGTATATGCCGCAAGACTCCGTAGATACAAAGAATCAAATGAGAGGAAAGACACCAACAACCTCTTCCGAAGAAGCGAAAAACAGTTCTACCGGAAAACTATGTACAACAAACAGATAGCAGTGACTGAACCACCAAACAAGCAAGAACTCACTCAGAGAATTATTGGAAAAGTAACTGGTCAGAACCCAAACTACACAATAATAACACCCCCTGGATCAAAGCCGAAGAAGACAAACATAAACATGTGACAGAACAAAAAAATACCATATTTAAATACACAAGAAATTACAGAAACTATCAAACACACGCACAACTGGAAATGTCCTGGAATAGACAATATACAAAACTTCTGGTACAAACAGTTTACCACCACACACGAAGCACTCACACACCAAATCAACAAAGCCATTCTACATCCACACACATTCCCACTTTTCCTCACACAAGGAATAACATACGTTAAACCCAAATGCTCAGACACACCACAAACCCGTCAAACTACCGACCCATTACCTGTCTTCCAACCCTATACAAGATCATCACAGCCACAATTTCGAAGAAAATAGAACAACACCTAACAGACAACAATAATCCTCACAGAAGAGCAGAAGGGATGCAGGAAAAATAGTCGAGGATGCAAAGAGCAGCTGATTATAGATAGCGTGATTATGGAACAAACCAGAAAAAGAACACAGAAACCTTCACATCGGTTACATAGACTACAAAAAAGCCTTCGACTCCATACCCCACAGCTGGTTAATCAGGGCCCTAGAAATCTATAAAATCAACCAACACCTCAGGCAGTTTCTCGCGCAAATTATGAAAACATGGAAAACCAAAATACGCCTAGAAACACAAACCGAACGGATCCAAACCGAAGAGCTGTTACATCAGACGGGGTATATTTCAGGGAGACTCGCTCAGTGCTCTATGGTTTTGCCTCTGTCCTCAATCCACTCTCAAATATACTAAACAGAACAGAGCATGGCTTCAATATCAGACACCAAAAAGTGAATCAACATAAAATAAACCACCTCCTATATATGGACGACATAAAACTCTACGCTGCCACACAAACACAGCTGAAAGAACTCCTCAAAATCACAGAAATATTCACCTTAGATGTCAATATGGAATTTGGTATAAGTAAATGCAAAGTGCTCCACATCAACAAAGGCCAATGGAAGTACCACCATGAGACAGAAACCATCAACAATGAAACACTCGATAACATGTTCGACAAAGAAACATATAAATATCTAGGCTTCCAACAAAGCACCAAACTCAACCACACTCACATCAAAACAGAGCTCAGAACCGAATTCAAAAACAGACTGACGAAACTTTTACAAACAAAACTCAACTCTAAGAATCTCACTAAAGCCATCAACACGTTCGCTATACCTATACTCACATATTCGTTTTGGTATCATCAAATGGTCACAAACAGACATAGAAAATATTCACATCCTTATACGATCTCAATTCACCAAATACAGGAAATTACACCCCAACGCATGCAAAGAAAGACTTACCATCGAGAGGAAGGCAGGAGGAAGAGGAATTATAGACATCAGATCATTACACACAAAACAAATACAAACACTTAGGAAATTCTTTCACACCAAGCAAACCAGCCTCCACACAGCAACAGTCAAAGCAGACAAAAACTATACACCACTCGACTTATCCCGGGCAGACCACCCAGCAGATACACACAGTCACACCCAATTACAACAGGAAAAGATGAAAACGTGGTCAGAAAAAAACACTCCACGGAAAACACAGATATCACATAGAACAAGACCATGTAAATAAAAAACAATCATATAAACTGGTTACGGGATGGGGCAGCTATTCCCGGAAACAGAAGGCTTCTTACTTGCCATCCAGGATAAAGTTATATTAACCAGAAACTACCAAAGCATATCATCAAAAGACCCAACTATTACAGAAGACAGATGCAGAAAATGCCACCAGCAGAAAGAAACGATCGAACACATAACAAGTGGATGTAAAGTATTAGCCGAACGGAATACACAGCCAGACATGACTCAGCGGCAAAAGTAGTTCACCAAGCACTAGCCACAACATACAAGCTCATAGAAACACACAGATCCCTACTAACAAATACACACCAACATCCGTATTTGAAAATAAAAGATTACAAACTCTACTGGGACAATCAGTATCCATACAGATAAAACAGTCTCCGCCAATAGACCCGATATTACTTTTCAGTGCAAAAAAGAAAAAGTCACCTATCTAATTGACATAGCTGTCCCCAACGACACACAAACATCCAAACGAAATACACAGAAAAAATTTCCAAATACACAGACCTTGCAACGGAAATAAAAAGGCTATGGAAACAAGAAAAAAGTCATCATTGTCCCCCTCATTATATCAGCCACAGGCCTTACACCAACAACACTTTCACACCACACTTAGTACAATTAGGACTCAACACAAACATACACAAAAACATTCAGAAGTCAGTGATTTTGAAAACATGTAACATTGTCAGATCATTCCTTAATACACAATGGTAATGCGTTTGTGCTGACTTGGTTTACGCCCGTCAGCCAAACATGGAACCACATTGACCAAATGTGAGAAAGAAGAACTTTTTTTTTAATAATAATAATAATAATAAAGATCCGACATTGTAGGTGATGGAAATTGCCTTTTCCCGTGCAGTTAGCTTACACTTGTATGGCCACCAAAACCATCATGAGAAACTCCGAGAGGTTGCTCTAAGATATTTACAACAAAACTGGTCGGAACTTCACACATTTTCATTAATTGAAGTCGACGATATAAAAGACTTCAATAACTACTATAATTATATGAGGAAAAATGCACCTATGGAACGAGCCTAGAGATACTTGCCCTCTCGGAAACACAAAATAGCAACTTTCATATATTCTCAAAACAACGAAGAACAAGACATACAAAAATAACGTTTACGGACAGACCAACAATAATAAGCACGGGAAAATACAACAAAACTATTTACCTTTTTACTAACAGGCAACCCAATGTCGGGTCACTTTGAGCTTCTGACACCACAAAACATTGAGAACATTCCAGACAACAGCAGACCAATAAAAGAAGCATCGGGCGAGCGACGTAACGGTCGAGAACGTCGCGGGAAATGGCAGCTCGACCAAAACGATGAAGACCGGGCAACCGAAAATGGACCTGCCAAAAGTGTTGTGCCGGCGAGTAAGCCGACACCCACCAAAGGCGGGAAAGTCACAGCAACGCATGAGTTGCACCACAGGAATCAATGAACACGCCATGCGTTGCTGTAATGAAATCACACCTGACAAAGAAATCACTGACAAGAGAATCACTCGCCGCTTGGACCCACCACCACCAATCCCAAGCGCAACCGACGTAGATGCGGGACAAATACAACCACCAAGCCAGGCCAAACCGCGTATGTTTTGCAAGGACAAACATGCAACTACCAAGGCTGGCAAACCAAGACAGCGGTTAAAGTGGACAGATGAAATGAATAGAACAGTGATGCGCTTACTACTACACCGCCACCAAACTAGAAACAGTGACATCAGGCTACAGACTGGAACTACACAGACTTTTCTTGACCGAATATCCACATCTGCAATTACTTGTTACAGAACAGAGAGTAATAGACCAAAAAAGAGTTATTACCAAGAACAATCGCCTCACACCTTTCGAACTGCAAACCATCAAGGATACAGTAGCTGCTGAGCTGAGCACGGACCAAGTAGCTGCTGAACTGAACACAGACCAACCAAACAATAGAAACAGTAAAAGCAAATACCCGAACCAACTCTCACACACACAACCACCCAGTCGAAAACAACAAGACCCACCACCCAGCAGGAGCATAACTCAAAATAATATTTCAATACAAATAACAAGCACCACACGACACCATATTACAGACGACAAAAATGAAATGACTCACCATCCTCAACAACATCTGCACAACATAACCCCGAATCATCTCTCATACAAACACTCAAAGCAGAAATGCAGTCATATTCTAGCTCGATGGTCAGGCACCGACCCTACAACAAGAAATCCCATCCCTCGTTTAATCTTCAAACAGAGCACACAAATAATCCTCAACACAATAAACAATCACATAATACCACAGTACATAACAGACTTAAGCACGATCGAAGACATTCACACAATAATATATGCCAGGGCAGCAATCACCACTATAACACAAAATAATCAAAAAACTCCCGCAACGACAAAGAGACCCCAACACAGAAAACCTAAATTTAAATGGCAAATAAGAATAGAAAAACAAAATCAACAACATCAGAAGAGATCTGGGACACCTTACCCAGTTTATGAACGGGAACGCATCCAAACGTGTCACACAGGGTGAGTAACAAGATCAAATCTAAATCTCTCAACCGAACACTGCCAGAAATCGTTGATACTTTGAAACAAAACTATCCGTATATGCTGCAAGACTCCGTAGATACAAAGAATCAAACGAGAGGAAAGACACCAACAACCCTCTTCCGAAGAAGCGAAAAACAGTTCTACCGAAAAACTATGTACAACGAGCAGACAGTAGTAACTGAACCACCAAACAAACAAGAACTCGCAGATTATTGGAAAACTGTCTGGTCAGAACCCAAACTACATAATAATAACACACCCCTGGATGAAAGCCGAAGAAGATAAACACAAACGTGTGACAGAACAAGAAAATTCCACACTAACTACAGAAGAAATTACAGAAACAATCAAACACACACACAACTGGAAATGCCCTGGGATAGACAATATACAAAACTTCTGGTACAAACAGTTTACCACCACACACGAAGCACTCACACACCAAATCAACAAAGCCATTCTACAACCACACACATTCCCCACGTTTTCTTACACAAGGAATAACATACATCAAACCCAAAAGTTCAGACACCACAAAACCCGTCAAACTACCGACCTATCACCTGTCTTCCTACCCTATACAAGATCATCACAGCCACAATTTCCAAGAAAATAGAACAACACCTAATAGACAACAATATTCTCACAGAAGAGCAGAAGGGATGCAGGAAAAATAGTCGAGGATGCAAAGAACAGCTGATCATAGATAGCGTGATTATGGGACAAACCAGAAAAAGAACACAGAAACCAATCACTATCGCGTTACATAGACTATAAAAAAGCCTTCGACTCCATACCCCACAGATGGTTAATCAGAGCCCTAGAAATCTATAAAAATCAACCAACACCTCAGGCAATTTCTCGCGCAAATTATGAAAACATGGAAAACCAAAATACGCCTAGAAACACAAACCGAACGCATCCAAACAGAAGAGCTGTACATCAGACGGGGTATATTTCAGGAGACTCGCTTAGCGCTCTATGGTTTTGCCTCTGTCTCAATCCACTCTCAAATATAACTAAACAGAACAGAGCATGGCTTTCAATATCAGACACCAAACAAAGTGAATCAACATAAAATAAAAACCACCTCCTATATATGGATCACATAAAACTCTACGCTGCCACAAAAACACAGCTGAAAGAACTCCTCAAAATCACAGAAATATTCACCTTAGATGTCAATATGGGAATTTGGTATAAGTAAATGCAAAAGTGCTCCACATCAACAAAGGCCAAGGAAGTACCACCATGAGACAGAAACCATCAACAATGAAACACTCGATAACATGTTCGACAAAGAAACATACAAATATCTAGGCTTCCAACAAAGCACCAAACTCAATCCACACTCACATCAAAACAGAGCTCAGAACCGAATTCAAAAACACACAGACTGACGAAACTTTACAAAACAAAACTCAACTCTAAGAATCCACTAAAGCCATCAACACGTTCGCTATACCTATACTGACATATTCATTTGGTATCATCAAATGGTCACAAACAGACATAAAAATATCACATCCTTATACGATCTCAATTCACCAAATACAGAAATTACACCCCAACGCATGCAAAGAAAGACTTACCTTCGAGAGGAAGGCAGGAGGAAGAGGAATTATAGACATCAGATCATTACACACAAAACAAATACAAAGCACTCAGGAAATTCTTTCACACCAAGCAAACCAGCCTCCCACACAGCAACAATCAAAGCACGGACAAAAACTATACCCCACTCGACTTATCCCGGGTAGACCACGCAGCAGATACACACAGTCACACCCAATTACAACAGGAAAAGATGAAAAACGTGGTCAGAAAAAACACTCCACGGAAAACACAGATACCACATAGAACAAGACCATCGTAAATAAAAAAACAATCATACACCTGGTTACGGGATGGGCAGCCTATTCCTCCCGAAAACAGAAGGCTTCTACTTGCCATCCAGGATAAAGTCATATTAACCAGGAACTACCAAAAGCATATCATCAAAAAGACCCAACTATTAACAGAAGACAGATGCAGAAAATGCCAACCAGCAGAAAGAAACGATCGAACACATAACAAGCCGATGTAAAATATATTAGCCGGAACGGAATACACACCAGACATGATTCAGCTGCAAAAGTAGTTCACCAAGCACTGGCCACAACATACAAACTCATAGAAAAACACAGATCCCTACTACAAATACACGCCAACATCCATACTTGAAAATGAAGATTACAAGCTCTACTGGGACATCGGTATCCATACAGATAAAACAGTCTCCGCCAATAGACCCGATATTACTTTTTCAGTGCGAAAAAAGGAAAAGTCACCTATCTAATTGACATAGCTGTCCCAACGACACAAACATCCAAACGAAATACACAGAAAAAATTTCCAAATAAACAGACCTTGCAACGGAAATAAAAAGGCTATGGAGACAAGAAAAAGTCATCATTGTCCCCCTCATTATATCAGCCACAGGCCTTACACCAATAACATTCACACCACACTTAGTGCAATTAGGACTCAACACAGACATACACAAAAACATTCAGAAGTCAGTGATTTTGAAAACATGTAACATTGTCAGGTCATTCCTTAATACGGAATGGTAATAGCGTTTGTGCTGACTTGGTTTTGGTCGCCCGTCAGCCAAACATGGAACCACATTGACCAAATGTGAGAAAGAATAACATTTTTGTAATAATAATAATAATAACCCATCAGGGGCTAGGGGAATCCCAGGATTCTCCTAGTACGGGCATTGACGATCCCGAGGTACCTGAGTCATGTTGTGCTGTCTTGTGTTGTCCAGATTATGTGTAATAAAAATGCAATCTTAAGGTGTTTACCGTGCCGAGAAGATGAATGGCTCAGCGTTTATGAGTCGCGAACGGTTCCCCCGGATACCGGGCGCCCTCCGGAAGTAAGTAGCCTTGCTGTGGCATCCAGGCTCTGCCGCAGTCGACCCTTCGTTCCTAGGATACTCGTGGGAATACTATGTTAAATAATAATAATTATAATAATGAAAATGGAAGGGTGTTTGCGGAGGCGGACCCCTGTCGTACAAACAGCAACACCACAACAACAACAACCACAGACGAACCAAACAACCGCCTCAGCCGAAAATACTCCCGATAGTTTTACCAGATCCGACATTGTAGGTGATGGAAATTGCCTTTTCCGTGCAGTTAGCTTACACTTATATGGCCACCAAAACTATCATAAAAAACTCCGAGAGGTTGCTCTAAGATATTTACAACAAAACTGGTCGAAACTTCACACATTTCCATTAATTGAAGTCGACGATATAAAGACTTCAATAACTATTATAATTATATGAGGAAAAATGGCACCTATGGAACGAGCCTAGAGATATTTGCCCTCTCGGAAACACAAAATAGCAACTTTCATATCTTCTCAAAACAACGAAGAACAAGACATATAAAAATAACTTTTACGGACAGACCAACAATAATAAGCACGGGAAAATACAACAAAACCATTTACCTTCTACTAACAGGCAACCCAATGTCGGGACACTTTGAGCTTCTGACACCACAAAACATTGAAAACATTCCAGAGAACAGCAGACCAATAAAAGAAGCATCGGGCGAGCGACGTAACAGTCGAGGACGTCGCGGGAAATGGCAGCTCGACCAAAACGATGAAGACCAGGCAACTGAAAATGGACCTGCTAAAAGTGTTGTGTCGGCGACTAAGCCGACACCCACCAAGGCGGGAAAATCACAGCAGCGCATGAGTTGTACCACAGGAATCAACGAACATGCCATGCGTTGCTGTAATGAAAACACAAAACCTGACAAAGAAATCACTGAGAAGAGAATCACTCGCCGCTTGGACCCACCAACACCAATCCCAAGCGCAACCGACGTAGATGCGGGACAAACACAACCACCAAAGTCAGGCCAGGGCTCGTATGTTTTGCAAGGACAACACGCAACTACCAAGGCTGGCAAACCAAGACAGCGGTTAAAGTGGACGGATGAGATGAATAGGACTGTGATGCGCTGTTACTACACCGTCACCAAACTCGAAACAATAACATCGGGCTACAGACCGGAACTGCACAGACTTTTCTTGACCGAATATCCACATCTGCAATTACTTGTTTCAGAACAGAGAGTAATAGACCAAAAAAAGAATTATTACCAAGAACAATCGTCTCACACCTCTCGAATTGCAAACCCTCAAGGACACAGTGGCTGTTGAACTGAACACAGACCAACCAAACAATAGAAACAATAAAGCAGATTCCGAACCAGCCTCACACACACAACCATTCAGTCGAACACAACAAGACCCACCACCCAGGAGGAGCATAACGCAAAATAATATTGCGAGTACCGCGCAACACCATATCACAGACAACAACATGAATCACTTGCCACCCTCAACAACAACATCCACACAACATCACCCCGAATCACCTCTCATACAAACACTTAAAGCAAAAATGGAGTCACATCTAGCTCGATGGTCAGGCACCGACCCCACACCAAGAAATCCCATCCCTCGTTTTAATCTTCAAACAGAGCACGCAACCAATCCTCAATACACTAAACAAGCACATAATACTTCAGTATATAACAGACTTAAGCACAATCGAAGACATTCACACAATAATATACGCAGCAGCAATCACCACTATAACACAAAATAATCAAAAATTCCCTCAACGACAAGGAAACCCCAACAGGACAAAACCAAAATTCAAATGGCAAATAAGAATAGAAAGCAAAATCAACAACATCAGGAGAGATCTAGGACATCTTATCCAGTTCATAAGCGGGAACGCGTCCAAACGTGTCACACAGGGGGCAAACAAGATCAAATCTAAGTCTCCCAACAGAACACTGCCAGAATTCGTCGATACCTTGAAACAAAAAAACTATCTGTATATACCGCAAGACTCCGTAGATACAAAGAATCAAATGAAAGGAAAGACACCAACAACCTCTTCCGAAGAAGCAAAAAACAATTCTACCGGAAAACTATATACAACAAACAGATAGCAGTGACTGAACCACCAAACAAGCAAGAACTCACAGATTATTGGAAAAGTATCTGGTCAGAACCCAAACTACACAATAATAAGACCCCCTGGATCAAAGCCGAAGAAGACAAACATAAACATGTGACAGATCAAGAAAATCCCACATTAAATACACAAGAAATTACAGAAACTATCAAACACACACACAACTGGAAATGTCCTGGAATAGACAATATACAAAACTTCTGGTACAAACAGTTTACCACCACACACGTAGCACTCGCACACCAAATCAACAAAGCCATTCTACAACCACACACATTTCCCACTTTCCTTACACAAGGAATAACATACGTTAAACCCAAAAGCTCAGACACCACAAACCCGTCAAACTACCGACCTATCACCTGTCTTCCAACCCTATACAAGATCATCACAGCCACAATTTCGAAGAAAATAGAACAACACCTAACAGACAACAATATTCTCACAGAAGAGCAGAAGGGATGCAGGAAAAATAGTCGAGGATGCAAAGAGCAGCTGATTATAGATAGCGTGATTATGGGACAAACCAGAAAAGAACACAGAAACCTACACATCGGTTACATAGACTATAAAAAAGCCTTCGACTTCATACCCCACAGCTGGTTAATCAGAGCCCTAGAAATCTATAAAATCAACCAACACCTCAGGCAGTTTCTCGCGCAAATTATGAAAACATGGAAAACCAAAATACGCCTAAAAACACAAACCGAACGCATCCAAACAGAAGAGCTGTACATCAGACGGGGTATATTTCAGGGAGACTCGCTCAGCGCTCTATGGTTTTGCCTCTGTCTCAATCCACTCTCAAATATACTAAACAGAACAGAGCATGGCTTCAATATCAGACACCAAAAAGTGAATCAACATAAAATAAACCACCTCCTATATATGGACGACATAAAACTCTACGATGTCACACAAACACACCTAAAAAAACTCCTCAAACTCACAGAAATATTCACCTTAGATGTCAATATGGAATTTGGTATAAGTAAATGCAAAGTGCTCCACATCAACAAAGGCCAATGGAAGTGCCACCATGAGACAGAAACCATCAACAACGAAACACTTTCAATTCACATTCACATCCTTATACGATCTCAATTCACCAAATACAGGAAATTACACCCCAACGCATGCAACATCCATACTTGAAAATGAAGATTCCAAGCTCTACTGCGACATCGGTATCCATACAGATAAAACAGTCTCCGCCAATAGACCCGCTATTACTTTTCAGTGCAAAAAAGGAAAAAGTCACCTATCTAATTGACATAGCTGTCCTCAACGACACAAACATCCAAACGAAATACACAGAAAAAATTTCCAAATACACATACCTTGCAACGGAAATAAAAAGGCTATGGAGACAAGAAAAAGTCATCATTGTCCCCCTCATTATATCAGCCACAGGCCTTACACCAATAACATTCACACCACATTTAGTACAATTAGGACTCAACACAAACATACACAAAAACATTCAGAAGTCAATGATTTTGAAAACACGTAACATTGTCAGGTCATTCCTTAATACATAATGGCGTTTGTGCTGACTTGGTTTTGGCCCGTCAACCAAACAAGGAACACATTGATCAAATGTGAGAAAGAAGAACTTTTGTAATAATAATAATAATAATAACAATAAACAATTTTATTCAAAGTATGCAATATACAGTGAATAGAACAGAGTGTAGCTGAATAAAGATACAAGAAAAAAAACCCTAATTTAACTGAAGGAAAATATATGTCCATCTGTCTTTACCCTTGCCCCTAGGCAGCAACACACTAACACATTCACAATCAAATAATAATAATAATGCAGAGATTCAGAAGACCGGTAGATGGGTACCACATGAGTTGAACGACAGGCAAATGGAAAAGCGCAAAAACACGTATGACATTTTGCTCGCTCGGTACAAAAGGAAGTCGTTTTTGCATCGTATAGTTACAGGGGATGAAAAGTGGATTTATTTTGAGACTCCCAAGCGCAAAAAATCATGGGTAGAGCCAGGCGCACCATCCACATCGACCGCAAGACCGAATCGCTTTGGCAGAAAGACGATGCTCTGTGTTTGGTGGGACCAGAGGGGCGTGGTCTATTATGAGCTGTTAAAACCAGGGGAAACGGTTAATACTAAACGTTGCCAACAACAATTGACCGATTTGAACCGTTCGCTGCTTGCGAAAAGGCCAGAATACCGAAAGAGGCAGACAAAGTCATTTTTCTTCATGTCAATGCTCCATCACATTCGGCAAAACCAGTTTGCGACACGTTGGAAGCAGTCAGCTGGGAAGTTCTATCCCATGCGGCTTACTCACCAGACTTGGCTCCTTCCGATTATCACTTGTTTGCATGCAAAGAGAGACTTACCATCGAAAGGAAGGCAGGAGGAAGAGGAATTATAGACATCAGATCATTACACACAAAACAAATACAAGCACTTAGGAAATTCTTTCACAGCAAGCACACCAGCCTCCACACAGCGACAGTGAAAGCAGACAAAAACTACACACCTCTCGACTTAGCCCGGGCAGACCACTCAGCAGACTCACACAGTCACACCTAATTACAACAGGAAAAGATGAAAACGTGGTCAGAGAAAACACTTCACGGAAACATAGAACAAGACCACGTAAATAAAAAACAATCATACACCTGGTTACAGGATGGGCAGCTATTCCCTGAAACAGAAGGCTTCTTACTTGCCATCCAGGATAAAGTCATATTAACCAGAAACTACCAAAAGCATATCATCAAAGACCCGACTATTGCAGAGGACAAATGTAGGAAATGCCACCAGCAGAAAGAAACGATCGAACACATAACGAGCGGATGTAAAATATTGGCCGGAACAGAGTACACAGCCAGGCATGATTCAGCTGCCAAAGTAGTTCACCAAGCACTAGCCACAACATACAAACTCATAGAAAACACAGATCCCTACTACAAATACACGCCAACACCCATACTTGAAAATGAAGATTACAAGCTCTACTGAGACATCGGTGTCCATACAGATAAAACAGTCTCCGCCAATAGACCCGATATTACTTTTCAGTGCAAAAAAGGAAAAGTCACCTATCTAATCGACATAGCTGTCCCCAACGACACAACATTCAAACGAAATACACAGAAAAAATTTCCAAATACACAGACCTTGCAACGGAAATAAAAAGGCTATGGAAACAAGAAAAAGTCATCATGGTCCCCCTCATTATATCAGCCACAGGCCTTACACCAACAACATTCACACCATACTTGGTACAATTGGGACTCAACACAAACATACACAAAAACATTCAGACGTCAGTGATTTTGAAAACATGTAACATTGTCAGGTCATTCCTTAATACACAATGGTAATAGCGTTTGTGCTGACTTGGCTTGGGCCCGTCAGCCAAACATGGAACCACATTGACTAAATGTGAGAAAGAAGAAATTTTTTGTATAATAATAATAATACAGAACAGAGCATGGCTTCAATATCAGACACTAAAAAGTGAATCGACATAAAATAAACCACCTCCTATATATGGACGACATAAAACTCTATGCTGCCACACAAACACAGCTGAAAGAACTCCTCAAAATCACAGAAATATTCACCTCAGATGTCAATATGGAATTTGGTATAAGTAAATGCAAAGTGCTCCACATCAACAAAGGCCAATGGAAGTGCCACCATGAGACAGAAACCATCAACAATGAAACACTCGATAACATGTTCGACAAAGAAACATACAAATATCTAGGCTTCCAACAAATCACCAAACTCAACCACACTCACATCAAAACAGAGCTCAGAACCGAATTCAAAAACAGACTGACGAAACTTTTGCAAACAAAACTCAACTCTAAGAATCTCACTAAAGCCATCAACACGTTCGCTATACCTATACTCACATATTCATTTGGTATCTTCAAATGGTCACAAACAGACATAGAAAATATTCACATCCTTATACGATCTCAATTCACCAAATACAGGAAATTACACCCCAACGCATGCAACATCCATACTTGAAAATGAAGATTACAAGCTCTACTGGGACATCGGTATCCATACAGATAAAACAGTCTCCGCCAATAGACCCGCTATTACTTTTCAGTGCAAAAAAGGAAAAGTCACCTATCTAATTGACATAGCTGTCCCCAACGGCACAAACATCCAAACGAAATACACAGAAACATACTTTGCAACGGAAATAAAAAGGCTATGGAGACAAGAAAAAGTCATCATTGTCCCCTTCATTATATCAGCCACAGGCCTTACACCAATAACAGTCACACCACATTTAGTACAATTAGGACTCAACACAAACATACACAAAAACATTCAGAAGTCAATGATTTTGAAAACACGTAACATTGTCAGGTAATTCCTTAATACATAATGGTAATAGCGTTTGTGCTGACTTGGTTTTGGCCCGTCAACCAAACAAGGAACCACATTGATCAAATGTGGGGAAAGAAGAACTTTTTGTAATAATAATAATAATAATAACCCCTCAGGGGCTAGGGGAATCCCAGGATTCTCCTAGTACGGGCATTGACGATCCCGAGGTACCTGAGTCATGTTGTGCTGTCTTGTGTTGTCCAGATTATGTGTAACAAAAACACAATCTTAAGGTGTTTACCGTGCCGAGAAGATGAATGGCTCAGCGTTTATGAGTCGCGAACGCTTCCCCCGGATACCGGGCGCCCTCCGGGAGTAAGTAGCCTTGCTGTGGCATCCAGGCTCTGCCGCAGTCGACCCTTCGTTCCTAGGATACTCGTGGGAATACTATGTTAAATAATAATAATTATAATAATGAAAATGGAAGGGTGTTGCGGAGGCGGACCCCTGTCGTACAAACAGCAACACCACAACAACAACAACCACAGACGAACCAAATAACTGCCTCAGCCGAAACTACTCCCGATAGTTTTACCAGATCCGACATTGTAGGTGATGGAAATTGCCTTTTCCGTGCAGTTAGCTGACACTTGTATGGCCACCAAAACCATCATGAGAAACTCCGAGAGGTTGCTCTAAGATATTTACAACAAAACTGGTCGGAACTTCACACATTTTCATTAATTGAAGTCGACGATATAAAAGACTTCAATAACTACTATAATTATATGAGGAAAAATGACACCTATGGAACGAGCCTAGAGATACTTGCCCTCTCGGAAACACAAAATAGCAACTTTCATATCTTCTCAAAACAACGAAGAACAAGACATACAAAAATAACTTTTACGCACAGACCAACAATAATAAGCACGGGAAAATACAACAAAACTATTTACCTTCTACTAACAGGCAACCCAATGTCGGGACACTTTGAGCTTCTGACACCACAAAACATTGAGAACATTCCAGACAACAGCAGACCAATAAAAGAAGCATCGGGCGAGCGACGTAACGGTGGAGGACGTCGCGGGAAATGGCAGCTCGACCAAAACGATGAAGACCGGGCAACCGAAAATGGACCTGCCAAAAGTGTTGTGCCGGCGAGTAAGCCGACACCCACCAAGGCGGGAAAGTCACAGCAACGCATGAGTTGCACCACAGGAATCAATGAACACGCCATGCGTTGCTGTAATGAAATCACACCTGACAAAGAAATCACTGACAAGAGAATCACTCGCCGCTTGGACCCACCACCACCAATCCCAAGCGCAACCGACGTAGATGCGGGACAAATACAACCTCCAAAGCCAGGCCAAACCGCGTATGTTTTGCAAGGACAACATGCAACTACCAAGGCTGGCAAACCAAGACAGCGGTTAAAGTGGACAGATGAAATGAATAGAACAGTGATGCGCTGTTACTACACCGCCACCAAACTAGAAACTGTGACATCAGGCTACAGACTGGAACTACACAGACTTTTCTTGACCGAATATCCACATCTGCAATTACTTGTTACAGAACAGAGAGTAATAGACCAAAAAAGAGTTATTACCAAGAACAATCGCCTCACACCTTTCGAATTGCAAACCATCAAAGATACAGTAGCTGCTGAACTGAACACAGACCAAGTAGCTGCTGAACTGAACACAGACCAACCAAACAATAGAAACAGTAGAGCAGATACCGAACCAATCTCACACACACAACCACCCAGTCGAAAACAACAAGACCCACCACCCAGCAGGAGCATAACTCAAAATAATATTTCAAAGCAAATAGCAAGCACCACACGACACCATATCACAGACGACAAAATGAATGACTCACCACCCTCAACAACATCTACACAACATCACCCCGAATCACCTCTCATACAAACACTCAAAGCAGAAATGCAGTCACATCTAGCGCGATGGTTAGGCACCGACCCTACAACAAGAAATCCCATCCCTCGTTTAATTTTCAAACAGAGCACACAAATAATCCTCAACACAATAAACAAGCACATAATACCACAGTACATAACAGACTTAAGCACGATCGAAGACATTCACACAATAGCAGCAGCAATCACCACTATAACACAAAATAATCAAAAACTCCCGCAACGACAAAGAGACCCCAACAGCAGAAAACCTAAATTTAAATGGCAAATAAGAATAGAAAACAAAATCAACAACATCAGAAGAGATCTGGGACACCTTACCCAGTTTATGAACGGGAACGCATCCAAACGTGCCACACAGGGTGTAGACAAGATCAAATCTAAATCTCTCAACCGAACACTGCCAGAAATCGTTGATACTTTGAAACAAAAACTATCCGTATATGCTGCAAGACTCCGTAGATACAAAGAATCAAACGAGAGGAAAGACACCAACAACCTCTTCCGAAGAAGCGAAAAACAGTTCTACCGAAAAACTATGTACAACGAGCAGATAGTAGTAACTGAACCACCAAACAAACAAGAACTCGCAGATTATTGGAAAACTGTCTGGTCAGAACCCAAACTACATAATAATAACACCCCCTGGATCAAAGCCGAAGAAGATAAACACAAACGTGTTACAGAACAAGAAAATTCCACACTAACTACAGAAGAAATTACAGAAACAATCAAACATACACACAACTGGAAATGTCCTGGAATAGACAATATACAAAACTTCTGGTACAAACAGTTTACCACCACACACGAAGCACTCACACACCAAATCAACAAAGCCATTCTACAACCATACACATTTCCCAATTTCCTTACACAAGGAATAACATAAGTTAAACCCAAAAGCTCAGACACCACAAACCCGTCAAACTACCGACCTATCACCTGTCTTCCAACCCTATACAAGATCATCACAGCCGCAATTTCCAAGAAAATAGAACAACACCTAACAGACAACAATATTATCACAGAAGAGCAGAAGGGTTGCAGGAAAAATAGTCAAGGATGCAAAGAGCAGCTGATCATAGATAGCGTGATTATGGGACAACCCAGAAAAGAACACAGAAACCTTCACATCGGTTACATAGACTATAAAAAAGCCTTCGACTCCATACCCCACAGCTGGTTAATCAGAGCCCTAGAAATCTATAAAATCAACCAACACCTCAGGCAATTTCTAGCGCAAGTTATGAAAACATGGAAAACCAAAATACGCCTAGAAACACAAACCGAACGCATCCAAACAGAAGAGCTGTACATCAGACGGGGTATATTTCAGGGAGACTCGCTCAGCTGTCTATGATTTCCTCCTATATATGGACGACATAAAACTCTACGCCACAAAAACACAGCTGAAAGAATTCCTCAAAATCACAGAAATATTCACCTTAGATGTCAATATGGAATTTGGTATAAGTAAATGCAAAGTGCTCCACATCAACAAAGGCCAATGGAAGTACCACCATGAGACAGAAACCATCAACAATGAAACACTCGATAACATGTTCGACAAAGAAACATACAAATATCTAGGCTTCCAACAAAGCACCAAACTCAACATCAAAACAGAGCTCAGAACCGAATTCAAGAACAGACTGACGAAACTTTTACAAACAAAACTCAACTCCGAATATCTCACTAAAGCCATCAACACGTTCGCTATACCTATACTCACATATTCGTTTGGTATCATCAAATGGTCACAAACAGACATAGAAAATATTCACATCCTTATACGATCTCAATTCACCAAATACAGGAAATTACACCCCAACGCATGCAAAGAAAGACTTACCATCGAGAGGAAGGCAGGAGGAAGAGGAATTATAGACATCAGATTATTACACACAAAAACAAATACAAGCACTTAGGAAATTCTTTCACACCAAGCAAACCAGCCTCCACACAGCAACAGTCAAAGCAGACAAAAAACCATACCCCACTCGACTTATCCCGGGTAGACCACCCAGCAGATACACACAGTCACATCCAATTACAACAGAAAAAGATGAAAACGTGGTCAGAAAAAACACTCCACGGAAAACACAGATACCATATAAAACAAGACCACGTAAATAAAAAACAATCATACACCTGGTTACGGGATGGGCAGCTATTCCCGGAAACAGAAGGCTTCTTACTTGCCATCCAGGATAAAGTCATATTAACCAGAAACTACCAAAAGCATATCATCAAAGACCCAACTATTACAGAAGACAGATGCAGAAAATGCCACCAGCAGAAAGAAACGATCGAACACATAACAAGCGGATGTAAAATATTAGCCGGAACGGAATACACAGCCAGACATGACTCAGCGGCAAAAGTGGTTCACCAAGCACTGGCCACAACATACAAGCTCATAGAAAACACAGATCCCTACTACAAATACACACCAACATCCGTACTTGAAAATAAAAATTACAAACTCCACTGGGACATCAGTATCCATACAGATAAAACAGTCTCCGCCAATAGACCCGATATTACTTTTCAGTGCAAAAAAGAAAAAGTCACCTATCTAATTGACATAGCTGTCCCCAACGACACAAACATCCAAACGAAATACACAGAAAAAATTTCCAAATACACAGACCTTGCAACGGAAATAAAAAGGCTATGGAAACAAGAAAAAGTCGTCATTGTCCCCCTCATTATATCAGCCACAGGCCTTACACCAACAACATTCACACCACACTTAGTACAATTAGGACTCAACACAAACATACACAAAAACATTCAGAAGTCAGTGATTTTGAAAACGTGTAACATTGCCAGGTCATTCCTTAATACACAATGGTAATGCGTTTGTGCTGACTTGGTATGCGCCCGTCAGCCAAACATGGAACCACATTGACCAAATGTGAGAAAGAAAAACGAGAACAGTCATCATCATAAAGTTAAAAAAAAAAAAAACCCTAATTTAACTGAAGGAAAATATATGTCCATCTGTCTTTACCCTTGCCCCTAGGCGGCAACACACTAACACATTCACAACCAAATAATAATAACAATGCACAACCAAATTATATGATGCACAACCAAATAACAGATAAAAAAAAATGTTATGTCAGTTACAGAAAGCCATGATTTAAGATTAGAAATCTTACATTTCTAGGAACAAGTAAATTCTTCAAGTATTCTGCAATAACAAATGCTTTAGGTACTTTTTGAAACTTTTGACTGATTTAGATTTCAGAATGTCCGGTAGGTTGTTATAAGTTTTAACTAAATTGTAAGTGAAAGACCTTTCAAATATGCCTGTTTTATGAAGTGGGGGCGTGAGTAAGCCTCTGCTTCTTATATTTATATTATGAACGTCAGTCTTGAACGGAATTTTTTTTAAAAAGATACGTAGGTGACTTTGTGCAGATAATTTCATGATACACGGTACAACAATGCAAATATCGTCTTGACTTAATGTCAATCCATTTAGCTTCCTTCAGTTTATAAGTAACTAGATTTCGTTTCTTTATACTGTAGCTAAACCGTAAATTATATTTCTGAATTTTTTGAATTCTTTTTTTGTACCTTCTGCAGTCAAACAGGAGCCGTAAACAACATCACCGTGGTTAAATATAGATAAAATGATAGAATCGCAATGCATGAGTTTTAATTGAGTATTTAATAAATGTCTTGAGTTATAAAGACAGCTAAGTAGACATGTGTTTTTTAAATTTTAAAGTTGAATCCAAAATTAAGCCAAGATTTTTAGCCTCAGCTTTAACAGGTATCCTTTCATTAGAAATATTAACTTCAACTAGTGAAGTGAATCTCTTTACAACAATTGGTCTACCGAACAACATTGCGACACATTTGTTGGGATTAAGTTTCAAATGATGTTAATCCGAAACTCTCTGTATAACCTCCAAATCACCATTTATCAGTCGACAACCGTCAAGCACTGCATTCTCAGAAAAAAAGTAAGACAACTGAGTATCGTCAGCGTACATCTGACAGTTACAGACTTTGAGAAATGACGGAAACAAATGGGTATAAATGCAGAATAGAATAAGGCCCAAAATTGATCCTTGCGGGACGCCTCTGGTCACCCTTTGGAGGTCCGAGAAAGATCCACTCAAGGCAACTCTCTGATGACGATCTTTGAGATATTCTCCAATAAACTTAACAGCGTCTTTGTCCAGACCTACAAACTTCAAGACGTGAATTAAAAGTGAGTGGTCGAGCATGCCAAATGCTTTTGAATAATCGAACAAGATTAAAATAGTACATTTATTTCTATCGATCTCTCTAAATATATGGTCGGTTACATTAAGAAGTGCAGTAGCACAGCACAGCCTAAAGCCAGACTGCACTGTAGGTAAAATATCATACTTTTTTTTATATATTTTACTAGTTGTGATTTTACAATATGTTCAAGAACATTTGATAATACTGGAAGTATGCTTACAGGGCGTAAATCACTATATGCCATTGGGCACAACATGCGCATTTTTCCAGGCGGATCTATATACTGACATCTCGATACAAAAGTTTACAATATGACAAATATATTTTAAAATAAAGGGACAGCAAAAAATGATAAAATCAATAGGAATATTATCAGAACCCACAGCTTTTGTCCTTATTCGACACAAAGCTTTTGAGATTTCGGTTTCAGTAACCAAAGGTTTAAAGCAGTCTTATTTGAGTTTTTAGTTATGTAATAATTTTTAGCATCGAGATCAGGGTTTTTAATTTGAGGTACTGAATTGACAAAATATTGATTTATTTCGTTCGGATTACAAAGATTGTCAGGAAGTTTTTTATTTTTAGTTTTAATAATATTTAAGTTTTTAAGTGCTTTCCATTTTTTTTTGGGCTTGAATTTATTATAACGCTTTGAATATATACTTTTTTTCCTTTTTTTTTCCCCTTCTTATTGCGTTGTTAGTAATATTTCTGTAGTTTCTGTAGATATTAAAGTCCTCCGGCTTTTTTGTTCTTCTATATTTACATTTGGCCTTATCTCTTAGTCTAATAAGTTTCCTTAAAACTATCGTCTTTAGCGGTGCGTGTACGTCCATTAGGCTAATAAATTTTCATTGAAAAAAGTTACTTTTTATCAATGTTATCCAAATCGTAAATGTTTTTCCATGGAATAGACTTTAGGTGGTTAATCAAAACCTCTGAATTAATATTTTTAAAATTTCTAGAGGTGTGTGTCATCGGAAGAGGTTTCTGAATTTCTATATTCATAATACAAAAAGTTAATTCGTGATCCGATATGCTCACAGAACAGACACTATTAAATGATCTATTAAAGTAGAGGTGCCATTTATTATGCGTGTATGTTGGTTGATAATTTGAAGCAATCCACAGCTCTCAAGCATACTTCGATAAAAGTCAATAACAGAATCTTCTATTAAATTTAAATTTAAATATAACAACAAAAATATCAGAAGTAATAGAAGCCCTAAAAGCATGCTTAATTTACATGTATCAAATATTTGGTATCTACGTAATATATTTTATTGCGACCTAATTTTTTACACATCTCATCAATCACCTTAAATCGACTTTTAATATCACCAATAAACAACTTTAAATTACAAAACTTTATCGTTCCCAGTTTTGATTTTCTCATGTTCCAACAAAATAACCATAATATAAACTTCTATTCTGGAAAATGGGATGTTTTTCACAAACTTTACTTTAAGAAAGGATAATCCACTATAAATTTTGGCTTTATGGGGTGCGTATGACATTTTTTATTACGTTTTAAAAACATTTCTCCAATTAAGTAAAGGAAAGTTTATTTACATAAAAATTATTGAGTCTTGGAATAAACACTTTAGTTTAATTCATAATTTCCACAATATTTTAAAAGTTGTGACAATTGTTTCGATACATAGATAATCGTTAAATAAGAAATCAGATGTATAAACAAGCTATATATACATTAAATATTACAATAAATAAACTCTAAAGTACCACTATAGTATCTAAACAGATTACTTTAATTGGTACCATAAACTAATTTAACTTTCACAATGGGGAACTATTTAAATCAATTTGTTCACTTAATAAATTTTATTATTTTATTTTAAGGTATAGTGGTAGCAGAACAGCATGGCTTCATGGGAGGTAGGTCGATGGTCATCAACTTGATTACCTATGCGAATGCTCTGGTGGATACCTTGGAGAAGAGATACTGAATGGACTCGATCTACATCGACTTCTCCAAGGCATTTGACAAGGTTAGCCATCAAAAACTGTTAGCAAAACTTAGAGCGATGGGGTTTCATGAGCGCTCTGCAAAGTGGCTTGAGAGTATGTTGGTGGGGGACGCTCACAGAGAGTGAGGATAGGAGATTTTATATCCGGTAGTACCGAGGTGACTTCAGGAGTTCCTCAAGGTGGGCACTGTGCTCCACTACTATTTAACATCTTTATTAATGACATTCGTCAGGCTGTTCCTGACCGCAGCTTTCTCTTGTTTGCGATTGACTTATTATTGTACCGTGAAATTGTGACTGAGGCGGACTGCATGAAGCTGCAGGAGAGCTTGAAACTGTTTGTACATTGGTGCAATAATAATGGATTGTCTTTAAACCCTAGGAAGTGTAGTACGATTAGCTTTTGTAGGAAAAGGAATAAAATAGCCTTTCAGTATAAGCTTGGCGATGAGGACTTGTTAAGGGTCAGTTCTTTGAAGGATTTGGGTGTCATAATGGATGCTCAGTTGTCGTTTAGGGAACACTATTCTTGCATGACTAGAAGGGAATTCCAAATGTTGGGACTTCTTTTTAGTATCGAAAGAGATCTATCTATTAACTCAACGAAGAAGCTATACTGTTCTCTGGTAAGATCTCACCTTGATTATGCATCAACGGTATGGTCACCTTACTATAGTGTTCATAGCGCGGAGATCAAACATGTCCAGAATAAATTTATTAGATATTGCTCTTATAGATTGGGGTTGGTTGGTGACAGTGAAGCCCTTGCTAGTATGCTTGGTCTGCGGACATTAGAGGACAGGAGAAGGATGTCAGATCTTTGCACCATATTTAAATTGATGAATGGTGTTATTGATTGTCCACCCCTCTTAAGGCAGATACAGTTGAAGGTTCCAGAACGAATGATATATTTGTCATCGGTCATCATGGTACTAACTATGGAATTCATTATCCATTAGCAAGATCCTTGGTCTTCCTAAATAATAATCCTTTCATTGATCCATTCGGAGGCTCGCTGTCTGGTTTTAACGGGCAAGTCATTAAAGTGGTGTGTGACCACTGATATGTTTCCTGTTTATTAGGTTAGGTGTTTTGAATTGTGATGTTATATCATTTTTAGTGTTCCGTACGGAACACTTATAAGATCACTTTGGTGTCTGTCTGTCTGTCACACCCGATTTTCTCCGAAACTATTTGACATAGAAAGTTGAAATGTGGTAATAATACAGGAAGTGATGGCCTCATCTGAGCCATGTAGTTTTGAGAGTTAAATTTTGACTTAAGGGGTTAGTTTTGGGGGATGAAATCGGAAGTGTGGTGTCAAATGAAAGTTTGTGAAAAACACGAATAAAAATATATATATATATATATATATATATATATATATATATATATATATATATATATATAATGTAATACTTGCGCTCACTTTTCTTTGTATTATTTTTAAAAAATCGCGAAAAATCGCTGTCCCCCCCCCGCCTTATCTCGAAAAGTACTTATCAAAAAATTTTGAAAAAATTCCAAAATATTCTCCAGGGTGTATAGATTGAACGAAAATTATCACGAGTGCATTACCTTTAATAATTTATCTGGTATATAAAAAAAAACAAAAATTTCAAGGTTATCAGATTTCAGTAAAGACTGGAAACAAACTTTGTTGAAAACTCATTTGGGGTGTGTTTTGTGAAGTCACTGATCATTTTATACCTCTGTAACAAAATTTTTTTATTTAAAAAGCAATCAATGTACGGAACACTAATTGAGCATATTCAACTTGGACTTGACCGGTTATTTTTTTTTTTTCTCTATCTCGAATACTTATACTGTACTGTTATTATTACTTATATATTAAATATTATAACTGTTATAATGGGGTTTCCCGTTTATTGATAATAAATAAATAAATAAATAAATTACACATATGTTTATGCTTGTTGATTTCCATTGTTTCTAAAAGGTTTAATTTATGAGATTTATTTTCTAATGTAAAATTTCAAAATTATCATCAAAAAGATGATTTTCATTTAAATGATGAGAAGCATAATTAGAATCAAATTTGTCTTTAAGGTAACATCTTTTATGTTCTTTAATAAGTTTCTCGAAATTTCTACAAATTTGGCCCACCGCATCTGTTTGTAGATTCCTAACGTTGAGTTTTTATTAGTTTTGCTTTTGTTATTCTGGATTAATTTAGTTAAGGTATTATTAGTTTTAAAGGATATTTTTAGACAATTTTTTCAAAATGTTTTCAGTGATATGTGAGAGTTTTGAATTTGTGCCTAGTCGTCTCTTTGACATACATACTTTTACTGCAAAACTCTCACATATACAGGTAATATCACCGCAAAAATTTCGAAAAAAAATTGTTAACTAAGGGTCTAAAAATATCCTTTAAAACTATATATATATATATATATATATATATATATATATATATATATATATATATATATATATAAATATATACATATATATATATATATATATATATATAAATATATATATATATATATATATATATATATATATATATATATATATATATATATATATATAAATATATATAATATATATATATATATATATATATATATATATATATATATATATATATATATATATATATATATATATTTAAGGGTCTCTTACAGCTGACGCTGTCTCCCTTCTCTCAACCTCGCGTGCCATTCTCTTCGATCTTCCCAGTCTTCTTCCTGTAACCCTCTGTTTTCCATTGCCTCATCGACGTCATCCTGCCATGAGCGCCTAGGTCTTCCCCTCTTTCTTCTTCCAATTAGACTCCATCCTGTGATTTTCTTAATCCACCTTCTGTCGTCGCTTCTCCTTACGTGACCATATCATTTCAATCGTTTTTCTTCTATGGCATGTACTGCGTCTCTTGTTATTTCCATTCGCGTTCTTATTTCCTCGATCCTAATCCTATCAGTCCGGGTCACCCTTCAACACCTTCTCCAACATTCCATCACTACCGTATTTATTTTTGATTTATATTTCTTGTTAATGGTCCATGTTTCTGACCCGTATGCCATGATACTTTCAATGATTGTTCTGTATATTCTGACTTTGTTTGCTTTCGTTATATGCTTATCCCATAATATTGAGTTTAACTGTCTGATGCAGGTTCTCGTTTGTCCCAGTCTCGATTTCATTTCTTCTTCGGATGTTGCTTCTTTTGTTATTATGGTGCCCAGGTATTTAAATTTTCCAGTTCCTTTAATTGTTACGTTCTCTTCAATTTCTAGATCTTCTATTTCTCCTGTTTTTAGTTGTTAGGTATTCCGTCTTATTAAAGTTTATGTCTAGCCCAGCTTTGTCATACTCTTCCTTCAGTTTCCTCACCATATAGCTGAGATCTTCTTCGTCCTGTGCCATGACTTGGTCATCTGCGAATCTCAAGCTGTATAAGTAGTCGTCTCTTACATACCTTGACATTTATTCTTCCAGTTTTTTAAGGTCTGTTCCAGGTAGATTTTAAACAGTGTCAGAGAGGTTGTACACCCTTGTAGTAGTCCTTACGTTGTTCTAACTTTGGCCCCTAACTTATTACCAATTTTTACTCTGTTAATATTATTTCTATATATCGCTTTTACTGCTTTTATTAATACTTTGTCGATTCTCATGTTTGACATTGCTTTCCAGAGGTGACTTCTAGCGACTGAATCGTAAGCTTTTCTTATATCGATGAAAGTTAGGTGGATTTCTCTGTTTTTGGCTAGTTTCTTTTTCATCAGTTGCTTGATTGTATATATGTGATCAATACAGGACTTCCCAGTAGTAAATCCTGCTTGGTCTTCCCCTATTTTGCCTTTTATATTGTCTTCTATCTTATTTTTAATTACTTTCCCATACAGTCGTCCAATGCTTGAAATGGTGCTGATGCCTCTATAGTTTTTCACATTTCCTTCGGTGACCTTTTTTAAAAATTGAGACTATGTGCGCTTCGGGCCATTCATTAGGTATTCTTTCTCCATTTATAGCCCTGTGAAACATGCTTCTCATTGTTCGGTGCAGTTTCTCTGATCTGTATTTGATTAATTCATTGACCATTCATCCCGATCCAGCTGCTTTCCGGCTTTTCAATGATTTTGTGGCCTTCTTTACGTCCTCATATTTTATCTCTACCTCCTCATGTTCGTTTTGTTGTTGTTCGTGATCTTCGTCTCTATTCAAGAACCCTGGTCTGTCTTCTGTTAGTAGTTTTTTTATAATAGTTATCCTATTGGCTTCCTTGAATGTATTGCATTTGGGATTTATCTTTGGAGTTTATTTTCATAGCTCTAATCGTTCTCCATGCCTCCGTACTTCGTGTTCCACCTATATAGTGTCCGATGTTTTCACATGCTTTCGCCCATTTTTCATCCTTCTCTTTATTTATTAATCTTTTCGATTCTCTATTTTTCTCTCTATGCCTTCTTAAGTCCTCCTCTGACTTGGTGTTCATCCATTTCTCATAGAGTTTCTTCTTTTCCCCGATGACAATTTTCGTTGTTTCATTAATAGTGTCAATGCGTTGTTTGTTTTCCCTGTCGTCTTCTCCTAAGGCTTCGTAGGCGGCTTCCTTAATACTTTCTTTGACGTGGTCGTATGCGTCTCCTAAACTGTCATACTCAAAATCTGTTAGTTTTTCATCTAGTCTGCGCTTGTAGAGATCTCTTATTGTTTCATCCTGCAACAGTTGTATTTTGAATTTCTTTTCTTTCTTAATTACTTCCGTATACTCTAGATCGTCATCTTTTACTTCGTTTTTTTCTTTTGGCGCTTTATACCATGGAAACTCCAGTTTTGCTAACAATAACCTGTGGTCGGTTCCACATCCTTTAAAACTAATGATACTTTAAATAGATTAATCAAGAATAACAGAAGAAAAACTAATAAAAACCAAAAGTCAGGGGTCTACAAACTTAAATGCAGCTCATGTCCAAACATTTATATTGGCCACACTCGTAGAAATTTCGAGAAGCGTATTGAAAAACATAAAAGGTGTTATTTTAAAGACAAATTTGATTTTAATTACGATTCTCATCTCGGTGTCCTGGAGCCGAATCAAATAAAAATATGGGTGGTTCCAAAATTTTGATGGATGTTGATTCTAGCAGGAATTAAGAACATTTCAAGCCATGATAGAAAAAAAATCCGCTTCACAATTTTAATATTTTTTCTACAAAAAATTATAAAATAACATTGTTTGAGAATTTTATAACAAAAATTCTGTTCTTTGACGTAACAACGTAACACTACATCCTCGTTCAAAGTACATGTCGTTCTCATTAAATACAATTACGAAGTCTTAGAACTTCAAAGTATGAATATCTGAATTTTATTACCTTCCTTACAATTAACCAATTGAACTCAGTTTATTTTAAACTAGAACTTTCGTCAAGCACATTTGCCTCGTGTAATAAAATTAAATATTAAATATTCCCTTCCAGACAGAAATAATAGGGTATATAAAGTATCAGAAGGCATATAGATTTTATATGTCGACGAGACGATAGGGCATAAAACATCTCGAATTAAAATTTAAAACCAACACAAAACAAAAGTTCAACCAATGCAGCAAGAAAACATTTTTTATAAGTAGAGAATCCTCTAATAAAAAGTTGTGCGTCGTTAGTCCCCAGTGATCACATAACAGAAAATTGTGTTTTTAATGTGTTTTGCAACTGAGCTACACTAAAAGGACCGCAGGTTTAAAAATAACCTTTAAAACTACTGATACTTCAAGTAGATTAATCAAGAATAACAGAAGAAAAACTAATAAAAACCAAAAGTCAGGGGGCTACAAACTTAAATGCAAACATTTATATTGGCTAAACTGGTAAAAATTTCGAGAAGCGTATTAAAGAACATAAAAGGTGTTATTTTAAAGACAAATTTGATTTTAATTATGCTTCTCATCTCGGTATCCTGGAGCCGAATCCAATAAAAATATGGTGTGGTTCCAAAATTTTGATGGATGTTGATTCTAGCAGGAATTAGGAACATTTCAAGCCATGATAGAAAAAAATCCGCTCGGCACAATTTTAAAGTGTTACTAATTAAAAAAGAAATGAATAAATTCTGCTGAGGCTAGTTTATATGATTTTCGTATTAAAACAAACCCGAAATTGCTTTTCCCAGCTTATATTCTTTTTTTTTATGGGTCTAGCACACGTGCTACAGGGAAGTCCCTAAAGCGCTACAGGAGCGACACATGTGCGGAGAAAGCGATTCAAGTTGTTCTTGAATCGCTGTAGATTGTACTCGGTCGGAAACACAGTCCTGGGCAAATTATTCCAAAGGGATGATGTTCTCCATATAAAAGACTGCTTGAAGAGCGTTGTACGAGGAGTAACAAGCTGAACCTCATGTGTACTTCTAACATGCACCGCTCTGGGAGGAATTAAGCGGGCCATATCCTTCGAACACTTTCCATGAAAGTACTTGTAGAATAGGCTCAAGTCGCCAATCATTCTTCGATGTTCCAGCGAATCAAGGCCGTCGGTCAGTTTCGGGTCTCCAATCAGACGAACAGCTCTTCTCTGAATAGAATCCAACAAATGCAGTGTATGTTTGGGAGCGGAGCTCCAAACAGGGGAGCAGTATTCCATAGTTGGTCGAATTTGAACTTTGTAAAGAATTAACAGTTGTTGTGGAGTGTAAAGCTTTCTGGTTCGAAATAATATTCCCAACTTTTGAGCAGCTCTCCTTGCTATGCCTGCAACATGTTCATGCCAGGACATATTTGCTCCCAAATTAACGCCCAACAAATTGAGTGACGATGTTAGAGGGATGGAGTGCCCCGACATAACTATGACTTCCTGGTGTCTGCGGATATTCATCTGAGTAGCAGATGTCCGAACGTTCAAAGTGAATGAAGAGATAAGTGTACTGTCATCTGCAAAGCTGTAGATTGGATTCTCGGTCTTTTCCAGAAGATCCTTAATGTAAATGAGAAAGAGAGTAGGAGACAGTATGGCTTGCCGTTGGGAGGGCATTTCTTCGAAAAAGGGATGTAAGCCTCCATACCGCCGGAAACCTCCCTGGCGCAGTCAGATGGGTCGTCGGATCGAAAACAAACGTCTAACCAAGATGAAAAAAAAATGTTTAATATTGTTTATTCCATACCCAATCTAATTTAAAAATATTAAAGAAAATCGTACAAATATCGCGACAATTTGTTGATACAATTTTTAAATTCGATTGCGCATGGGTTAAATAATGTAAAAAAAAATGTAGAAGTTTAAATTAGACATTAAACTTTAAAATAAAAACCACGAACAAATTTCAAGTTTTTTTTTACGAAAATCAATCTATAAAAAAAGCTACCAAACACAAAGTAAGTAAAAGTGACATCTCAGCTCAAAGTAAAAATAAAAAGAAAACCACGACTATAATCGTTTGTATTAATACGTACGTCATTATCGGTTTAAAAGGTATAATATCGTCAATAGTCAAAAATACCCCTTCCATTCATCAACTCCCGCCAGCAAGCTTAATATATTCACTGATTTATTTTCTTACGCTCGCGAGTTAATTGATGCTTGATTTTGAAATAAAAAAAATAATGTGTGAAAAGAAATAACCGGTCAAGTGCAAGTTGAACTTGCACAATTAGTGTTCCGTACGTTGATAAATAAAAAATTTTGTTACGGAGGTATAAAATGATCAGTGACTTCACAAAATACACTCCAATTGAGTTTTCAACAAAGTTTGTTTCCAATCTTTACTGAAAACTAATGACCTTGAAATTTTTGTTTTTTTTTTATATATCAGATAAATTATTAAAGGTAATGCACTCGTGATAATTTTCGTTCAATCTACACACCGTGGAGAATATTCCAGAATTTTTTCAAAATTTTTTGATCAGTACTTTTCGAGATAAGGTAGGGGGACAGCGATTTTTTTCGCGATTTTTTTAAAAATATACAAAGAAAAGTGTGCGCAAGTATTACATTATATATATATATATATATATATATATATATTTTACTCGTGTTTTCACAAGCTTTCATTTAACACCACACTCGATGACCTAATAATTTTTTTTTTCACTTTCGATTTCACCCCCTTAAGTCAAAAATTTAACTTTCAAAACTACACGGCTCTGATGAGGTCATCAACTCCTATATTATTACCAAATTTTAACTTTCTATGACAAATATTTTTGGAGAAAATCAGGTGTGACAGACAGACAGACACCGAAGCCATCTTATAAGTGTTCCGTACGGAACAATAAAAATATTTGTTATCGATCGTATAAAGGTACATGTACATTTATAACATAATACATAAATGGAATAATGTTTATCGAAAAGTAAAATTTAATTTTATATTTATGCTAAGAAAAAGTAATAACTTTGAAATGTATATTATTTAAGTATTTATAATATTATCTATAAATTATACGTAGATACTATACCCTACAATCTACATATGTTTGAAAAACAAAAGAAAAAAAATTTATGTATCATTAGTATCAAAATAAAATTTTTCGTAATATTAATAAGAATTGTTAAATAATGAATAGTACATTTTGATAAATAAAACCAGCTGAAAAGTTTTTTCTTGCGTTTAGATCTGCAGGCTATTGTACTCACACAAAGCTTGTTATAAATGCGTTGCATAATCAGGATGAAATTTTAACACCTTGTAACCCTCCTAATTAATTATGTCAAGTATCGGTAGTTCCAAGCATTTAAGGTACCCGATATTTCTTAAAACAGTATCCATTACATTATACCAGGTACAAAGTAACGATCTCGTCACGTACCGTTTGTATTTATCATCTAGTTTAGTTTTCGGTACATGTTTGTTTGTATAATTGTATACGCTCACCCATTCTTGTCAATCATTACTACTGATACCGAATGTACTGAAACTGAACGCCACCGATGAAGACGAGATATATTTCGTGGAGACGAGTTGGTATTTGCCGTTACCGGTATGGCATTGGTAGTTTTAGTTTGGGGTATTTCGGATCCGGACGAGTAACGGGTACTTTGTATCTGGCGTTACAATATTGACATCTCTACTCTCAAACGTTACTAAAGTCACTATGTGCAGACTTTATTGCCTGTTCACTAAAGTATGCCAGTCCTTTATTGGTTTGTGAGCAAAATTCCAATACATGGCAAACAATTGCGTGAATCTTAGAATCAAATAAACAAATGTTATATTATTGCACTAGTATAGCGTAAGAAAGTATAAGAACAACAATAATATAAAATACAAAGAAACCCACAACCTAATAAAGATAAAGCAGGTTAAAGACATGTGGCTAAATGAACAATGCACAGAAATATAAGCATTAGAAAAGAAATACGACACATTTAATTTATATAAGAAAATCAAAGAAGCTGGACTAAAGTTACAAAGGCAACCACAAGTAATAGAGGATAAAGAAGGTAAACTATTACTGAACATACAAGAAAGAATAGATAGATGGGAAGAATATATAGGGGAAATGTATAGTGACACAACTAGACAACATAAAATTATATAAAAACAACACTGTGTTTTAATTTCCAATATATTTAAAATGACTTGACAATTGTTCCACCATACAATGGATTCTTCAGAAGTGAACTCACTTTTATTTTGGCAGTCTGGTTCCAGTATAAACTTGATATTATTTGGAAGTCTTTGTCATCAATGTTACATGATTTCATATTTCCATCATTTTCTCATGATTTACCATATCTATGAAGCATAAATAAACATCAGAGTTGACATCCTTACATCTTTCAATCAAAACGCGGATGGAGAATAGTGCGTCCTTAGTTCTTAGCCTGTTCCTAAAGCCGAACTGTGTTTGTCCAGTACGTTCTTCTAGTTTTCTGTATACTCTTTGGTGGATTATTTTAAGGAAGAGTTTCAAAATGTGGTTCATTAGACTTGTTCTTCTTCTTCCTACGTTAAGACCATGTCCTGTGTTCACTTCAAAGGTTTCCCAGAAACAATTGCGATGATGAAGACCAGCTCTCATACCATCTTATAGGTGGTCTTTTAAGCGGTCGAGGTGTGTTTGGTCGCTTCTCTATTGCAACCTTAGCCAACCGGTCATTTGGCATTCTGTCCACATGGTCTCTCCATTCTCTTCTCCTATTCCTTGCCCATCTCACCACATCCTGTATTTTGCACATTTCCCTTATTTCTTCACATCTCTCAAATAAGGTATGTCCTGTTATCGATCTAAGTGTTCGCATTTCTGTTGTTCTTAGGAGTCGTTTTGTTATTGTATTCTCCGCTCTGGTTTCTACCGCGTACGTCATGATCGGTTTTACACATGTTTTGTATATTGTTACTTTGCTCCTGGTGCTCATATATTTGTTTCTCCAAATTATATCTCTTAAGTATCCTGATATTAATGATGCCTTTGTTGTTTGAGTTTTTACTTCCTCCTTAAGGTTCCTGGTACTTGTTACGTTTGCCCCTAGATATTTGAAGGACATCACTTGTTCTACACTCTGATCATAAATCTCTGCCTATGGGTGCTGGGTGGATCGAGAAGCTTAGCATCCCATAGCCGGTCCCAAGCCTGGATAAAAGAGGAGGGTTCCAAGTGAGGCTAGCGACCTGCTTGGGTAAAAAAAAAAAACAAAGTGCTCCTAGAACCAAAGCTATAGCCTCAGAACGGACTGGTCATTAGACTTATATTCCGATATTCCTCGCACTTTCTGGAGTTATTCTTTTTGGCAATGATATAAAAACTGATGATTGAAGTGAATTCATTTCTGAAGAAGCCGTTGCATGTTGAAACAATTGTCAAATCATTTTAAATCAATTGGAAATTAAAACATAGTGTTGTTTTCATATAATTTTATTATGAATTCTCTACGAGTATCGGCCAACACAATCAAAGATAGATACATAATACAAATGACCTTAATATAACGGGCCCCCATAAATAGACGAAATATTAGCAGCAGCAAATCAGCTTAGAAACAAAAAGGCAGTAGGAGAAGATAATATACCTACAGAAATCATTAAAATATTTCTTGAAAAACATATGGACATCATACAGGACCTCTTCAACAGCGTATACAACACAGGTGTTGTACCTCATGATTGGTTGACATCAATTTTTATACCAATGCCAAAAAAGAATAACTCTAAAAAGTGCGAGGAATATCGGAATATAAGTCTAATGAACCACATCTTGAAACTATTCCCTAAAATAATCCACCAAGGAATATACAAAAAAAACTAGATGAACGAACAAACACAGTTCGGCTTTAGGAACGGACTAGGAACGAGGGACGCACTATTCTCCATCCGCGTTCTGATTGAAAGATGTAGGGATGTCAACTCTGATGTTTATTTTTGCTTCATAGATTTCCAAAAAGCCTTTGATATGGTAAATCATGAGAAAATGATGGAAATACTTCAATCGTGTAACACTGATGATAAAGACTTACAAGTAATATTTATTTTACACTGGAACCAGACTGCCAAAATAAAAGTTGAGTGTGTTCAAAGAAATAAAAATAAAGAAAGGCGTACGTCAGGGTTGTATTTTGTCACCCCTGTTATTCAGGGTCTATTCGGAGAAATAATAAAGCACTTTCTGATAAAAAAGATGGAATTACAATTAATGCTGTATGTGTGTGTGTGCGTAAGTAATTGAAGTAGCACGAAGCTCCTTTAATAAAATGCGCAGCACACCCTGTAACTGCCAACTAAACTTAAGAACAAGAACAAGAGTGCTAAGATGCTATGTGTTCTCGGTCATATTATACGGTATAGAAGCTGCAACAATCACAGAGACAACACAACGAAGAATGGTGTCATTCGAGATGTGGTGCTATCGCCGAATGCTGCGAGTTCCTTGGACAGCGCATACCATAAACGTGGAAATACTTGATTGGATGGGAAAAGAACGAGAGTTGATTCCAGCTGTTAAAGAAAGAAAAAGCACTTACTTTGGCCATATTATGAGAAGCCAAAAGTATGAGCTCTTGTAACTTATAATTGAAGGAAAAATAATAGGTAAGCGGGGACCAGGAAGGCGCAGCAACTCCTGGTTGAAAAACTTAGGACAGTGGACAAACATGACATCTACTAAACTATTTAGAGTGGCAATAGATAAAGTCAGATGGGAAAATGTGATCGCCAACATCCTTAGAAGATAGAGCACATTAAGAAGAAGATAGCGTAAGAAACTAAATCAGTATTTATTTAGCTTGCAGGCCGCGCGGAATTTTTGACTATAGACGATATTATACTTTTTCAACCGATAATGATGTACGTACATTAATACAAATGATTATAGTCGTGATTTTCTTATTTTTACTATGAGCTGAATGGGATGTCGCTTTTAGTATGGGTTAAACAATATTAAAAGTTTTTTTTTCATTGAAGTTTACATCAGAAATAATAATTTTTAATATAAGCTGGGGGAAAAACAATTTCAGATTTGTTTCAATACGAAAGATATAAAGTAGCCTCAGCGGAATTTATTTATTATTATTTTTTAATTAGTGAAAACATTAAAAAAATGCCTTTTTGGTTTAAAAAAAATGCGCCGTGCGGATTTTTTCTATACTGGCTTGAAATGTTCCTAATACCTGTTGGAATTAAAATTCATCAAAATTTTGGGATCACCACATATTTTTATTTTATTCGGCTACACCGAGTCATATTTTAAATAAACTTCATAATTTTGAAATTTAACATTTAGAAAATCAATCTAATAAAATAGACCTTTTAGAAAAAAATGGAAATTAACAAGTGTAAAAATATAGGTAATTTACTAAATGAACAAATTGATTTAAATAGTTCCCCATTGTTAAACTTAAATTAGTTTATAATACCAATTAAAGTAATCTGTTTAGACACCGTAGGGGTATTTTAGGATTTATTGTAATATTTAATATATATAAAGCTTGTTTATACATCTGATTTCTTAGTTCACAATTTTCTGAAGAAGGTGCTGTCTACCGAAACAGTTGTCATAAGCTTCAAAATACAATAAAAATTGTAAATTAACTAAAGTGTTTATTTCAATTACACAGGTCAACATTTTTAAAGCCCCGAGACTAGACTGTACTTTTTCGAAGGCTTTTGATGCACTAAATCCAAATCCCACCTCAGACTTGCTCCATCGCATCAAGTTTTCGAGGTATCCTAACCTAAAAAAAATAAAATTTTATTTCTTCTCGGAGAAATCTTCCGTTGAAAGTAATATCCCGTGGGGGAGCGGGATAGAATATATCCCCCGGTACGTTCTGCCTGTCGTAAAAGGCGACTTAAAGAACAACTTAGATGGTAGATGCTCAGATCCCACCAGGCATCGTCCGGTGTGATACCATCGCATCGGCTTAGGCTGCGTGAAGTTGCTTAACGTTTCGTGGCTGTGCCGATGCCCCGGAATGTGAGACCAAATAGCATGATAAGGCCCCTGGGTACAAAAACATTTCGGAGGTAAATTAGCCCCCCGTTTGGAACTCCGGGTGGGGGCTGGTTCAGGGGCGTGGATATGCAGAGATTATAATTTTAAAATGGATTTTTGCAAGTTTAAACTCCAACATACATTCAGTGCACCAACATCTGCAATCAAATAAACCTTATGTACTCGCTCTCTGTGAAACTAAGGTTAGTTCATCGACCAGCACAGTCAACTACCTTTATCCGGGGTACGACTTCTATTCCCGGTTTAGGCGTAACTTTGGAATCTGTCTTTTTGTCAGAAGTGACCTTCTTTGCGAAAGAGAAGAGGCTCTTTGAGGTTATGTGGTTAAAAATAACGACTCAACAAAGCTGCGTCCTGTATCGACCACCAAGTGATACTAACTTTAGAACACTTTTCGCTTCTTTTGCAGATACCATCGATCATTTACAAATTAACTATCCAAATGCCGAAATTGCCAGCCTGGGCGACTTTAATGTCTACAACATCAACTGGCTTAAGTATTCAAATACTACCGACGAACAAGGTCGCGAAGCTGAATCATTCTCAATCAGTTGAAGCTTAACTCAGCTTATTGAAGAACTAACACGGATCCCTGATCGAGACGGGGTGTTCGCCAGTCTTCTTGATCTGTTTTTAACCACCAATCCAGAGATTTACACGGTCACCGTAAATCTGCCATTAAGTTCTTCCGACCATAAACTGCTTTCGATATCGAGTATCCTTTGGCACTACAAATCTGCTAAATGGGAAGATCCCATGGAATATTTTCGAGCATCCCCTTGGTTAGACGTTTGTTTTCGATCCGACCACCGATCTGACTGCGCCAAGGAGTTCTCTGATGTTATTTTGGCTTTTGTGGAAGGTTACATTTCTTTTTCGAAGAAATGCCCTTCCAACGGCAAGCTTTGGTTTGACTGAAAATGCAAAGAAGCTGTTGCTTCTAAACATCTTGCCTACCGACAATGGTGTGAAAATTCTAAGGCTATAAATCGTAACACTTTTGTTCGTGCCCGGAACAGAGGCAAAGAAATTATCGACGAAATCCAGGAGGCGCACAATCAACGAATTAGAAACAAACTTATCGCTTATCCCAACAATTCCAGGTCCTTTTGGTCAGTCGCTAAGGCAGTTAGTCAAAACTTTACCAAATCCACGTTACCATCACTCATACGGCCAGATAATTCTATTGCAACAAAACCTGTTGAGAAAGTGGACTTGTTGGCTTTTTTTATATGGGTCTAGCGCACGTACTGCAGGGAAGTCCCTAAAGCGCTCGAGGAGCGGCGCTCGAGGAGCGGCACGCGTGCGTAAAAAGCGATTCACCTTGTTCTTGAATTGCTGTAAATTGTACTCGGTGGGAAACACAGCGCTGGGCAAATTATTCCAAAGAGATGATGTTCTCCATATAAAAGACTGCTTGAAAAGCGTTGTACGCGGAGTAACAAGCTGAACCTCATACGAATGTGAAGCACCAGCGCGACGTGTATTTCTAACATGCACCACTTTGGGAGGAATTAAGCGGGCTACATCCTTCGAACACTTTCCATGAAAACACTTGTAGAACAGACTCAAGTCGCCAACCGTTCTTCGAGGTTCTGGCGAATCAAGGCCGTCGGTCAGTTCCGGGTCTCCAATCAGACGAACAGCTCTTCTCTGAACAGAATCCAACAAATGCAGTGTACGTTTGGGAGCGGAGTCCCAAACATGAGAGCAGTATTCCATAGTTGGTCGAATTTGAGCTTTGTAAAGAATTAACAATTGTTGTGGAGTGTAAAGCTTTCTGGTTCGAAATAGTATTTCCAACTTTTGAGAACATGTTCATGCCAGGACATATTTGCTCCCAAATTAACGCCCAACAAATTGAGCGACGATGTTAGGGGAATGGAGTGCCCCGACATAACTATGTCAGGTTCAGCAACGTTAACTTTTTTAGAAAAAACTGCCGCCTAAGTTTTTGTGGAGTTAAATTCCACTTGGTTACTGTCACCCCAAGATAGAATTTCTTCCAGGTCTTTGTTAAGTTGAACGACCTCCTGCTGTCTGCGGATATTTGCCTCAGCAGCCGATGTCCAGCAGGCTGAACTCTTTGCTTCACATTCTACTGTCGATTTCCAAGGAAAAATAACACCTACTATTCCCCAGTCAAGGATGCTCGATATTGTCTCCAAACAGCGTATCATAAAACGTATTTTAATGAAGCTAGACACCAAAAAAGCTTCTGGCGCTGACGGAATACCTGCCATAGTTCTCAAAAACTATGCGAGGGAACTAACACCAGTTTTATGTAGACTTTTCACTCTATCCTACAGAAGGGGAATATTTTCTTCCTGTTGGAAATGTGTCATATTTCAGCCGATCTCTAAAAAAGGCAAGAAGACCTTGCCAAATAACTATCGACCAGTCGCACTGCTTTCAATAATAACGAAAGTCATGGAAAAGGCTATCAATCAGCATCTTCTAAAATATCTTGAAGAATTCAACATTATTAGCGACCACCAATATGGTTTTTGTAAACATATGAACAGGAGATCTTCTGACTTATGTAACATATATTTGGAACAACGCAATTGAACATTTTGGAGAATCTCGAGCTGTTGCTCTTGATATATCCAAGGCATTTTACCGTGTTTGGCACGATGGATTGTTGGCTAAGATACGCTCTTCTGGTATATCTAAAAAGTTCTGTTTGTGGCTTTCATGTTTCCTCAGAGAGCGTTCTTTACGAGTGGCAGTCGACGGATTTCTTTCTAACATGCCGGTGGGCCACAAGGCTCCATACTGTCTCCTACTGTCTTTCTCATTTACATTAACGAAGACCGGGAATTCCATCTACAGCTTTGCAGATGACAGTACGCTTATCTCTTCATTCACTTTGAACGCTCGGTCATCGGCTACTCAAACGACTATCCGCAGAGAGCAGGAAGTCACCAACTTAACAAAGACCTGGAAAAAATTCTATCTTGGGGTGACAGTAACCAAGTGGAATTTAACGCTACAAAAACCCAGGCGGCAGTTTTTTCTAAAAAAGTTAACGAGGCACTCCATTTTCCTAGAATCGTCACTCAATTTGTTGGGCGTTAATTTGGGAGTAAATATGTCTTGGCATGAACATTCTGTACAAAGCTCAAATTCGACCAACTATGGAATACTGCTCCCATGTTTGGGGCTCTGCTCCCAAACATACAGTGCATTTGTTGCTTTCTATTCAGAGAAGAGCCGTGTTCGATAGATGTAGCATGCTTAATTCCTCCCAGAACGATGCATATTAGAAATACATGTCTCCCTAATACTTCACATCCGTATGAGGTTCAGCTTGTTACTCCTCGTACAACGCTTTTCGAGCAGTCTTTTATATGGAGAACATCATCCCTTTGGAATAATTTGCCCAGGACTGAGCTTCCCACCGAGTACAATTTACAGCGATTCAAGAACAACGTGAATCGGTTTTTCCGTACACATATCGCTCCTGTAGCGCTTTAGGGATTTCCCTGCAGCACGTGTGCTATATTATAAAAAAAAAACAATTTGGCGTTTTCGTTACGATCAAACCAAAAAAAAAGTTGACCCGGCAGGCGAAAGTAGTATAATTATATGATTTTTGGGACGCTAAAACCGAATTCGTTGTCGGTTTAACCGCATCGAGTCATGTTTTGTCCCTAACCTTAAGAAATTCAAAATGGCGGATCCGATACGACGGGTCCGAATTCTGAAGAGTCTAAATTACGATCTAGAAAAGTTGTGTATTTTTGCTAGAGAATATGATGCCGTCATAAAAAAATATGGGTTCCCATTTAAACAATCAAAGTTCACCTTGATATGACCTTCAAAATGATCTTCCAAGGTCATCACAGCTGTATTATTCTATTGCCCCTTCAAATCCCTTCAACGCTGGTTTGAAACTTTTTTTTATTAAAAGTTGACATAAAAAAATTAAAAAGCCTGGTACAATAAAATGGGACATCATGTATGATAACAAATAAACAATGTTGCTACTAGAAAGATCATTTCTTCGAGAAGAAATAAGATATCTGAAAATTTCAAAATGCATTTTGATGAGGAAGAGTAGTATTTTTATCTGCTTCAACGAGATTTGTGGAAAAAAATTAATTCGCGGTGTAATATAATTTCGAATATAGCGAATAACCCTGTTTTTCGCATTTTTAGATTAAGATATCTCCGAAACCTGATGTGATGGAGCAATTCTCAGGTCAGATTCGGATTGAGCGCACCAAAGACCTTTGGAAAAGCATACTCTGGTTTCAGGGTTATTATGAATTTCCATCAAGAAACGGCTACTTCAATCAAATATAATATTGAGACTTTTTCAGATGTGAATAAGTTGCATTGCGTATATTTATAATATTTTTTCAGGAGTATAAACATTTTTTTTTTTTATGGGTCTAGCTCACGTGCTGCAGGGAAGTCCCTAAAGCGCTCCAGGAGCGGCACGAGTGCGGAAAAAGCGATTCACGTTGTTCTTGAATCGCTGTAAATTGTACTCGGTGGGAAACACAGCGCTGGGCAAATTATTCCAAAGGGATGACATTTTCCATATAAAAGATTGCTTGAAAAGCGTTGTACGCGGAGTAACAAGCTGAACCTCATACGGATGCGAAGCACCAGCGCGACGTGTATTTCTAACATGCACCGCTTTGGGAGGAATTAAGCGGGCTACATCCTTCGAACACTTTCCATGAGAATACTTGTAGAACAGACTCAAGTCGCCAACCGTTCTTCGATGTTCCAACGAATCAAGGCCGCCGGTCAATTCCGGGTCCCCAATCAGACGGACCGCTCTTCTCTGAACAGAATCCAATAAATGCAGTGTATGTTTGGGAGCGGAGCCCCAAACGTGGGAGCAGTATTCCATAGTTGGTCGAATTTGGGCTTTGTAAAGAATTAACAGTTGCTGTGGGGTGTAAAGCTTTCTGGTTCTAAATAATATTCCCAACTTTTGAGAAGCTCTCCTTGCTATGCCTGCAACATATTCATGCCAAGACATATTTGCTCCCAAACTAACGCCCAACAAATTGAGCGACGATGCTAGGGGAATGGAGTGCCCCGACATAACTATGTCGGGTTCAGCAACGTTAACTTTTTTAGAAAAAACTGCCGCTTGGGTTTTTGTAGCGTTAAATTCCACTTGGTTACTGTCACCCCAAGCTAGAATTTCTTCCAGGTCTTTGTTAAGTTGAACGACCTCCTGCTGTCTGCGGCGTCGACCGCCACTCGTAAAGAACGCTCTCTGAGGAAACATGAGAGCCACAAACAGAACCTTTCAGACATACCATAAGAGCGTAACTTAGCCAACAGTCCATCGTGCCAAACACGGTCGAATGCCTTGGATATGTCAAGAGCAACCGTTCGAGATTCTCCAAAGTGGGGGTTTTTGATTAAATACTTCGTCGGTTGCGTTTGGGATTGATGGTGGTGGGTCTAGGCGGCGAGTGATTCCCTTCTCAGTGGTTTCTTTGTCAGGACTTGTGCTTTTATCAAAGCAACGCACGGTGTGTTCGTTTGTTCCTGTAGTGTAACTCATGCGTTGCCTTGATTTTCCCGCCTTGGTGGGTGTCGGCTTACTCGCCGTCACAACACTTTTAGCAGGTCCATTGTCAGTTGCCCGGTCTTCATCGTTTTGGTCGAGCTGCCATTTCCCGCGACGTCCTCGACCGTTACGTCGCTCGCCCGATGCTTCTTTTATTGGCCTACTGTTGTTTGGGATGTTTTTAGTGTTTTGTGGTGTAAGAAGCTCAAAGTGTCCCGACATTGGGTTGCCTGTTAGTAAAAGGTAAATAGTTTCGGTGTGTTTTCTTGTGCTTATTATTGTTGGCTTGTCCCTAAAAGTTATTTTTGTATCTCTTGTTCTTCGTTGTTTTGAGAAGATATGAAAGTTGCTATTCTGGGTTTCCGAGAGGGCAAGTATCTCTAGGCTCGTTCCATAGGTGCCATTTTTCCTCATATAGTTATAGTAGTTATTGAAGTCTTTCATATTGTCGTCCCCAATTAATGAAAATGTGTTAAGTTCCGACCAGTTTTGTTGTATATATCTTAGAGCAGCCTCTAGGAGTCTTTCATGATGGATTTAAAATGACTAACCATTTTGGGCAAAAAAATATTTTTTCATTGTTTTTTTATTAAACTGCATGTGATTTTGCATCAAACGGTGTAAATTTTAAATCGATCTGATCACTAGATATGGGTAAAATAATCTTTTGTAGTTGGCTACTCGAGGTCGTTTTTTTTACTCGGTCCGATTACTACAACACTCACTCCATTCCTTTCATTATAGGAATGGACTTAAGGAATTTTGCTGAACTTGCTGAAATCCATAATATTATTTATTAGTAAATAATCCACGATATATTTTTTTTTTCGGAACAATGATAACTATCATAATAGTCAAGTCTCAGAGACACTTTGTCAGAACGAGAATCGTGGATCTCAATACTGGAAGCAGAGGAACCGGGTGTTGCTGCACTCACTGTCTTTGGGTTTGGTATGGCTTCTTCGTTTTTACGACAGAATCTCCTTCGTTTTTTGAAGACTTTAGGTACACTAGAACATCACACACTAGGGCATCACACAATAGAAAAGAATAGAGTCTCAAATAAACGAGGTTAAGCTCAGGTAGCAACAGGTGGCCGGTAGGAAGTACAGACAAGTCATATAAAAACTTATCCCTTGGAATAGTTGGGTAAAATAATTGTAAAAACATAATAGATACTTTTTCTCCTGTTCTGAACTCTATACGAGAACAGAGAACAACCTCGCTCAGATTGTTTCCTAGTAATCCAAAAATAGGTAGAAAAAAAGAAGTTGAAAATTGGAGTAGTGGAATTGTGGAAAAGGAAAATTATGTGCAAAAGAATTCGGTTTTGTCACATCCTTTTTACAATCATGTTTCCTAGGTAACCTCCGATATGAAACAAGTAAAATACGGTTGATTTTGCTTGGTAAACAACTTTTTTAAAATTGTCTTTATTTATCTATAAATAATTACAAGGAGCTAGTGCACATTTACAGATTGGAACTTCTTATGCAATAGAATATTTAATTTTTTTTTATGGGTCTAGCACACGTGCTACGGGAACGACACGTGTGCAGACAAAGCGATTCACGTTGTTCTTGAATCGCTGTAAATTGTACTCGGTGGGAAACACAGTCCTGGGCAAATCATTCCAAAGGGATGATGTTCTCCATATAAGACTGCTTGAAAAGCGTTGTACGAGGAGTAACAAGCTGAACCTCATACGGATGTGAAGTATTAGCGCGACGTGTACTTCTAACATGCACTAATCTGGAAGGAATTAAGCGGGCCACATCCTTCGAACACTTTCCATGAAAATACTTGTAGAATAGGCTCAAGTCGCCAACGTTCTTCGATGTTCCAGCGAATCAAGGCCGCCGATCAGTTCCGGGTCTCCAATCAGACGAACAGCTCTTTTCTGAATAGAATCCAACAAACGCAGTGTATATTTTGGAGCGGAGCTCCAAACATGGGAGCAGTATTCCACAGTTGGTCGAATTTGAGCTTTGTAAAGAATTAACAGTTGTTGTGGAGTGTAAAGCTTCTTGGTTCGAAATAATATTCCCAACCTTTGAGAAGCTCTCTTTGCTATGCCTGCCACATGTTCATGCCAGGACATATTTGTTCCCAAATTAACGCCCAACAAATTGAGTGAAGATGTTAGAGGAATGGAGTGCCCCGACATAACTATGTCGGGTTCAACAACGTTAACTTTTTTAGAAAAACCTGTCGCCTGGGTTTTTGTAGCATTATCTTCCTCTTGGTTACTGTAACCCCAAGATAGAATTTCTTCCAGATCTTTGTTAAGTTGAATGACTTCCGGCTGTCTGCAGATATTCGTCTGAGTAGCCGATGTCCGAGCGTTCAAAGTGGGTGAAGAGATAAGTGTACTGTCATCTGCAAAGCTGTAGCTTAGATTCTCGGTCTTTTCCAGCAAATCGTTAATATACATGAGAAAGAGAGTAGGAGACAGTATAGAGCCTTCGGGTATACCGGCGTTGATAGTGAAGGTTTTAGAAAGAAATTCGTCGACTGTCACTCGTAAAGAACGCTCTCTGAGGAAACATGAGAGCCACAAACAGAATTTTTCGGATATACCATAAGAACGTAGGTTAGCCAACAGCCCATCGTGCCAAACACGGTCAAATGCCTTGGATATGTCAAGAGCAACCGCTCGAGATTCTCCAAAGTATTCAATTGCGTTGTTCCAAATATCTGTTACATACGTCAGAAGATCTGCTGTTGATCAATTTTTACGAAAGCCATATTGGTGATTGCTAATAATGTTGAATCCTTCAAGATATTTTAGAAGATGCTGATTGTTAGCCTTTTCCATGACTTTCGATATTATTGAAAGCAGAGCGATTGGTCGGTAGTTATTTGGCAAGGTCTTTTTGCCTTTTTTAGGTATCGGCTGAACTGTGGCACATTTCCAGCAGGAAGGAAATATTCTCTTTCTGTTGGATAGGTTGAAAACTCTACAGAAAACTGGTGTTAGTTCCCTCGCACAGTTTTTGAGAACTATGGCAGGTATTCCGTCAGCGCCAGAAGCCTTTTTGGTGTCTAGCTTCATCAAAATACGTTTTATGATACACTGTCTGAAGACAATATCGGGCATCCTTGACTGCACTACGGGAATATCAGATGGTGTTTTTTCCTTGGAAAGCGACAGTAGAACGTGAAGCAAAGAGTTCAGCCAACAAGTTCGCTCGAATTATCTGGTCGTGTGAGTGATGGTATGGTGCATTTGGTGAAATTTTGACTAACTGCCTTAGCGACTCACCAAAAGGACCTGTTGGGACAAGTGAGAAGTTTGTTTCTAATCCGTTGATTGTGTGCCTCCTTGGTTTCGTCGATAATTTCTTTGCATTTGTTCCGGGGACGAACAAAGGTGTTACGATTTATGGTGTTAGGATTTTCACGCCATTGTCGGTATGCAAGATGTTTAGAAGCAACAGTTTCCTTGCATTTTCGGTCAAACCAAGGCTTGCCGTTGGAAGGGCATTTCTTCGAAAAAGGGATGTAAGCCTCCATACCGACCAAAGTAACATCGGAAACCTCCCTGGCGTGGTCAGATGGGTCGTCGGATCGAAAACAAACGTCTAACCAAGGGAAAGTTTGAAAATATTCCATGAGATTTTCCCATTTAGCAGATTTGTAGTGCCAAATCTTGCACGGTTTAGGCGCTTCTCTGTCACTGATTGGTAGAATACTCGATGTCGAAAGTAGTCGGTAGAACCTAACGGCGGATTTACGCTGACCGTGTAAATCTCCGGATTGGTAATTAAAAACAGATCAAGAAGACCGGCGAACTCCCCGTCTCGATCAGGGATCCAAGATTTTCTTTTTTTTCACACTGATTCTTTATTATTTTACACTTGCTTCTATTTTTATCTCGGCTGAGTAGTAGTGATAAGTTATACTACAAGTTCCAAGATGGTTCGACGAATAGGAGAGCAATTCGGGTGGATATTTTAGTTGAAGTAATTTTTTTTGTAGCTATTTTTGTACGATTTACAAGCGTAAAAATAAACTACTTCAAAAATTATTTCAAAATTTTTTAAGTTTTTTTCTATATGCACACATTTTGTTAAATAAAAATAAACATAGGGTTAATTTAATAGCCCGTTGTTTATTTTATTTTCTACAAAATGCGACATCGTAAAAAACACGCCATACAAAGTTTTTAAATATTATAATTTTTAATTTTAAAAAATCTCGTTTTCAATGATCGTTCTCACAGAAAGTAGGTGCTGTGCATTTATTAACATTTGCATAAAGATTTCGCTACTGCAAATCTCATTAATTTATTGAAAATAGGGGAGCAACAAAAATAGGTCATATATACTTTATAATTTAAACAACTTTTTTCAAAAAATGTTTGTTTATAGGTCAGTTTACTATACATCCACTAGGTTGAGATTTTGGAATCTTTGGCACCTTGACACTATGCAACAGTTATCACCACTATATCAAACATTTTATTTTAGAAGTCTACTTACATTTAGTTAACCATCATCACGCTATAAAATTTCGAATATGTCCGTAATTTTCTCAAAATCTGGCAACATCAATTAAAAAAGCCATTTTCGTGATTATTAACATCAGTCGCCCTTAATTTTGTCTGACGTGAAAGGATGTTTTCTACATCTTTTAATATATATAGGTATCACCATGATTTACTAAATTTATGTTCGGACAGCAAGAATTATACAGGACCATAAAAAAATTTTTTGTCAATTTCCTTTGACTACAATAGGTCTAAGTTATGTTTTTTGGGTCGCTGATCACGAATTCGAGGTCCGTTTTGGTGTATCACTTCTGTATTTTGCATAAGAAAAATTGGTAAAAATGAGATTTTAACCGTTTTAAAGGAAATGGTATTCCGGAATGATCAAATTCGCCACATACCCGCCATTTCTGGGGTCTACAGGTATTACTTCAATATCCCAAATAGGTCTTGATGGCGACCCTATGTTCTGCAGTAGTCAAATGCCAAAATGCCTTGACGAAGAAATTATATATTGCAACCATGTTACCTGATGCTATTGGCGATTCTAATCAAGATGAAAGAATGCAAAGTATCATTTAACAGCTGTCAAATTTACTTAAATTGGCAGCTGTCAAGGTTCCTTTGACAACTGTGAAGCTTACTTTGACAGCCGTCAAATGTAAAACAAAGTGCTCGAAACAATGCGAATATTCTATTCCATCGAAAAATCGTTCTACTATAATGGATGGATTGGTTATAGTAATAAGCCTGACATAATACGTTAATTGACAGCACTCAAGTGCACTTCAACAGCTGTCAAATGATGGACAAAGCTTGTAAACCCGTGAGAATTTTCTAAATCGTTGACGAGAACACTATGTCTTATGATTTTATCGCTTCGTTATGGTTCTGATATCCACGCACGTTTATTGGTAGCTGCGATTTTTATTTGACATGAAAGAAATCGCAAATGATACTGTCCAGATGCCAGGATTATTCTATTTTTTTTTAATTCCTTTATACTTTATGAACTTGGTGGCTCTCGTAATGGTCCTTACATATAGGTTTATATTTGACATCTCTCAAGTGTAATTCAACAGCTAGCGATGGCGAACAGAACTGTTAAGATGGTAAGAGTATTACATATTGTTGACAAGAATACTATAGCTTATGATTTTATTGCATCCTGTTCCAGTTCTGATATCTGCGAAGACCATGAAAATAATCTATACAAAAAATAAGGTAAGAACAAATAATGAAGAGTCAAGAGATTTCGAAATAACAAGCGGCCTCAAACAAGGATGTCTGCTGAGCCCTTTATTATTCGCAATAGTGCTAAACGAGGCAGTGAACAGACCGATAATGCTGGGATACTGGAGAATGTAAAAAATCGAAATATCAGAACTACCTTTTGCGGACGATATGACGATAATAGCAGACACAGAAGAAAACTTACAGTACAACCTAAATAATCTGAACGAGGAACTGAATAATATAAATATGAGAACAAATGTACAGAAGACGAAATCGATGATAATAGGACAAGAGAATAAAAAAACACGACATCAGAATAAATAGACTGAGTATAGAACAAGGGAAGAGTTCAAATACCTACGATCAATAATAGAAGGAAACGGAAAACTGGAAAAAGAAATAAGCCATAAAATAGCAAAAGTAGGAAGAATATAAAATGGTTTAATAAAAACAAGAGAAATAACAGCAGATATAAAGATTGAGATAGTTAAAAAAATAGTAAACCCCACATTACTGTACGGTAGTGAAACATGGACCCTCACAAGCAAGGACAAGAGTAGAATAATCGTAACGGAAACGAAATTCCTGAGGAAAATAGATGAAAAATCAAGAGGGGATAAAATCAAGAACGAAGTATACAGAAACAAATTCAAAATAAAACCAATAGTGACTAATATTCGTTATCCTTTCATCCGCTCTGGTCAGGATCCTCTTTTAAACGATGTTAATCAGCAGTTATCGGTATACTTTGGCAGCTATCGAATGACGGACACTACTAGCGCGATGACGAGTGTATTCTATGTCGCTGACTACTCTGCCTTATGCTCTCCTCAGATTTTGTATTTACAAAGTCACCCAATTTTTCATGATTTTGGCACTTTTATTAAGCAATATATTCAGAACAGTATAGCTTGTCAAGATCACATTCTATATTAATAGGGTCCCCCACTAATGCTTCATTACTGCTCACTTATCTTTTTCTTTATTTACAAGATTTGATTGGCCTGGGTTGTTACGTGTGGATCAAAATTCTTCGTAGTCGAAGCCTTACCGACTGTGAGAAAATAACTATTCTGTTCTCTTCGAATAATATTGGGTCTTCTTTGTTAAGAAAGATTACAAATAGCATGGGGTTTTTTCCAGCAATCTCTTCGTCAAGGCATTTTGGCACTTGACAGTTGCAGAACATATGGCCACTGTCAAAACCTATTTGGGACATTGAAATAATACCTGCAGACCCCAAAAGTGGCGGGTATATGGGAATTTGATTATTCCGGAACCACGCCCTATGAAACGAGGAAAATTTCATTTTGAGCTCATTTTTACCAATTTTATGGCTATTTTATGCAAAATCCAGATATAATGGACCAAAAACAGACCTCGAATTCATGATCAGCGACCCAAAAAACATAATCTAGACCTATTGTAGTCAAAGTAAATTGACAAAAAATTTTTTTTGTGGTTCTGTGTTATTTTTATTTAATAATATTTCGGCATCATTTTGATCTTTTTTTGATAAATTTTTTAACCTGCTGTTTATATACAGATTTTCTTAGAGTTATAATTGGAAGGTAGCATCTACGATAATTATTTTGGAAAAAATTAAAACTTTAGTTATAATAGTAAGGTAGCAGTTTGTTTTGGCGCGATTCACTATTGTAATCTTACTGACCTATTTAGCACACTGTGATTCCCTTCCCACCCTCCGGACTTAATTTATTGATGAGGGAAAAGCAATAGGACACCACGGAAAATACTCTAGCGACCCTTATCGGTGTTCCACCAACCGATATTGACACTTTAGTATAATTTAGATTATTTCTTTAAATATTATACCAAACTGCCGAAAAGTTTTCCAGATACAAACCGCAAATATCGATATTGACGCAAGACTTGATGCAAATCAGAACTACACATAATCCCATACATAAACCACTATACCATAGATCATTAATTTATTTCGAAGTTAGGATGCATGTAATAAAGAGATAACTCATAACTAGCGTTCGGCAGCTTGAACGCCTAAAACCTCTGGTTAACTAAAACTACATAAACAGGATATTGTAAATTGTACAAAATATAGAATATAATTTAATAAATTTAAAGCTTTAAACCTCATTGCTAGTGAAGTGCAGTAAAATTAGAAATGTGTAAAAAAAAAGTGTACATAAATTAGATTAAGATATGTATATATACATATACATATATATATATATATATATATATATATATATATATATATATATATATATATATATGAAAGCGATTAGAAAAGAAATGTTAAAAGTAAATAATTTTGCTACAATGTACCTGATCATATCAAGCTGGGTTTTTTCTGTCGTTTTTTCCCAGTAAACAACAACTTAAAAATCGCATCAAATATAAACAACTAATAGTAGAAACACCTTTTATTATAAAATAAATAAAGAAAATATCATGTAAGCCTTGTCGGAAATTATAATAATAAGACACACAAGGTTCTAATACCAATGGCAGAATACCAGCCCCCGTAAGGCATTCCATACGAATGAGGATGCTGTTAAAGCACCCTGTATTCGTAGAATCCATAGAATATTAGAGAAAATGTATTTAGAATCTTGTAAGGACATTTTGAATAATAAAGAAATTGTTGAATTGAATTTGGATTTGAAAATTTTAAATATTTTAAAACTCTCAAATTATATGAACTTACATTTAAACAACAGTTTTATATCCCCCGAAACCGCTATAAATTTTGAGAGGAGTAAAAAATATCAAATTTTCAATGACATAAAACGTCGTTTAGTGCTTTATTATAACTCGGTTGTTAACCAGAGGTTAAATTACGTAGCTAAAGATTTTATTAGGTTTTTTTTTTAATGTTGGTTTCTGGTTTCAGAACGATAAATTTATAGGATAAAAATTTTTATTGTCGTGGGCAATAAAAAAATGTTTTTTGACACCAAATTTAACAGAAACTCGCAATACTTTATTGCCCATCTGATAAACGCTTTAGAAATATGCAATAAATAAAAAGTTACATGTAATCACATAAAAATAGTTATTTTTGTATCAAATTCGGGAAATTATACTTTGGTGGTCGGGCTCGGCCACGCCTCGCCCTAGGGATGCAAACATCGTACTAAAAACATCGATCTGTCGACGTATCGATGTTTTTAAAAAAACATCGATGTCGAAAAAAACATCACCACGAAAACATCGATGTATCGAAACATCGATGTTTTTTCAACACACTAGTATATATGTGTACACTAAGGAGTTGTTTTTTTTTTTCAATGAAATTCATTTACAATTATAGAGTACTTATTTTTATTAATGATAATTAGAAAAGACTTACAAATACAAAACTATAATTTATTTATTTAAAACCGAATTCAGAAACAATAATTTGGAAAGACATTTTTCTATTAATCGATTTGTTTGTTAATTTATACCAGGTGTATGTATAAGTTTTTGCCGGTTTCACTAAGAGATGTCACCAGCGAACAGTACGCAGTGTATGAATTTGATAGATACGTCAGTTTATTTGTCTGACATTAACCTAACGAACATACACAAGTTTGAGTCCGCCAAACATTAGCGTCTGTATTGTATCGTTCAGTGATCATGTCGACTTTTGTGCCTGAAAAAGAACATTTGAGGCACGCATTGCTTTTCTTATTTAATCAAAAGAAAAATGCTGCGGAAAGTCATGGTAGAAACATATGATGAACACGCTCCATCGATTAGAACATGTGAGACATGGTTTCGACAATTTAAACGTGGTGATTTCAATGTGAAAGACAGTGCGCGCTCTGGTAGACCACAATAGTACGAAGACGAGGAATTGCAGGCGTTACTGGATGATGACCCAACTCAAACACCTCAGCAATTGGCAAAAGCATTAAATGTGTCACAATAAACAATCAGCAGACGTTTACCAACAATGGGAAAGATCAATAAACTCGGTAAATGGGTCCCACACGATTAGAATGAATGGCAAATGGAAAATCGTAAAGTCACTTGTAAAAGTCACCAGTGAAAGACACTTTGAAATCGCTTGGATGGGACATCCTTCCGCACCCGCAGTACTCTCCCGACCTGGCGCCATCTGACTATCACCTCTTCGCATCAATGGGACACACGCTTGCAGAGCAGCACTTCAGCAATTTCAAGGAAATTGAAAAATGGTTCGACGAATGGGTTGCCGCAGTTTTTCTGGCATGGTATTCATAATTTACCTGAAAGATGGGCAAAATGCCAATGGCCAATATTTTGAATAAATAAAAAATGAATTTCCCTTGAAAATTACGTGTTTTCTTTACCACAAAAACCGGCATACACCTGTGTAGCTTTGAAGAACAGTCGTTCGCTCGGGACTGACGTCGTCACAATAGGTAAGTATTTAGCAACGTACTTGTACAGTCCCGGGAAAATACTTTTCATGTCATCCTACATTTCAATGGGATTCTGGCTTATGGGAGCAACAGTCGACCCAAGGTACATTTGTCCTCAGTCTTTGATGTTGAAGAAGATGCCTGTTTCGCCTTCATGTTACCGTGGAGCAAATGCTGATGGTATTCCCAAGTATCAAAGACCTTTTCTTCTTTTTCCTACTCGTCGGAATATTCTGATCTATTAGCGTTATTGGCTAGTTTTGCAAATCCATTTAGATAACTGACAACTTTACCGTTAGCAAAGGGATCTTTAAAGAGCAATAGTTTGATTCGCTGGTCAAGAGTAGTTGCCAGCACCAAAATTGAGTTGTGTTCCAGTTTCTCTAACCGTTTACTCATTTGGTTCTGCGATTCATTTTTTAATTCGGTTACGATGGAATCTATTGGTGAACTATTCTTCAAGGCCTCTTTAAGCAACTTACTAGCGGTACTACTTTGTTGACAGTTACGTAAGATTCCGCGAAAATCTCTTTGATTTCTATTTCGTGTGATTTTAATAGCTCGAATACTTCCTTGGCATTATTCAGCTCAGAGCCACTAATCATCGAGGGAGCTCGTGGACGGGTGAGCAATATTTCGCTTACAATAGAAGCTAACTGGATGAACCTCTCTAACATATAAAAACAGGAGTTCCATCGCGTTTTGACATAGCCACACTCAAGAAGTAGCCGCATCATCACCAGCCGACTGCAGTGTCACCTCGACATCCTGGACTCCTGGTTTGACCGCTGGAGGATCAAACTAAACCCCCTCAAAATCCAAGCCATCGTCTTCTCCAAGGGCAGCGGCACTTCCCATGGACATCTCCAGCTCCAAGGCTCCCGCATCCAATGGGCCAACTCCATCAAGTACCTGGGCGTCCAGTATGATAAAAAAACTCGTTTGGAAGGACCAGGTCTGCACTGTCACCAGGAAAGCGAAGCAACTACTGGGCAAACTCTACCCTATCTTGAATCGCTCCAGTAAGTTGCTGCCAAGGAAGAAGCTACTTATCTACAACACCGTAGTAAAGGCAGGCCTCACCTACGCCTGCCCCACTTGGTGCCAGCTCTCCAAGACAAGGAGAGCTTAACTTCAAGCAGTGCAGAACAAGGCCCTGAGGATGATTACGGGAGCCCCATGGTCCATGAGGAACCGGCAACTTCACAGAGACCTCGGTGTGCCTACCTTAAAGGCACACATGAGGAAAGTCCAGCTGTAGTTTCTGGAGAAGGCGTCCAAGCACACCCAACCCGCGCATCGGGGACGCCTTCCCAGTCCCGCCACATGCCAGCCGCCAGCTTTCTAGACCGTCTGATCCTCTCCCGGATGAAGACGATGACCCCCTCGCCCGCCGTGACAGAAGATTGTCAACCTAGATTAAGTTATAATAAGTCCTAGTTTAAGTTAATGCTATGTTCTAATTTAAATTAGCGTAAGTCTTAGGCTAAGGTAGTTTTAGTCTTAGTTTTAAGTCTTAGCATTAAGAAAATCATGTATAACAAATCACATTTCCTAGGTTAACTTAGTATAGGACCACTAGTATAAGAGCTCAGGTTAAGTTAGTATAAGCAAACACTCATTTTAAGGAATTATTATACATTCATAATTGTAAGTAAGAGGCTTGGCCCTGCTTATTATCCAATAAAGACAATGACCCTTTTCTTCGCGTTTTCGTTCAGAAGATCCGGCATCTGTCTGTTTCTTGCGTAATTCATCAATGGCATTAACGTTGATATATTTAACAATTTCGTGCACGTGCGCGTGCTAACCAAAGCTTCCGTAAACTTATCGATCGCCTGAGTGACTGTTAAATTGATCGTGTGTGCCATACGAGGAATTATCTTTTTGTCGCCAAACAAGCTACGATTAAGTTTTATCATTTTACTGTCGTTATCCGTGACACAAGCAGAAACCATCTCGATGGAAACTGTTCACTCATTGCGGAGCTAGGACAACTTTCGTTCTAAGTAGTCAGCTCTCGTGTAGCTCGATTACTCCCAATGTTCCACTCAGGAGCTATAATTTATTCAAAAAATAGATTGTTACTCCAAAAAATGATTTATTTGTTCCTGACATTTCAATATAAAAGCAAACAAAGCAACAGTATATAACAATAAACTACTCACCTTTTCTAGATTTACGATAAATCAATCTGTTTTTTACAAAAGGTCACCATATTTCACAGAGAAACAATTTTACAGTACACACAAGTATGGAGTGGACAAGCAAGCTGAATAAAACAACGAACAGTTGGAACTAAGTTTTGTATTGTAATTTGGATGTATTTTTTTGGTCAACTTTATTTATCAAAACTAGGATAGGCAAAGGGTTCTGTGCCATACAGACAACTTCTGCCAAGTCTTTCGTAATTTATACTGCATTTTGATTGAATGATAAATAAAAGAACTGGACGAAGGAAGTGAGTGAAACATTCAATTATTATTCGTTAATCTATTAACAGGAAACAGTGCCATCTATCAATCCCATTTTCAACTAGCTAGATATTTCGTGGTTCAGTCAATATCGCTAACAATAGTTGAAGTAGTATTAGAATAGATGGAACTATTTAAAATAGTGAGTATTTCCACCAGACGTAAAAAAACATCGATAAGAAACATTGCTTGAATTAACTTCGATGCACCGATGTTTTGTGATTTAAAACATCGATGTATCGTTTGCATCCCTACCTCGTCAAAAAATCTTTCGAGAACACTAAAGAGATTTAACACCGGAGTTGTAAATAATATTTTGTCGGTAACTGTTAGGTTTTATATGCAAACATGACAAAGAAAGTTAATTAAACGCAAAACAAAGCCAATTTTTGTAATTTAAGATAAATGGCCATATATTTTAATTACAAAATAATTGAAATTGTTGAAAGTGACAATAAGTTTACACATATACTACCAAATGTAACAGATACAGCAAGTTCGGTCATTTTAAATCTGCTAATGGATGAATCTAAGCGACAATATCCCCCATGGGGGAGCGGGATAGAATATCTTCCCCGGTACGTTCTGTCTGTCGTAGAAGGCCACTTAAAGAACAACTTAGATGGTAGATGCCCGGATCCCACCAGGCATCGTCCGGTCTGATACCATCGCATCGGCTTAGGCTGCGTGAAGTTGCTTAACGTTTTGTGGCTGTGCCGATGTCCCAGACTGTGAGACCAAATAGCATGATGAGGCATCTGGATAAAAAAAATTCCGGAGGTTAAATAGCCCCTTGTTCGGATCTCCGGGTCGGGGGCTGGTTCAGGGGAGTCGACATGCAGATATCATAATTTTAAAAAAGATTTTTGCAACATACGAAGTTTAAACTCGAACATAAATCCAGTGCACCAACACCTGCAATCAAATAAACCTCATGTACTCACTCTGTGTGAAACCAAGGTCAGTTCATCTTTATCCTGGGTACGACTTCTATTCCCGATTTAGGCGTAACTTTGGAATCTGTCTTTTTGTCAGAAGCGACCTCTCCTGCCGACGAGAGGTGGCTCTGGAGCCCCGAAACTTTGATGTTATGTGGTTAAATATAACGACTCAACAAACCACATCGTTCATCTGCATCTTCTATCGACCACCAAGTGATACTAGCTTCAGAATACTTTTCGCTTCTCTTGTAGACACCATCGATCATTTACAAATTAACTATCCAAATGCCGAAATTCCCATCCTGGGCGACTTTAAAGTCCACAACATCAACTGGTTTATGTATTCAAACACTACCGATGAGCAAGGTCGCGAAGCTGAATCATTCTCAATCAGTTGGGGCTTAGCTCATCTTATTGACAAACAAACACGGATTCCTGATCGAGATGGGGGGTTCTCCAGTCTTCTCGATCTGTTTTTAACTAAGAATCCAGAGATGTACACGATCACCGTAAATCCGCCGCTAGGTTTTCCGACCATAAACTGATTCCGACATCGAGTATCCTACCAATTAGTGACAGAGAGGCGCCTAATCCGCGTAAGATTTGGCACTACAGATCTACTAAATGAGAAGAACTTATGGAATATTTTCGAACTTTTCCTTGGTTATACGTTTATTTTCGGTCCGACGACCCATCTGACTGCGCCAAGGAGGTTTCCGATGTTATTTTGACTGGTATGGAAGCTTACATCCATTTTTCGAAAAAATGGCCTTCTAACGGCAGGCGTTGGTTTGACCGAAAATGTAAACAAGCTGTTGCTTCTAAACATCTGGCCTACCGACAACTGAGTGAAAATCCTAACGCCATAAATCGTAACATCTATGTTCTTGCCCGGGATAGATGCAAAGAAGTTATCGATAAACCAAGAAGGCACACAATCAAAGAGAAACAAACTTCTCGCTTGTCCCAACAATTCCAGGTCCTTTTGGTCAGTCGCTAAGGTAGTTAACCAAAATTTCACCAAATTCACCATACCACCACGCACAGGGCCAGGTAGTTCTATTGCAATAACACCTGTTGAAAAGTGAACTTGTTGACTAAACTCTTTGCTTCACATTCTACTGTCGATTTCCAAGGAAAAATACCACCTACTATTCAGACAGCGTATCATAAAACGTATTTTAATGAAGCTAGACACCAAAAAGGCTTCTGGCGCTGACGGAATACCTGCCATAGTACTCAAAATCTGTGCGAGGCAACTAACACCAGTTTCCTGCAGACTTTTCAACCTATCCTACAAAAAGGGAATATTTTCTTCCTCCTGGAAATGTGCCACAGATCAGCCGATACCTTAAAAAGCCAAGAAGACCTTGCCAAATACCTACCGACCAGTCGCACTGTTTTCAATAATATCGAAAGTCATGGAAAAGGCTATCAATCAGCATCTTCAAAAATATCGATTCGACATTATTAGCGACCGTCAATATGTCTTTCGTAAACATAGATTAACAGGAGATATTCCGAGTTATGTAACACATGTTTGGAACAACGCTATTGAACATTTTGGAGAATCTCGAGCTGTTGCTCTTGATATGTTTATGGCTCTCATGTTTCCTCACAGAGCGTTCTTTACGAGTGACAGTCGACAGATTTCTTTCTAATACCTTCACTATCAACGCCGGTGTGCCCCAGGGCTCCATACTGTCCCCTACTCTCTTTCTCATTTTCATAAACGATCTGCTGGAAAAGACCAGGAATCCAATCTACAGCTTTGTGGATGATAGTACGCTTATCTCTTCATTCACTTTGAATGCTCGGATATCGGTTACTCAGACGAATATTCCCAGATAGCAGGAAGTCGTTTAACCTAACAAAGACCTGGAAGAAATTTTATCTTGGGGTGACAGTAACCAAGTGGAATTTAACGCTACAAAAACCCAGGCGGCAGTTTTTTCTAAAAAAATTCACGTTGCTGAACCCGACATAGTTATGTCGGGTCACTCCATTCCTCCAGCATCGTCAAATGGCTTGTGGAAAACATAACGTATCCAGGGCACAAGTATTCAAATGGCACAAGACCTTTTTTAGGCGCCGAAAAGAAGTGGAGAAGATAATTTGTTGGGCGTTAATTTGAGAGCAAATATGTCGTGGCATGAACATGTTGCAAGCATAGCAAAGGAGCTTCTCAAAAGCTGGGACTATTATTTCGAACCAGAAAGCTTTACACTCCACAACAACTGTTAATTCTGTACAAAGCTCAAATTCGACCAACTATGGAATACTGCTCCCATGTTTGGGGCTTTGCTCCCAAACATACACTGCTTTTGTTGGATTCTATTCAGAGAAGAGCTGTTCGCAAGATTGGCGACCCGGAACTAGCCGGCGGCCTTGATTCGTTGGAGCACCGAAGAACGGTTGGCGACTTGAGCCTATTCTACAAGTATTTCCATGGAAAGTGTTCGATGGATGTAGCTCGTTTAATTCCTCCCAGAGCGGTGCATGCTAGAAATACACGTTGCGCTAATACTTCACATGCGTATTAGGCTCAGCTAGTTACTCCTCGTACAACTCTTTTCAAGCAGTCTTTTATTGGAATAATTTGCCCAGGACTATATTTCCCAGCGAGTACAATTTACAGCGATTCAAGACCGGCGTGAATCGCTTTTTTCCGCACATGTGTCGCTCTTTTAGCGGTCTGGTCTGATATAAATAAACCAATGAATATGTCTGAGAATGTTTCATTGTCATATTTTGCGAGTTCGAACAAATGTATAGCACTACCATTACTTTTGACTGCATCCCCAATAATCTTCCCAATATTATTACAGGTGTCGTTACTTATGCGTCATATTCAGTGTTCTTGGAGTCGCTGAGCTTGAAAATAAATTACTTTGTTATTTTTTACCCTTTTTCTTATATTTATATTACCTCTGTAATTATTAAAATAAACTCAAGAAATATAAAGAGCAGAATTTTCACCGCGAAAGCCCTAAATATACCGTGGATATTTTCTACCTGAATTAATTTAGTCAGTCATTGTATAGACGTTATTTTATTCCAATTCGTTCTTTTGTTCCGCGAGAGAAAATATATTTATATAGCCCTATATAAGAGATTGGAAAAATAAGCCTGCATGCTCCAATTTCCAATTTTTGAATAGACGTTCGCATACATTTGTGTGTATGTACGTATACTCGAAAGCATAAGCTCCAGTTGACTTTGTTTATTTTAAATGATTAAAATGGTTGTATTATTTCAGTTTTCATCTTTTAGATGAAATTTTTCACGCATAAAAAAATGTTGAAAAATTTAAGTTTATTTAATCATTTGTAGGTTCTTTATTATTGTTTTTATCATATTTTTTAGCAGTTTCTTCAAGTTTTTATGTTCAGGTGACACAGTAAAAAGAGCATTTTAAATTTTAAGCTCTATGTGCATAGTCAGAGTACCTTTGGAAAGAAGAAAAAATAACTACTTATAGGTTTGTCCCAACACATAACCTAAATCTAATGGCATTTATTAAAAATTTGCATAATAAAAACCTTTTATACCTAAAATTTTTAACATAAAACGATGGAAATGAAACTAAAAGTAATAACGTCGTCATAAATAATTTGAATGGCGAGGAATACGACAATTTTTTGCGGAACGATTTACCTAATTTGATGGAAGACCTACCTATTGGTTTGAGACAAAACATGTACTTTCAACACGATGGCTGCCCAGCTCACTACAGAGGAAGTGTTCGTGCATGGCTCAATGACAATTATCCCAACAAATGGATTGGAAGAGGCGGACCTATACCTTGGCCGGCGAGAAGCCCAGACCAAACACCGATGGATTTTTATGTGTGGGGTCACATGAAGAGTCTCGTATATTACCAGATGACTCCTATCGAAAACGTGGATGTCCTAAGACAAAAAATAATTGATGCGGCTGCTCACCACCAGCGTTGTGAAAAGTAATTTAAGAAAAAGAATGAGAATTTGTGTTAGAAATAGGGGCGATCATATAGAACATGAATTATAATTAATAAAAAATAGTAAATTGCAAGGTTTTTTGTTTTATTTGTGTATTTTTCGTATTTTCACCTAGAACTAAAAATTTACCTTTTGCTACCCGAGCCCGCTTTAGGTGTCATTCTCTGTACAGTTTTCCTATTAAACTCCTAGTATTATACCTTTTTTGATAGCTAAAAAGACGTAAAAGTTTTTAAAATAATTTGCAGAATAACTTCCATACATTTTTTTTTTCTTTATTGATTTAAAGTAGGAAACACTTGGTAAAAAATCGTAATTTAGAAACATTAACAAGCCGCCATTTAAAACTGTTAGTAACCAGTTCAAAATTTTTTTGATGATTTTTGATACTTGACATACAGACTAACTAAGCATTTTAAATTTTAAGCTCTATGTGCATAGTCAGAGTACCTTTGGAAAGAAGAAAAAATAACTACTTATAGGTTTGTCCCAACACATAACCTAAATCTAATGGCATTTATTAAAAATTTGCATAATAAAAACCTTTTATACCTAAAATTTTTAACATAAAACGATGGAAATGAAACTAAAAGTAATAACGTCGTCATAAATCTGAATAAGAACTGGTACCGTGGCGCTGTGATCGAGAAAATCTAGTTTTACAAACGCAACTGGAGTAACAAGTTCTACCGCGACAGTTGACTATACTATGAGTTTTATTGGTTATTGCTAATCAAGAATAAATAGCTAGTAGTGCACAGATTAACACGTATATCGACAGAAGTGTGGCAAGCCATCAAAAATATGAAAACAAACAACAAAGGGAGGGCCGTAAATTTAATAGCCCTGGAAAAATGGAATTACGAAATATTACTAACTGAAAACAGACAAGAATACCTTAGTATAGAGGACAATGAATCAGAAGACACAGAGGGAAAGGACTGGGACGAAATAACCATGTAGGAAGTACAAGCAAATCTAAAAACGCTTAATCAATAATTGCATATCACAAGGAAGAACACCTACCGAATGGAAAAAAAGTTACATTTCATCAATCTATAAGAAAGGAAATAGAAAAGACCCTAATAATTATAGAGTATATGCGTTACAAGCACTATGAGCAGACTGTACGGTAAAATATTGCAGAATAGAATAAGAGAAACAATTAAAGGAAAGATATCCGAAAACCAAAGCGGATTTACTCCGGGCCGGTCGTGTATAGACCACTTGTTTACTTTACAACAATTGATAGAGAAGAAGATCCAAAAAGATGACGAAATACATATCACCTTTATAGATCTTAAGAAGGCATACGATAGTGTACCGAGAAATAAACTTTGGCATGTCTTGAGAACAGTAGGGATAAAAGAAGGGATGATAACAATAAAAGAGTTATATAATGAAAATATAGGATATGTGAAACAAGGACGCTCTCTCTCGGAAGCTATCCACATTACAAAAGGTCTAAGACAAGGGTGTTGCCTTTCGCCAATCTTATTTAATATATTTGTACAGAACGCTCTAAAGAAATGGAACCGCACTTGCCAAAGCATAGGCATCCCCATCAGTGATAAACACCTATTATCGTTAAACATTGCAGACGACCAAGTAATAATAACACAAGATGCATTCGATATGGAATATGTATTAAAGAGATTATACACAGACTACAAGGAATGGGGACTAGAGGTGAGCCTTGAAAAGACGGAGTATATGGTTATGAATTCGGAAATAGAATTTGATGTCTTAAATAACAACGATACACATGTCAAACAAGTCAAGGAATTTAAATATCTAGGAGTACTGATTGACAATAAAAATGGTATAGATAAAAAGAAATACAGAATAAAATACAAAAAGCCAGGTGGATCATAGGAGCTCTTAACTCAATATGGTGGGATCAAAACATAACTATACAAAACAAAAAGAGAATTGGAAGAACAATGGTAGAATCGGTTTTAAGTTTTGGGAGTGAACTGTGGGTAATGAAAGAAGAGAATAAAAGAAAAATAACGACGATAGAGATGAATTACCTGAGAAGAAGCGCCGGAGTGTCCAAATTCCAACACATAATAAACCAAGAAATACGCAACAGAACAGCAGCAACAGAAACAATTATACGAAGAATAGAAAATAGAGGATTAAAATTGTTTGGACACCTACTCAGAATGAACGATACAAGATGGCCCAAAAGGCTCTTGACATAGAAACCACCGCGAAGAAATAAAAAAGGACGACCACGTAGATCCTGGAATAAAGATATGAGACAAGCCATGAGGTCTCGAGGAATGGACGAAGAGATGGCGCATGATAGAGAGGTTTGAAGAAGGCGAATGGGAACACAACACTTAGTTGTATAATTGTTATATATTACTTGTGTATATATACAGTTAAACCCAAATATACAGGGTTACAGGGAAAGTCGTCCTAGATAATTAAGGACGTTATAGTTTAGGTCGTTTCTGACTGATTTGACTCTATGACATGATGTCCTAAACTTAACCGTTTTCGAGATATTGAAGTTTAAAGATTTTCTAAAAAAAACATGTTTTTTTTTATTAAAGGTTCTCGAGTGCGATTTTTTGGTTATTTTTAGTTAGTCTGTATGTCAAGTATCAAAAATCAACAAAAAATTTGAACTAGTTACTAACAGTTTCAAATGGCGGCTTGTTAATGTTTCTAAATTACGAATTTTTACCAAGTGTTTCCTACTTTAAATCAATAAGAGAAAAAAAAAATGTATGGAAGTTATTCTACAAATTATTTTAAAAACTTTTACGTCTTTTTAGCTATCTAAAACGGTATAATATCTACTGGATCTATTGAAAATTCTAAGAAAATGAGATTTCAATAGGCCCAAATGTAGAGAAACATAATAATAGAGAATTTAGATACTACCAATTACCGGTTTACTACCTGCACCTTCAAACAATAAAAAGGGTTGGGTAAGCATTTTTTCCGGTCGGGGTACTCTCTGGGCGAGTGACATTTTCTGTTCACTAAACATTATTGAATGATTTTTAGTCTGCTCATGCGATTCGTCCGTGGTAGATGTGCTATACCGTGCTTTTCAAAAATATCTGTGATTCATCTTCTGACTGTGTGAATTGGCTCGTAACTGGATTTTGATCTCTGCTTGTGAATATGGCAACGTATACCAACGAGGAATATGCTGACATCCTAATGTGTTACGGATTTTGCGAAGGAGTGTCGTCGCGTGCACGTGATGAATACATACTGCGATATCCTACTCGTCGTGTACCTGATGTTAGCTTATTTGATGGAACTTATCGAAGACTACGAGAAACTGGTTCCGTACAAAGACGGCGGACTGACATGGGACGACCACGTATCTTTGACGAAGACGAAGAAAACGAAATACGACGTCTTTTTTAGGTGGACCCAACCACATCTACAAATGTTGTCGCACAACAGCTTGGTATTTCGCAGTGGAAGGTATGGTTTGTAATGCATACTGTTGGGCAACACCCTTACCACTATACGCCCGTGCAAGTCATTGAAGAAGGGGATCCGTTGCGACGATTAGAATTCTGCAGATTTATGCTCAATACCGATGTCGAAGATGCATCTTTTTTTAAGAAAATACTATGGACTGACGAGTCGAGATTCGACAACGACGGTCTTACAAACTACCACAATGCCCACTATTGGGCTTCTAAAGAGGAAGGCAACCCCAACAAAAAAAGAACGAAAGGATCACAAACAAGATTCAGCTTAAATGTGTGGATGGGTATAATTTCAAATTATTTGGTTGGGCCATTCTTCCTGCCAGATAATTTGAATGGCGAGGAATACGACAATTTTTTGCGGAACGATTTACCTAATTTGATGGAAGACCTACCTATTGGTTTGAGACAAAACATGTACTTTCAACACGATGGCTGCCCAGCTCACTACAGAGGAAGTGTTCGTGCATGGCTCAATGACAATTATCCCAACAAATGGATTGGAAGAGGCGGACCCATACCTTGGCCGGCGAGAAGCCCAGACCTAACACCGATGGATTTTTATGTGTGGGGTCACATGAAGAGTCTCGTATATTACCAGATGACTCCTATCGAAAACGTGGATGTCCTAAGACAAAAAATAATTGATGCGGCTGCTCACCACCAGCGTTGTGAAAAGTAATTTAAGAAAAAGAATGAGAATTTGTGTTAGAAATAGGGGCGATCATATAGAACATGAATTATAATTAATAAAAAATAGTAAATTGCAAGGTTTTTTGTTTTATTTGTGTATTTTTCGTATTTTCACCTAGAACTAAAAATTTACCTTTTGCTACCCGAGCCCGCTTTAGGTGTCATTCTGTGTACAGTTTTCCTATTAAACTCCTAGTATTATACCTTTTTTGATAGCTAAAAAGACGTTTTTTAAAATAATTTGCAGAATAACTTCCATACATTTTTTTTTTCTTTATTGATTTAAAGTAGGAAACACTTGGTAAAAATTCGTAATTTAGAAACATTAACAAGCCGCCATTTAAAACTGTTAGTAACTAGTTCAAATTTTTTTGATGATTTTTGATACTTGACATACAGACTAACTAAAAATAACCAAAAAATCGCACTCGAGAACCTCTAATAAAAAAATCGATATAAAAGCAAAAAAAAAAACATGTTTTTTTTAGAAAATCTTTAAACTTCAATATCTCGAAAACGGTTAAGTTTAGGACATCATGTCATAGAGTCAAATCGGTCAGAAACGACCTTAACTATAACGTCCTTAATTATCTAGGACGACTTTCCTTGTAACCCTGTATATATAATAGCTTAGTATTTTCATTTTCTTTTTTCCGGAATTTAAATCATAGTTTAGGTACTACCGGATTTACTGGTTAGTTATAAAAAGAATTTTTTACATGGTATCGGTCATTAATGAAACTATAATAAAATATTTTATCGGATTGTGTGAAACACGTCTACCTGACGAAAAGGTAACTACCCTGAAGTCCGGACACATCTTGTATCAAAACAATTCTGATACAAACCAGCACTTTGATGGCGTCGCTTTTATGATAAACAAAAACGTGAAACACTCAGTTACAAAGTACCAAGCCGTATCAAACTGCATCGTATACATTACCATCAAATTTAACAGAATATACTCTCTACAAATAATACAGATATATGCACCAACCAGCCAAGCAGAAGACGAAGAAGCAGAACAAATATATGACGACATATCAAGGGCAATAAAACTTGAAAAAACGAAATATGTTATAATCACCGGCAATTTTAAGGCGAAAGTTGAACTATGGACACAAGGAGACGCAGAAAATATCGGCCAGTTTGGATTAGGAAACAGAAACAACAGAGGTGAAATGCTAATAAACTTTTTGGAAAAGGAAAATTTATTTTGTTTAAATACCTTTTACCAAAAACCAACACAACAGAAATGGACATATCATCTCAAACTCCAAATTTTTGTGTAGCGATTTATCTGTATAAAACACAGTTCATACAGGAAGCGATCACACACTTGTAAGAACGTACTTTACATTCAACATACAAAGAGAACGAAATGAACTCATGAACAAATACCCTTTCCTAACTGCACAAGAACTCAAGACAAACAGACAAATAGCAGAGAGAACTGGGCAAAAGACTAGAAAGTACAGTTAAATTGAACGGATTGAACATCGATAAACTGACTCAACACATAACAACAAGTGTTCAGACAAGCGTCAAAAAAGTATGTGCCACAAGGAAAATTTCAAGAAACAATAAATTGACTCCGAGCACGCTGAAACTTCAAGAACAAAGAGAGACACCAAAAGATATACAGAGGAAATTAAAAACCTAAATAAAACTGTCAACAAGGAAGTACGGAAAGACATAAGAGCACACAATACAAAACCGATACAAGACATTATCGAGCAGAACATCAATATGGAAATACTGAAACCTAAATTATCAAAGAGAAAAACACAACTGAGTAGAATAAAGGACGTAAACGGCAATGATAACCAATAAAAAGGAAATCGCTAAAGTAATAGAGAAATTCTATACTACTCGTTACTTATCAACAACGCCGAACCCGGGAGTAAGAACTAAGATAATAAATTCTATATCAGAAGATATCCCAGACATAACATCAGGAGAATTACAGAAAGCCCTAAACACATGAAAGACGGCAAAAGCACTGGCGAAGATAAAATTGCAGCTGAAATGTTGAAGTTTGGAGGACCAATGCTAGAAAAATGTATCTGTATGCTCTTTAATAAATGCCTACAGGAAGGAAAAGTTCCGGAAAGCTCGTTAGATGAAGAAATCATCTTGCTGTTTAAGAAAGGAGACTCGACAAACATAGAAAACTATAGACCGATAAGTTTATTGTCCCACTTGTACAAATTATTTACAAAAATTATTACCAATCGACTAACACCAAAACTTGACATATACCATGAAACAGGCTGGTTTCCGAAAGGGCTTCAGCACAAGTGACCATTTGCAAACCATAAGATAGATCCTTTATAGAGAAAACAACTGAATATAATGTACAAATACACCTTTATCGACTTCCAGAAAGCTTTTGACACAGTCAAAATTAGATACATATTAGTGGTCATGGACCGAGCATGAATTGACACTCGATATACTACACTGATCGAAAATATCTACAAAGCCACTTCTCTTCATATAACCATGAACCAATAGCATTAAAGTCGAAAGAGGCATTCGTCAGGGAGACACTATATCACCAAAATTATTTACACTTGTATTCGAGGATGCCGTTAAGAAACTACCATGGAAAGATAAAGGAATCAGAATTGACGGAGTATACTTGAACCATCTCCGATTTGCGGATGACATTGAATGAATTACTCGAAAACAAAAATAACCAGCCTAGAAGACCCACATATGTCTGTTGAGAACCAGAGCATAGAGAATATTAGGGCCATTCTATCATTCTAGGGGAAGGGAATCAGTAGAAGTTACCAAGCGAATACGGCTCTCCTGGGTAGCATTTGGGAGACTCTCCTTTGTGCTGAGAGATAGCAGTATCCTGATTAATTTAAAAAGGAAGGCTTTCGATGCCTGTATTCTGCCGGTAACAACATGAGGAATGCAAACAATGTGTCTAACGCAGAAGACCACTAATAGACTAAGAGTAATGCAGAGGGCAATGGAAAGGAAATGTTGGGGTTGTCTCTGAGCGACAGAATCCGAAATGAAGAGATCCATCGAAGAACAAGGGCTCCGGATGTTATAGAAAGGATTGCCGAACTGAAATGGCAATGGACTGGACATGTCGCAAGACACTAGGATGAAAGATGGCCACTGAAAATCATACAGTGGCGACCTAGGAAGACAAAACGAAGTAGAGGTAGACCCCAATTGAGATGGATAGATGATATCAAGAAGTAGAGAATGGCACTAAAAAGCACAGGACCGGGCAAAATGGAAAATATTAGGAAAGGACGAGTTAAAGGCTGAAGAAGAAGAATAAAAGATAAACAACTTTTTTACCGGAAATCTAGTGATTTGTGGCAATATCAAAAATTTTGGTTTCGAATATAAAATTACTTATGTAGGTTAGGTTTCGGCTCTTTTATGTATTAATTTCTTTATTTAAAACACTGAACATCAAATGTAGTTTGTATTTACAGCATCAGAAGCTTTTCTAAACTGAAATAGGTAAAGTTATATTAATTAATTATAGCATAAAATAATATTAAAAAAAAAATAAATTAAGCATAGCAACCTGCAACAATATAGGCTTTTATCAAGATACCATTCTCTTGTGTCTAACAGAAAATCATTGGCGTTATTTTTGCGCAGTTGCTTTTGATGCAATAATTTGTTAGTTTCATTATACAGTCTGTCAAGTAACAACATGTCTGCGATAATTAATTTTTGGTAGCATTTTAGTAAAAGTATCAGTCAATTGCAAACTTTCGTCGAAATTACTTAAAATCCAAAATGAGCCACTTGTTTGTGCGTCAGTTCGAGGCAGTCTTCCTTTGTTCCTATCCAAAGGGGCCTAAAATGACACATTCCGCGGCCGCTAAATATATTAAACAGTAGGAGTCGTTGGGTAAATCATTGTAACGAGACGAAAAATGTCGACGACTTGCCAAAACGTGGCTCAGTTGGCAAAGTCACTCCGAAAATCGAGAAACGAATCGTGTCTCTGTTTTCACGGGACCCGAAATTAATGCTGCGTCAAGAAGCGGCAAAGTTAAGAAAATCGGGTTTGAATGTGTCTCATGAGACCATTCGACAACATCTTCGTGCTCCTGATGTTAAATTCCGAAACACGTTGGAGAAACCTTTGCTGGGCGCAAATCACGTCCCGACGCGGCTCACTTGGGCCCACGATAAGATACTAAGCCTTCACAATCGCCGGACGCGAAAATGTTTGATTCCTTGTAAAGAGAAAGCTCAAAGGAAAGACTCTGCGGACTTTGACTCAGTTGTCTCGCGTAACTCGAAAAATTTGGAGATCATTTCCGCGCGGGTATGCAGAAAATCTCGTCGACAGCATGCTTCGAAGATCTAAGATTATTGATGCCAGAGGACAACTTACTAAGGTAATTGCGCCTTTGTTAGCACACCAAAGAATACATAGATGGCAGAAAATTGTCTCGAAACACATTTTTTCAAGAATACAAGCGGTCCCGTTCTTATTTGACCGACTGTATTAAACAATTTTCATAATTTCCTATATACACAAAGATAAAAAAACGACATGAATCATTATTTTACCATATTACTTTTCGAAATTAAAACATTAAAATCCTGCATAGGTTCTAAAATATTGACTTGACAAAAATAGGAAGTTCCCTTCCTTTATATGAACATGTGCCTTTTTATGTCGCTCATCGATTGGTTTTTCTGAAAAGTAGTCCTTATTTAAACCAATAAGAAATCATAGAACGATTACTTCAGAAAGTTACTTAAATCGAGATTCTTGCGGTGTTCTAAAGGGTCCAATTTCTTATAATATCCTTGAATTATTCTGAGGGGAAATATTTCAGGGTTGAAATTTTCGAAATACCTCGGCTAAAAAGTGAAATGGAGTAAAAAGTGAGAAAAAGCCTTAAACATGTTTTGAAAACTTGAATTAAAATATTTTTTGTTCTGATTGTATATCCCTTTTGAAAACGTAAAAAAATATTCAACTAAACCACCTAAAAATTTGAAATATAATAAGAAATGTATTAAACATATCAGATAAAGGTTAGATGTAACACACACAACCTAACAAATATTACTACATTTCTTTAATTGAATGAAGTCTATTTAAAATTAATTATCAGTAATTTTTCGGTAATATTGTTAAATTAGTTAAGATACTTGGTAATATTTGACGAAAATAACTTAACAGTATGTTTCATAATGTAAACGACACAACATCATTGATTCGAACGATGCGCTATCTCACTTCGTCTTTCCTTAAAAACTAACTCTATCTCAGTGAGTGAGTGCTGTAATACTTTTTTAAATTACATAGTCGAATCATTTTGAAAAATTGTCAACTACGTTCCAATTTATATAAAAGTAAGTGTTCTTCTGTTCGACGAAACAAAAAGAAATCTATTCAAGCGTTTTAGTGCAATAAAGGTAGATATTTGTCCTTTGAAATTTATATAAACAGAACTATTATTATATTTACTCTCGATTGGCAATATGCAGTTAAACAAAAAAGGTTTTCACCTTCATCAGTTCAGATTGAAACTAAAAGAGAAATCGTTTAAAATAAAATTCAATAAAAGTCGTAGCAGATACGTGCTTGATAAACTAAAGCATTGGGTTCAAAAGGAATTTTTCTGATTTCCAGGAAGTGGAATTTCCAATTGAACCAAGAAATTTTATACTGCAATTTCAAAGCTATTTTTCAAGTTTTTATCTACTATGTTGTTAAGACGTTAGCGTAATATCTAGCTTCCATAATTATTAAATGATAAATCGATAATTTATTGGTTAAAAATAATATTATTAATAATTACAAACAGTCCCCGGAGGAAAATTCACCTATCTAATTGACATAGTTGTCCCCCAACGACACAAACATCCAAACGAAATATACAGAAAGAATCTCCAAATATACAGACCTTGCAACAGAAACAAAAAAGCTACGGAAACAAGAAAGATATCGTTGTCCTCCTTATCATATCAGACACAGGCCTTACACCAACAACATTCACACATCACACTTAGTACAATTAGGACAGTGATTTTGAAAACATGTAACATTGTCAGGTCATTCCTTAATACACAATGGTATAGCCTTTGTGCTGACCTGGCTTAGGCCCGTCAGCCAAACATGGAACCACATTGACCAAATGTGAGAAACAAAAATAAATATAATAATTTTAATAATAATAACACTATTAACGAAACAACGACATCGCAATTCAGTAAAATGGATATGCTTAAGAAACAAGTTGATGATATCCTATACTTAATGTCCACAAAATCGACAGTAACAATATTTTTATGATGTGGCTTTCATACTCTCCCAACAAAAAACATTCACAATTTTTGAGGTTGAAAAATACGAAGATTATATTAATCTCTCATTATTTTCGATTTGAATAAGTTTAACTAATAATTACTATATTACGTAAACTCTGTGCAATGAGATCTAAATCATTTACATTTACAACTAAAAAAAATACGGAGAAAATAGGACTTAAATAAAATCATCTTTAAATTTAATTGGATTCTTTTAAATTAAAAGCGAAAAAATACCTTTATTCCCTATAAAAACGTATTTTATTTACTTTTTCCTTTAATTTACATAAACAAACTGTTATCAAATTGGTTTATTCTTTCTTCTTTATTTTGATTGTCGTTACATAATTAGTTTCAAGCTTCGATACCTTCTGAATTTTTTAATTAATGTTTCCTTTATCCACGTTAAATAAATAAGACAAAGAAAAATGTTTTTCAATTTAGAACACCAAATTTGATTTTAATGTTGTATCTAATGCTGTTTACTTCCTTTGCTGTGGAAAAAAACACTCACCGGAAATTTCTGCTTTTCCTTATATTTCAGATTTCTGAATTATAAAAAAAAGTCAGTTTATCTGTCCAAATTATATTATATTATATATATATATATATATATATATATATATATATATATACATATATATATATATATATATATATATATATATATATATATATATATATATATATATAAAATAAAAATATTGCAAGATTCAATTACATCGGCTTTCTAGATTTTACTTTATTTTTTCAATATATACATAAAAAAGGGTTTAGTTAAAACTGTTTTCAGAAGTAAATAGAGCAAAATTCAAGTTAAAAATCAAGGATTTTGGAGAAAAGAAAAGCAAAAAGGTATAAAAATAAAAAGACATAATGTTCAAATACAAGTTTAGTTATAAAAAACGAAGCAATATAAAGGAAAGAAGTTATTATTATTTACATTTACAATTTATTATCAGATCAAGGTGGTAATGGCTTAGGTAAGGTGGCTTTTGAAGAGCCAGGAGAAATTTTCCTACATTCAGATACAACTTGTAAAAGAAACTGCCGTTTTTCTCCATCTTTCGTCAAACAGGAATTGAAGTCTTGAATTAATTTTACCCCTCTTTCAGCTGTGTCACTGACAACCTTAAAACTGTTTAGTCTTGCTGTTTGATAGCTTTTAAATACTTTAAATTGTTACACCATTCATCGAGATCCATATTTAAAAAGTTTGTACCAATTTGAAATCTCTTGAAAAAATTTAGAGTTTGATGAGAAACAAAATAATCATTTTTTTTGTCCAATAAATTATCTACTTGTTCAAAATTGAGCTTTACTTTTACATCCCTATCATCGTAACTTTTTTCTTCAACGGAAATTAATTTTAGACATTGTACAGCCATGCTTATTTTGACATTTTTTTCTAAAGTTTCATTAAAAAATGAAAATGCGACTAGCTCCGAACTGAGATACCACAGATGATTTATCATTTTAGACAGTGCCTTGTTTGCAAGCTGAGGAATTCCTATCAATTGTTCTTCATCCTCGCAACTAATGCTTTCCCTTTCTAAATTTTCTGTATATATATCTGCAAGCATCCCATCCATTCCAGTGTATTTTTGAATCTGTGTTTGATAAGCTCAGTCCTTTGTTCTCGGAATCGCTGTCTGCGAATTACACTTCTACTTACAATTAAATTCTATGGGTCAAAAGCTAACGCCTCTGCAGTAGCTGATATTATTCGAACTGCGTCTCTATCAGAAATACTAATCTAACAATAAAGACAATTTTTCGGTAATAATCTCTTCACTTCCTCTAGTGTACTTTCTTTTCATTATTTTTGGTCCTGTATCTTCTGTGTCTGGAAAAGTCATCTCCATCTCTGCTTGCTACTCTTCCTCTGACGTGCTGCTTATTGAAGATTCAAATTGTAGAATTAAATTTTGATGTTCTAAAAACAAAAGGTAACAAAAAAAAAAAATAAGCAGTAAGCAAAGTACTCACAAAAAATAGCATCAAGTCAAATACACTCAACAGAAAACGAAAAGGGAAAACATTAAAGAGAGAGAGAAAAGCTCTACTAACCTACTTTGTTTCCTAATTTTTCCAATTTTGTTATCTCAGGTGCTTGTCTCTTTTCTCTTCATTGTTCCGCTATTACGAAATTCATGTCAACGCCTCCTATGCAGCCAGGACGTCCTTTTTTTTCTGGAGTAACAAAAATTCTTTGTCATATTCAATAATTGGGAATGCGGAATCTTTGGCACAATGATACTACTCAGTATATATCACCACTACACCAAACACTTTATTTTTGAACTCGACGCGCGTTTCGCTAACCATGTTAGCTTCAATCATCGCTCCTGATGAAGCTAACATGGTTAGCGAAACGCGCGTCGAGTGCAAAAATAAAGTGTTTAGTGTAGTGGTGATATATACTGAGTAATATTCAATAGTGTTTTTTTATGCATCCTGATGAACAACATCAAAAAGGTCGTCAAAGGTTGACTTGAAAGCTTCTACTTTTTTATTTTGCGCTGTGCTTTTAAATCTTTTAGCGTTTTTTTTTTTTTGCAGTTTTTTCCACTCTTCGTACAGTTTTTCTAATTTTGCAACACAATTTTTTAGATATCTGGTTGGTATCTTAGCTTTTTCTCCCAAAAAAATAAAACTTCCTGTATTGTAAGGCTTGCAGCTTCTCTGGTGTATAGTTTCACTTGCCGTATATTATAAAATAAACTGCGTAAAACTTGACAATTAGATGGTAATTTACTGCCACTAATTTGATAAGACATGTGGCCGATTAAATACACCATTTCTTTCTACCTTGAACTCGAACCCGAACAAGCATGGCTAGTTGATGCTATAGAAGACATTGTCCCGCAAACCTCACACTTGAAAGGCAAACGTAAACTAATCCCATCCCAGACAAGGAACAAAAAAGGAGGAGTGTGGTTTATGACACTCCAGGTAGAATTCTCTGATAAAAGGGTCATTAGCAATAGCTTTTTTGTAACAAAAACAAACATTTTAAAGAATAAAACTAAATGTTAGGTGGGTACCCACTATCTTGCAATTCGTGAAATTATTTATAAATTTAAAACAAATGACAATTTTATGTCTTATTATATACTGTGTAATAATGTATTTGTATAATTGTTTATAATACAAAGGAAACAACAAATGGTTAAAAGTATCTTTGCTGCCATTTTTCACTTTCGTGTTCTAAACATATCGAAGGTCGAATTTGAGGGTTCGAATCATGTCCGGTTTTGGTTGATGAATAACTTCCTTGAACATCTTCATCAAATATAAAAGTTTAACAAAAAAGTGGTAGGAGTAAAACTTTAAGATAACAACATCTCCTATGAAACAAAACAAGAATCCGGTTTCTAGGATGAATAGTTCTCATTTTATGAGGAAAAAACCACGATTTTTTTTTGCAAAGAATCGAATTTCTTTAACCTCTATATATATATATATATATATATATATATATATATATATATATATATATATATATATATTTTTATATATACACACTCCTGGACAAAATTAACGCAACAATATATTAAATCATACAAATCTCTATAATGAATTAATTTTCGGATTATTCGGATACTTTAAAAGTGAATTAGCTACCAAATTTCTCTATAAGATTCGAATTAAAATTATTCTTAAGACCGAATAACAAAATCCTTGAAATTATGTAATAATGAAAAAAAAATCAACTGGGACACTAGTAGCAAAATTAATGGTGTGACTGGGACACTAGTAGCATGTGTTGCCTCCTCTACTTCGGATGACAGCGTTTATGCGCCTAGGCATGCTTCTAATTAAATGTTGGATAAAATCTTGAGGAATTTGCTCCCATTCTGTGATAACTGCATTTTCAAGTTCCCTCAGGTGCAGGTATATGACGTTTTACATTTTTCTTAAGGTGATCCCATACATGTTCTGTCGGATTCAGATCCGGGCTTTTTGGTGGCCATTGCATAATCGGTATATCAACTTGATTGATGAGGTCGAGCGTTGTCTTGCATAAACAGGAAATTGGGCCCCTCAAAATAGTAGTCAGCATTCATGGATCTCGTACGGACAGGAACTAACTCTGTGCGAGCATCAAAGCAGATGTCACCCTAGAACATAACAGAGCCACCGCCGAATGGAATCCTTGCAGAGATATTGCATGAGCAAACCTCTCTCCTGGTCTTCGCCATACTCGCTCACAACCATCTGGATGTTTTAGACTAACCCTAGTTTCATCTGTGAAGAAAACTTGTTTCCAATCATCCACAGACCAGTTTTCGTGATTTCGAGCAAAACGTAACCTGGCAACTCGGTTCTCTCTAGTAAGCAAGGGCGCAGTGGCTGGTCTCCTACTATTTAATCCAGCTTCATTTAACCGTCTTCTAACTGTTTTAGAAGAAATTGTGACATTGCGAACAACTTCTTATTATAGAACTAGTGACAGTCCTGTTTCTTAAAGCATATTGTCTTATAAAACGTTCATCTAGGTCGCTAGTGCATCGTTTTCGCCCTTGCCCTAGCCTTCTAGAATAAGTTCCTACTTCATTCAAGCGTCTTACCATACGACTTATTGTGGAACGCTGTTTGCCTAACAAACTGGCAACATAACTCTGACAATATCCCTCGTCCAATAAAACTGAGGCTCGCACTACCTCTTGTTCAGTTAAATTCCTTGTTCGATTCATTTTTCTAATTCTTTGGGGTCAAAAAATAAAAGACTCTACCACAAAAACGTATTACTTTGAAAAAGGAAACAATTTATAAGCTTACTTTTAAAGAAAATCTATCGCATTATTACAGAAAATTGTTTATCTTCTAAAAAATTCTTTAAAACTGTAAATCTAAACGAATTGTTTTGATTTCTGTCATGAACAACGAAACAAAATATGCATAGCCTACTATTCAAATACTCGATAAACTTTAAAACTGACATAAGAAAAAGATAAATTAATTTTCAGATTGTTGCGTTAATTTTGTCCAGGAGTTTATATATATATATATATATATATATATATATATATATATATATATATATATATATATATATATATATGTTACAATTGAGGTTTTCACGGATGGTGGAATGTAATACATTAAAATTCGGGTTTCAATCCGTTCGTCTAACAATGAATTTGCACGACGGTTTACTTTATATATATATATATATATATATATATATATATATATATATATATATATATATATATATATCTATATATATATAGGTGAACCATTTGTCGTAAAAAATATCATTATATCAAAAACTTCGATTTTTATGAAATGTCTTGAATAAAAGTTGTTCAACTGTGAAAAGGAAATAAAATGGCAGGATAAATTTTTTATTCAGTGGGCGCCATCAAGGTTATTTCAAGGTCAACTTAATTTTTTAAAATGGAAATGCATATTTTTCAGATTCTTGTCCTATGAGAAAAAACAAGCTGTTTTTATTTGAAAATTTTTTTCCTCAGTTTCACAATACTGAACTATAACTTGGAGGAATCCTCTCAGGAAGTCACTCGGCGAATAACTGTGTTAACCGTATAATTTTTCGTCCACATTCACCATAAATTAGAATTATCTCTACTTTTTCTTCGACAGGCAATATTTCCGCTATAGCTTAGTAAAAAATAATTCTATAAGTTAACTTAAGAAAAATAAAACAGAATTTAATCAATACTTTACTGCAAAATTTAGAAGATAATAAACTAGAGCAAAGTTTAAATTGAGAATGACTTCTTTCTAAAATGCTTTTCCTTTTGCTCCTAGTTACTTATTTACTATTTTATTTTCTAAGAACTAAGTTGTTTATTTGCCATTTTGTGACCTTGAAAACAGTGAAAGAAAACTGATTTGGTTTGTTTTTATTTTATGTTCTCTATCCAATCGCTTTTATTTACAACTTCAAAGAAAATAAAATCCCATAAAAATTTCAGATTTTAATTTCAATATTTATTTGACGTACTATTATACGTTGAAAAAATTTTAATTAAAAATACTGAAATAATAACCAGAGGTTCATTTTAATAAAACACACATTTTTTGTCTTTTAACGTTTTTCACTTAGGTTACTACGAATTGAGTTAAAAATCATTGAAACTTTATCTTTTTTTATTTATTGACGGTGATAACTTAAAAAATTTAGGTCAAGAAAAAAAAATATTTCACATGAAAAAAAAAATGCTTGATTTTCCTCGTACAATAAGAATCTGTAAAAAACAATATGAGTTTCCATTAAAAATATTGATGCCGCTCACTACAGGAAAAATTGATCCTGCATTTTATTTCCCCTTCAAACTTTTGTTCAAAATATTTTTTCATAAAAGTAAAAATTTTTTATATAAAATTTTTCACGATAAATGGTCCACCCGGTATATATATTTATTGAGCCTTCGTGTCATATATCTTATATCTTAAGTAATATAAGACGCATCGATTCATACCTAGCGTCAGTGACAAACTGATATTTAATGGTACTAGACGTGTGACTGTTGGAATTTGTTTATTCAGACTTAATTTAGAGCGCCTTAATGATAAGTAAAATTTCTGCAAAATTTCGCTAACTTTATTTCGATAACAGCACAAATGCTGCGCAGGTCTAGGAAGAAATTAGTGCTGTTTCTCGTCAAAATCCATTATTAAAATCAACAGCTTCAAGATATTTCAGTCGCTTTCGTTCTGAAAATTTCGATGTCAAAGATGCTCTTCGCATTGGTCGACCAATGAAAAAGTTGAGGAAGACCAGGTTGTAAGTAGCCATGACGTCGCCAGGAAACTAAACATTCATCACCAAACAGTTTTAAATTTAGGAGCAACATGATTTGACGCTAAAAAATCTATTCGGTCGAATTTCCATTTGTGAATCTCTACAGAAACGTAACAAAATCGAGCCATTTTTGAAGCAGTTGAGTATGGGCTATAAAAAGTGGCTCGTGTACGACAATAATGCGCAAAAAAGATCGTTGTTGAAAAAGGCTCGGTTTGATCCGAAAAAGTGATGATATATGTTTGACCAAATTGGAAGGAAATCCTGCGTGATGAGCTGCTACCATTTGTTTGTGTGTCTGCAGAACTTTCTGAATGGTATTAAGTTAGTTTGAAAAGACACCTATGAAAATTATTTGTCATAATTTTTTAAGCAGAAACCACAGAAGTTCTATAGTAACGGCGTTATGGTATTGCTCGTAAAATGGCCGAGGGTCATCTAACAAAATGGCATATATCAATACTTTTTTGAAAACCTTGCTCTCCTATAACAATATATTAGTATATATTAAAATTTGATATTGTCAATTGTTTACAGTAAAAACTACTATCAGAAAATATTTTTAAATTAGCATAAAGGACCACGCTCACTTTAAATGGAAATTGGGTTTCGATGAAATGGCTTCAAATTCTGCACAGAGGTAGATCTTATGCTTCTGAACAAAAGTCTAAATGAGCACAACTCGCGAAAATGCTTCCTATCCCCGCTATTCACGGAATCAACTCCAATCGTTAATTTACTGACAATCGATGCTCAAAATAGGATAACAATCTTATCTAATAGGTAAAATTGAATGTTTTTTCAGATTACGCTACAACTCCTACCAACCTCGAAAAACGGAGTCGTAAGGCATTGAAACTCTATCTTTTTAGTGTTCCGTACGGAACACTTATAAGATCACTTCGGTGTCTGTCCGTCTGTCTGTCCGTCTGTTTGTCCGTCTGTCCCTCTGCCCGTCTGTCACACCAGATTTTTCTCCGAAACTATTTGTCATAGAAAGTTGAAATTTGGTAATAATATAGAAATTGATGGCCTCATCAGAGCCATGTAGTTTTGAAAGTGAAATTTTAACTTAAGGGGTTAGTTTTGGGGGGTGAAATCGGAAGTGAAAAAAAATTTTTTTTACTAGGTAATCGAGTGTGGTGTCAAATGAAAGCTTATGAAAACACGAGTAAAAAATATATATATAATGTAATACTTGCGCACACTTTTCTTTGTATTATTTTTAAAAAATCGCGAAAAATCGCTGTCCACCCGCCTTATCTCGAAAAGTACTTATCAAAAAATTTTGGAAAAAGTCTGGAATATTTTCCACGGGGTGTAGATTGAAAGAAAATTATCACGAGTGCATTACCTTTAATAATTTATATGGTATATAAAAAAAACAAAAATTTCAAGGTCATCAGATTTCAGTGAAGATTGGAAACAAACTTTGTTGAAAACTCATTTGGGTGTGTTTTGTGAAGTCACTGATCATTTTATATCTCTGTAACAAAATTTTTTATTTGAAAAGCAATCAACGTACGGAACACTAATTGCGCAAGTTCAACTTGCACTTGAGCGGTTATTTTATTTATTGACGTTGATAACTTAAAAAATTTAGGTCAAGGAAAAAATATTTCACATAAAAAATGCTTGATTTTTCCCGTACAATAAGAATCTATAAAAACAACATGGGTTTCCATTAAAAATGTTGATGCTGCCCACTACATGAAAAATTGATCCTGCATTTTATTTCCCCTTCAAACTTTTGTTCAAAATATTTTTTCATAAAAGTAGAAGTTTTGATATAAAATTTTTCATGATAAATGATCCACCTGGTATATATATATTTATTAAGCCTTCGTGTCATATATCTTATATCTTAAGTAATATAAGACGCATCGATTCATACTTAGCGTCAGTGACAAACTGATATTTAACGGTAGTAGACGTGTGACTGTTGGAATTTGTTTATTCAGACTTAATTTATGTAATAAGTAAATTTCTGCAAAAGTTCGCTAACTTTATTCCGATAAAAGCATAAATGCTGCCCAGGTCTAGGAAGAAATTAGTGCTGTTTCTGGTCAAAATCATTATTAAAATCAACAGCTACAAGATATTTCAGTCGCGTTCCTTCTGAAAATTTCGATGTCAAAGATGCTCTCCGCATTGGTCGACCAATTAAAAAGTTGAGGAAGACCAGGATGTAAGTAGCCATAACGTCGCCAGGGAACTAAACATCCATCACCAAACAGTTTTAAACTATTTGCAGTAAACTGGCTATAAAAAAAGCTCGATATTTAGGTCCCACAAGATTTGACGCTAAAAAATCTACTCGGTCGAATGTCCATCTGCGAATCTCTACAGAAACGTAACAAAATCGAGCCATTTTTGAAGCAGTTAAGTAAGGGCAATGAAAAGTGGCTCGTGTACGACAATAATGCGCAAAAAAGATCGTTGTTGAAAAAGGATGAACCTCGACAATCGACGACAAAGCTCGGTTTGATCCCAAAAAAGTGATGATATATGTTTGATAAATTGGAAGGAAATCCTGCATGATGAGCTGCTACCATTTGTTTGAGTGTCTGCAGAACTTTCTGAATGGTGTTAAGTTAGTTTGAAAAGACACCTATAAAAATTATTGGTCATAATTTTTTAAGATGACACCACAGAAGTTCTATAGTGACGGCGTTATGGTATTGCTCGTAAAATGGCCGAGGGTCATCTAACAAAGTGGCATATATCAATACTTTTTTGACAACCTTACTCTCCTATAATAATATGATATTAGTATATATTAAAATTTGATATTGTCAATTGTTTACTGTAAAAACTACTATCAGAAAATATTTTTAAATTAGCATAAAGTAATGGCTTCAAATTCTACACAGAGGTATATCTTGTGCTCCTGAACAAAAGTCTCAATGAGCACAACTCGCGTCTCCGCTATTCACGGAATCAACTCCAATCGAGCCCAAGCGAATCCAATCGATCATTTACTCACAATCGATGCTCAAAATAGGATAACAATCTTATCTAATAGGTAAAATTTGATGCTTTTTCAGATTACACTACAGCTCCTACCAACCTCGAAAAACGGAGTCGTAAGGCGATGAAATATTAAAATTCATGTATAACATCTTATACATTCATGTGTAAGGCTGTTTTTACCCAGACAGAGAGCCATGGAGTTTTCGGGTGAGCCGAGTTTAATTTTTTAGACATTAAGGGTATTATTTAGACCTTACTGGCCACTCACGCCACTAATAGACGAACCAGCACATCTGTGCAACCTCTCAATCTTGAGTAGTGTTGTAATAAGTGAACATGTTCATTCTGTTTTCAATTTGTAAAATATTTTTAAATATTGAGAAATAAGATCTGTACTAAAAATGCCTAGAATTTCTTGTTATATATGCAACTTAGCATTACAACCTTTCAAAAGGTCAGAATTTATAATAATGATGCTAAGCGAGAAATAGCTATTTTTCGGCGAAGTTCTATTGGTAACGAACATAAAGATGTTGTAGAGGACACAAAAATTTGCAATAACCGTAATATATTCATTACTCAAGAATTAAACATATTACAAGCGATCCGACTTGTTTAAAAGCTCTAATATTTCATCCCCTTACGACCTCCTTTTTCACCTCTTCGGAGGGATGAAATGAAAAAGCTCTAATACCTGAAAAATCAAATTCGACGTACCCGAGAACCCCATGGATACATGCTTATATATGAATTTTATAATTTAAGCCCTTCACAACCCTCATTACAATCCTTTGCAATCTGCGCAGTCTGAAAGAGCATCCAATTTTGCCTACTAAGTGAGATTATTAACCTATTTTGAGTATCGAAACATAGTTTTTTTCGATTGTCAGTAAATGATTGATTGAATTCACTTGGACTCGATTGGGGTTGATTCGATGAATAGCGGGAGTAGGAAGCATTTTCGCGAGTTGTGCCTATTGAGATTTTTGTTCAGGAGCACAAGATCTACCTCTTTGAAAAATATGGAGTCACTTCACCGAAACCCAATTTCCATTTAAAGTGTGAGTGGTTCTTTAGAAAAATATGAAAAAATTGTTAAAATAGGAGGAGGTACTTTAAAAACAAGAATATGTGTGACAAAGACAGCCATTCCAGAATCATAAATTTATCACTAATAAGAAATAAACATTTTCTGTAAGCATAATCTTACCGTTTTTTTAAGAAATTTGTTTCAAAATAAAAATGTTAGTAAAATATAGTATAATAATTTTTACTTTTTTTATGACACAGTTCCTTTGAACTTTATAATTCACTTTTGAGAGAAGCTGAAGGTGTCTTCCTTCAGCTTCTCTCAAATCAAAATATTAGTACACATAACACGTAGGCTGAAAAGTTTTTGGTCTGACATATAGATGTCGCCCTTTTCAAAAAATCCATGTGATTTTTAGGACGTACCAATCTTCAAACAATACGTGTCAAAATTTCATGACACTTCGACGATTAGTTTACAAGTTACAGTTGTTTTAATGACGCTACTTTTGATATTTTCAAAAAAATGAAAAAAAAATCGAATTTCTTGTGTTGATTAAACCCTTTTTTTTGATCGGAAAAAAATACCGTTTAAGCAAAGCAATGGCTTGCTAAGTGTTACGGGGACTCTGCCCCTGGAAAATCACTCGTTATATATTGGTATACTGAATTTAAACGCGGTCGTATAGACACAAATAATGCTAAACGCTCTGGACGCCCAAATGAGGTGGTCACACCGGAAAACATAAAAAAAATACACAAAAGACCGTAAAGTGAAATTGCGTGAGCTAGCTTCACCTTAAAACATGTTGGTCATATTTTACATGAACATTTGGGCGTGAAAAAGCTCTGTTCGAAATGGGTACCGCGTTTGCTCACAGTGGACCAAAAACAACAACGTGTTGATGATTCTGAGCGCTGTTTGAACCTGTTTGAGCACAATAAAACGGATTTTTTTATGCGATATGTGAGAGTGGATGAAACATGGATCCACCACTACACACCGGAATCAAATTAGCAGTCAGCTAAGTGTACACCAGCCAGTAAAAGCTGCCCGAAGCGACCAAAGACACAACAGACTGCTGGGAAGGTTTGGGCCTCTGTATTTTGGGATTGGCATGGAATAATTTTCATTGACTACGCTAAGAAGGGAAAAATCATCAATACCCAATATTATATCAAATTATTGGTGCGTTTGAAGACAGAAATTGCAAAAAAAAACGGCCTCAAATGAACAAGAAAGAAGTGCTCTTTCATCAAGACAATGCACCGATGGCATAATTGCATGAATTAAAGTTCGAATTGCTTCCTCATCCACCGTATTCTCCAATTTTGGCCCCAACGACCATTATCTATTCGCAGACCTCAAAAAAATGCTCGCAGGAAAGAGATTTGGCTCTAATAAACACGTTATCGCCGAAACTGTGGCTTATTTTGAAAGCAAAAACAAATCCTTCTACAAGAAAGGTATAGAAATGTTAGAAAAGCGTTGGATTGATTGTATCGTTCTTGAAAGAGACTATATTGATGAATAAACTCGGATTTTGTAAAAAAAAATGTGTCTTAAGTAGCTAGACCAAAACTTTTCAGCTTACGTGTTATATTAACGAGACATTTGTTATCTGTACACATGATAAAGAATTCCAAAATGCATTTTTCAATAACCTTAATCAGCAACATTCAAATGTAAAATGTAAGTATCTAAATGCTAATTTCGTAAACATAGATCAACAGGAGATCTTCTGACTTATGTAACACATGTTTGGAACAACGCAATTGAACACTTTGGAGAATCTCGAGCGGTTGCTCTTGACATATCCAAGGCATTCGACCGTGTTTGGCACGATGGACTGTTGGCTAAGTTACGCTCTTATGGTATGTCTGAAAGGTTCTGTTTGTGGCTCTCATGTTTCCTCAGAGAGCGTTCTTTACGAGTGGCGGTCGACGGATTTCTTTCTAACACCCTCACTATCAACGCCGGTGTGCCCCAGGGCTCCATACTGTCTCCTACTCTCTTTCTCATTTACATTAACGATCTGCTGGAAAAGACCGGGAATCCAATCTATAGCTTTGCAGATGACAGTACGCTTGTCTCTTCATTCACCTTGAACGCTCGGACATCGGCTGCTCAGGCGATTATCCGCAGAGAGCAGGAGGTCGTCCAACTTAACAAAGACCTGGAAGAGGTTCTATCTTGGGGTGACAGTAACCAAGTGGAATTTAACGCTACAAAAACCCAAGCGGCAGTTTTTTCTAAAAAAGTTAACGTTGCTGAACCCGACATAGTTATGTCGGGGCACTCCATTCCCCTAGCATCGTCGCTCAATTTGTTGGGCGTTAGTTTGGGAGCAAATATGTCTTGGCATGAACATGTTGCAGGCATAGCAAGGAGAGCTTCTCAAAAGTTGGGAATATTATTTAGAACCAGAAAGCTTTACACCCCACAGCAACTGTTAATTCTTTACAAAGCCCAAATTCGACCAACTATGGAATACTGCTCCCACGTTTGGGGCTCCGCTCCCAAACATACACTGCATTTGTTGGATTCTGTTCAGAGAAGAGCGGTCCGTCTGATTGGGGACCCGGAATTGACCGGCGGCCTTGATTCGCTGGAGCATCGAAGAACGGTTGGCGACTTGAGTCTGTTCTACAAGTATTTTCATGGAAAGTGTTCGAAGGATGTAGCCCGCTTAATTCCTCCCAAAGCGGTGCATGTTAGAAATACACGTCGCGCTGGTGCTTCGCATCCGTATGAGGTTCAGCTTGTTACTCCGCGTACAACGCTTTTCAAGCAATCTTTTATATGGAGAACGTCATCCCTTTGGAATAATTTGCCCAGCGCTGTGTTTCCCACCGAGTACAATTTACAGCGATTCAAGAACAACGTGAATCGCTTTTTCCGCACTCGTGCCGCTCCTGGAGCGCTTTAGGGACTTCCCTGCAGCACGTGAGCTAGACCCATAAAAAAAAAAAAAAAAAAAAAATAATTGGATGATGGTGTGCCTTATTCTCAAAAACTATCTGCTAGCATCTCATTAGTATTTAGAGCTTTATCAATATGTGATGAACATTTTACTTCAGAAACAGGTAATCTGATCAGTCTCTAAAAACTAATTGATATTATCTCAAGGATGTTAAACGTTCATTCAACTGCTTCAAAAACTCGATCTCCAAATAAGACAGTAATAAGAATCCTCCAGGTTTACCCTACCAATACGTAACTACACCAAATTGACCAGATTACTCAAAAGATCCAACGTAATAATATAGAAAATAACGGGTCAAGTGCAAGTTGAACTTGCACAATTAGTGTTCCGTACGTTGATTGTTTTCGAAATAAAAAGTTTTGTTAGGGTGGTATAAAATGATCAGTGACTTCACAAAACACATCCCAAATGAGTTTTCAACAAAGTTTGTTTCCAATCTTTACTGAAAACTGGTGACCTTGAAATATTGTTTTTTTTTCTATACCAGATAAATTATTAAAGGTAATGATAATTTTCGTTCAATCTATACCCCGTGGAGAATATTCCAGGATTTTTTCAAAATTTTTTGATCAGTACTTTTCGAGATAAGGTAGGGGACAGCGATTTTTCACGATTTTTTAAAAGTAATACGAAGAAAAGTGTGCGCAAGTATTACATTATATATATATTTTTTACTCGTGTTTTCACAAGCTTTCATTTGACACCACACTCGATGACCTAGTAAAAAAAATTTTTTTTTTCACTTCCGATTTCACCCCTCAAAACGAATCCCTTAAGTCAAAATTTATGTTACGGTGATATAAAATGATCAGTGACTTCACAAAACACACCCCAAATAAGTTTTCAACAAAGTTTATTCCAATCTTTACTGAAAATTGATGACCTTGAAATTTCTGTTTTTTTTATATAACAGATAAATTATTACAGATAATGCACTCGTGATAATTTTCGTTCAATCTACACCCCGTGGAGAATATTCTAGAATTTTTTCAAAATTTTTTGATAAGGACTTTCCGAGATAAGGCGGGTGGACAGCGATTATTCGCGATTTTTTAAAAATAATACAAAGAAAAGTGAGCGCAAGTATTACATTATATATATATTTTTTACTCGTATTTTCACAAGCTTTCATTTGACACCACACTCGATTACCTAGTAAAAATTTTTTTTCTTCATTTCCGATTTCACCCCCCAAAACTAACCCCTTAAGTCAAAATTTAATTTTCAAAACTACATGGCTCTGATGAGGCCATCGATTCCTATATTGCTACCAAATTTCAACTTTCTATGACAAGTAGTTTTGGAGAAAATCGGGTGTGACAGACGGACAGACAGACGGACAGACAGACGGACAGACAGACGGACAGACACCGAAGTGATCTTATAAGTGTTCCGTACGGAACACTAAAAACATAATAATAAAGTTATTATTTTATTATTAAACACCCATGAAAATATTATTTAATAATACAGGGAAAATATTTATGAACTACTGCCTGCTAATACTGTATTTGTATTATATTTTAATAAATATTAATTTACGTAAATTAATTCAGCTTTTCTGTTTGTAACTTACTGCGTACTTATAAATTTATTATAAAGCACCTAAAAGATTTACATAAAGCTGAATATTTTAAAACAACAAATATTAATTGAAAACGTGCTAAAAAAATAATGAAAAAATATATTTGCAATACAAGAAAAGTGATTTTTCTCTCAAAAATTAAACATTCGGATTGTTTGTTTAAACCAAATTCATCCATCGATCCAAACTCACTGCTATTGTTTTTGGAATGTAGAACTTCTCGTATTTAGTAATTCATATGGTGTTTGTTAATACTAAAAAGAGGTTGGTTTACAAAAATACGTGTACTGAGGTAACGTGGGTATTAAGGTCGGTGGGTAGGAATTAATTTACTTTAATTTATTTGTTTTATAATACTTTCCATAAATTAAGGTATTCCTTACGAGAAGACAGATCATTAAGTTAAAGAAAGACGCGAAATAATTTGGTTTTCAAAGTATAATGAATGTGGCAACGTAGCTTCCCGCCGCACGTAATCACGTGTTATTTATAATAACCTTGATACTTTTAGATGATATACAATAAAAATTATGTTTATTTGAACCGATACTTTAAATTATTTATTAAAAATATATCAATTATTAAGTATTTACAACTAAAATAAATGCCCGTGCGAGTCACGCATTTATTCTAGTGTCTTTTAAAAGAAAGTCCGATCAGTACGATGCATATATTAGTCCGGGAGCTCACGACCAAAATGCGACCTCATCGAAGAGTGGCAGACAATAGTATCACTTTGTTAATTATGTATCCCTTAGTCCCTCCAGGTAGTTTGAAGCCTCAAGTCTGGTTCCTGTTCCTGGAAATGCGTTTTAAAGCCGCAAAATTAGTGGACGAACCCATCGCTGAGTGGCAGATATTTTGGGTATAGCTTCATTTTTGTGAAATATCACTGAAAAATGACTATCTGCCATGGATATTGAGTCAATCCAAAGTTATAACGGTCCAAATTTGCAAAAAAATTAACCCACCTGAACCCATAGAGGAGCGATTGAAATTTATTTTAATACTAGCAGTGCCCGCGGTACCGCTCGCGTGAACTTGATTCACTACTATCGTTACTGCTTATTTCTTATGTTACCTAACGTAATAAAATATCTGGCATTATTTTCCCTTATTTCCCATTATTTCTCCTTATCCCCATTATCGCTACATAATTTCCATTATCTAGGCTTATCTCTACTCATTTCCCATTATTTCTCCTTATCTCCCCTTATCTCCCATTATCTCACCTTATCTCCCATTATCTAGGCTTATATCGAATTATATAGAACATAGGTATAAATTTATAAAAACACGTAAATCAGATAAGTGGTTCTCGAGTGATAAGCACACTAACGGACAGCCAGGCAGACAGAGAGACGTTGCATTTTATATATATTATATTCGTTGCTACATGATATTGTTCCATATTTAATGCTTTAGGCAGTGTATTGCAAGAGAACGCGCTAGCGGCAAACTTTTCTCCGACTTATTCCTTATGTCATCTAACGTAATAAAATATATCCCATAACCTGGCCAGAGAACATATGTATGTTTAAAAAAAAGCACGTAAATCGGATAAGTGGGTCCCCAGTGATAAACGCACTAACGGACAGACAGACAGAGAAACGTTGCATTTTATATATATTATAGGTATTCTTTGCTACATCATATTGTTCCATATGTAATGGTTTAGCATGTTTAAAAAAAAATGCACGTAAATCGGATAAGTGGTTCTCCAGTGATAAGCGCACAAACGGACAAACAGACAGAGAGACGTTGCATTTTTATATATATATATATATATATATATATATATATATATATATATATATATTATAGATATCCTTTGCAACATGATATTGTTCCATATTTAGTGGTTTAGGCAGTGTCTTGCAAGAGAACGCGCTAACGGCAAACTTTTTTCCAATATAATTCACTATTATCGTCACTGCTTATTCCTCATGTTACCTAACGTTATAAAATATAGTCTATAACCTGGCCAGAGAACATATGTATGTTTAAAAAAAAAGTACGTAAATCGGATAAGTGGTTCTCCAGTGATAAGCGCACAAACGGACAGACAGACAGATAGAGAGACGTTGCATTATATATACGTATATATATATATATATATATATATATATATATATATATATATATATATATATATATATATATATATATATATATATTATAGATGTTAGTTGAGGTTTGTAGATATTAAAAATAACTTTATCTGCCATAGAGTCTGGTTTTTTATTAAAATATATTAAGTTTTTTGCTGCAATACCGCATAAGTATTTTTAAAACGCGCGCGTTTGTCCTACAATGCACGCGCCTGTTCTGTAATTTATTTGTCTCTCAAATACTGTACACATGCGCCAGCGTCTCGAGAGACGCTCAAATCACCATTGAATCAGTTGCAAGTAGATTAATATATTTATTTAATTTGCAAAATTGTAAAAAACGCATGCTTTTGATCGAAGAAAAATTATGGATTCCTATCTTATACGTGTTAAACATCTGAAACTTTTACAATTAATTATGGCAAAACGGCATGCCTAACCATTTTTATATTGAAGCAGTGAATGCATAATGCTAAAATCTATTATTTCTAAAAATTTCAAGCAAAACTACTTTTAACAGTTACTCGTAAGAAATACCATAAATTCAATGCTTCATAAGAATATTTTGTCCTTAAAATATAGCAGGAAGTAATTATACCCCATACAATAGATAAATAAACCATATATCTTCATGGCATATAATGATATAAAATGCTAACTCGAATAAAACGAGCACAATTTTATAAAGTAAGATAAACATTTATTTTATAAAGTATCCATTCATGTTGGGCTTTTTGAATTATTAGCACAATGATACTACACAACAGTTATAATTATTATATGCTTTATTTTATTATTATATTATAATTATATGTGCTTTATTTTTGTAAATCAAGGCAAACGAAGTTAGCAGTAGAGTCAGTCATCGCTTATCATGATGCTAACATGGTAGGCGAGACGCGCATAGAATGCAAAGTTGCTTGATGTAGTGGTGATAACGGTTGTGTAAAGAAATACTATTTGAACTTATTTTCAGTAAAACCTCTCCAAAAGCGAGTCACCGAGATTATTCTTCAAGTGCCATATTCGATACGGACGTAGACTACCCTCTCTCATTTCCTGTGGTTGGTGCCTTTTTTAAGTGTTCCACTGACAAAGGAAACCTGCAGTTTAATGCTGGTTCCGAACGGTCAAAATGAGAGAACTTTACTAGGCATCATACTATGGGTTGTTTGCCATTGCCTCCCGAGTTTACCAATATGAAAAATATGATCCTTAGACTCAGCTACTTTTTCCAGGAGCACAACAGGGCTGTGATCGTAATGATCTCTAAAAATAAAAGATTGAGCAAAGAGTCGTCAATTATTGATCTATCAGTCTGCTTTTCCTTCTTGAGAAACTGAAAATATAATTCTCCGAGATCGTTATATCCAAAGAAGCAAAGCTATCTGTTATCTCCAAGGCAAATGTGGCCCTCAGTCTGAACCTGGAAGTCGTCGTCGAGATCTAGTAGATACAAGGTGCTCCATGTGTATGGAATAACGATTCCACAGCATTTATTAATTAGTGTATTAAAAAAATGTTTAAATAAAAATTATAGGGTGTTATATGGCGCACATGTTGACGTTGAGAATAAAGTGCTTTGAACTGTCGGTTCGAAGAAATTACACAATCTTGATTGTTTTTTAAATGGAAAGCTTTATGTATTATTTTATTTTTGAGTCCTACTAAAAATTATAGATATTATTTGTCTAACATACCATATGTCTAAATTTAACTGTTTTGGAATTATTGTCATTTGAAATTTAAAATAAAAAAAGAAAAAAAAACTATTAATAAATACTTTAGGTTTAGTTTTAAGGTCCCAATTGCTTAAAAGGTCTACCGTTAACAGCGAGCCAATGACCCAATCTGTCATAAAAAGCCTAAACAGAGTTTTGCAGAGAATTCGGGCTGATCTGTGCTACTTCATATTGAAATCTTTGTTGTAAATCTTCTACAGTTTCAAGTCAACTTCGGTAAACTTTGGTTTTCAAATGACCACAAAAAAAATCGAGTAGCGTAAGGTCGGGACTCCTTGCCAGGACATTCTACAGCATGTTCTGCGTTAAAAAGATCACGCACCCCCTGCTGTGTGTTCTCCTACGGTCTCCGTAATCAACCATCATTAACAAAGTGATTCTTTCAGTTTCTGTAAATGATATTACGCTCAAATTGCAGTTTCACAAAATGCAGCAATAAACGTTTTCGTCAATAAATCATTTTTTGGCGCATTAAGTCGTTACCCGAGAGTAAATGTTTGACACACAGCTTAAAAAAAATTTAATTTGATCTTCTTAATTCCAAATATCAATAATTCCACAGTTCACTTTAGACATATTATACGTAGACAAATAATACCTAAAATGTTTAGTAGGACTCAAAAATAAAATAATATAGAGGGCTTTCCATTTAAAAAAATTTAGGGTGGCGTAATTTCTTCAAACTGGCGATTTAAAACATGTTATTGTCAACGTCAGCATATGCGCCGCATCATACCCTATAACTTTTATTTAAACATTTTTTTGATACACTGATTAATAAATGCTATGGAATCATTATTCCATACATATGGGGTATTCTGTATAATATATAATAGGTTCATGAAATGAAATTTTACAAAAAATAAAAGTTGACTGCGCTGTCTCGCAGTGATGTAAATGCCACATTTACACAAAAACTGACTGGTCACATTTTTTTTTAAATAGAAGTTCTATTTTAGAGAACAGTAATACTCTTTTTTACACTACCTGCCTTTGCAGTTATAAAGCATCGTGGAAAGTTCTATAAAGTTTATTTCCTTTTCCGTTTCTCCTTGTAAATAGCACCCCTGATGCCACTTAAGCAAACATAACATTATTATTGTTGAGTTGCTGCAACCCCATCCTTAATCTTTATTGGCCGTGCGTGATCCAATCTGCCGATGATAGATCGTCATGCTTGAAATAATAAATTTTCCGGAAAATAAAAGAAGACAAATTAGGAAAATATATTTTTCATATTTTATGGATATTGGAGCGATTCTTATTAGGATTCTTTTTTGTGACAGTAGGTCATATAGTAAACAAAATGTAATATTTTAAAGTAATGTAGTTAGTTACTAAAACTAAATCTTCGTTTTACGTTTAGTGACAGTTCATATTCTTCACTCAATGCGATTATAAATGAACATCACGTGCAGCGATGTGTTTTCCACTATTTCCTGTAGTGGCGAATATTTTTATGGAACTCATATGTGCACCAAATATTTGGTGCACATATGTTGGCAATACATTTATTACCTGGCCACATAGTTAAGATCACCTGAATACCTTTTTGAATTACCTTAATCAGCATACAATTTTCAACGGAAACGGAATCACGTATTTTTCTGTATGTATTGGTATAAAGGAAAGGTAACGGTAACTTGGGACATTCAGTTTGCAAAAAACCATATCAACAGATTTTTGAATGCTAACTCACACCATCATCCATCTCAAAAACTGTTATTAACAGACTAGTATTTGAAGCTCTGTGAATATAGGATGAACATTCTGTCTCATGAAAAATAGATAAACTCACCAGTGTTCTATAAGGTAGTGGATAATGAACTGACTATATTAAATAGACAATATAGTAATTCGAATCCATCAGTAGATAGTGTAGTTTTACCTTACCTATCTGGGACTACAAATGCAATGGCCAAATTACTTAAAAGATTCAACATACACACAGTCTTCAACCATTGTAAGAAAATTGAACATGTTTGAGATCACCACAAGACAAAATTTGTTTAAAAATGGAAGATATCTGTAAGAAACTAGGAGATCAATATTAACTAAAATTAAGGAAAATCAAAAATGTATCTTGAAGAAGGCCTATGAAGAAAATTGTTTGCTGTTTATGGTCAAAATACGTTATTAAAATGAACAGATAAAAGATAGTTCAGTCGCTTTCGTTCTGAAAATTTCGATGTCAAGGGTGCTCCTCACACTAGTCGACTGAAAGTTGATAGAATTTTGGCAAAAGTTGAGGAAGACAGGCATATAAGTAGCCATGAGATCTCCAAGGTACTAAACATCCATCACCAAACGGTTTTAAACTATTTAGAGGAAGCTGACATAGAGAAACTCGATGTTTGAATGCCACATAATTTGACGCTAAAAAATTTACTTGGTCGAATTTCCATCGGCGAATATAACGTAATCGAGCCAGCAGTTTATCACGAGGGATAAAGAGTGGATCACGTATGACAATAATGTGTGAAAAAGATTGTTGTCGCAAAAGGACTAAGCTCCACAAACGATGTTAAAGCCCGGATTGACCCCAAAAAAAGACATGCTGTGTATTTAGTGGAACTGTAAGCGAAACGTGCATCATGAGATGCTGCAACCTAGCCAAACGATTCATTTTGTACTCCGCTGCCAGCAAGTGAGAAGATTAAAGCAAGCGATTAAACTGAATCACCTTAATCAACAATATTCAAACATAAAATTTACAACGGAAATTGAATCACATAATATTTTTCTAGATGTACTGGTACAAGGGAAAGGTAACGGCAACTTGGAACATTCAGTTTATAGCAAGTCGTATTAATAGATATCTGAATGCTAACACACACCATCATCCATCTCAAAAACTGATATTTTAAACTTTGTGAATGTGAATGTGAATGAACAATTTGAATCCACAAGTAGAAGTGTCGTTTTACCTTACCTACACGTATTGCAGGAGAAAAAGCCAAATTGCTTAAGGGGTTACATACATCTCGAATTTTCAAAAATTCGATTTTTTTTACGGATTTTTATTCTCTGTACTCCTATGAATTATTTAAAAAAAAAATTTTATGAAAATTCCATTACATTACAAAGTTATAACATTAAATTTGACCAGGGCACTATAGGAAATTTTACCCCTTTTTTTGGCCAAAAGTAAAATAAAAATTTTTGCAGAGTTTATTTTTTTTTTGCTGTAATATAAAAAAAAAACAGCAAAGTAGGCATATATTTTTAAATTATTTGACAAAATTGATTTTCAGTCACTTTATCAGTTGTTTTGCTTGCGATTTTTAAATTAGTTTTCAAAAAACTTTTGAGTGCAGTGAATTTTGTGACAGTTTCTAACACAAATTTTCGTAATAAAAATTTATAGTTTTTGAAAATTAAAAAATGGAAAATAAAGCCGAAGGTAAGTACTTTAATATTATATAGTGAAATGTTGGTGAACTCCTCTATTAGATCGATTAAATGGGAAAAGTTGAAGTGACCTTAAGATGAACTAATGGAATTGTGAATTGGAATTTTATTTATACTTACAAAAAAATGATAGCACATGATAGACATAACACCATAATAGTCCTCTAGGACAGTCACTTACTTATCTTCCGAATTTAATATATTTTAGCTGCTACTATCTGTTACTTCTTTAAAAAAATACATTTTTTTCAGCTGACTACTGCGTGCCAAATTCAGAGTTATTCAATATATGGCGAGAGAAACACAACGAAGTTGACAAAAGAGCCGCTATTTATGCTCATTTATTTTCATACATTGCTAAGAGTGATTGTTCCGAAAACTTTGAACAATATTTTAAAGGAGCAGTCACGAATATTTTGTTCAAATATGAGTATGAAGTGGCGTAAAAGTGGTCGGATTTTGAAACTTTTTGAAAAACAGCATGCTGTTTGGCTTGAAGGCAATACTTTGATAAAAAAAACGTAAAACTCAGCGTGCCTCCACTAAATCAAAAAGTGGACGACCGCAATTAACTTTCTGCCAAAAATCTGAGAGAACAAAAAGAAGAGTTGCAGCAGAAATCTCTAAAGATCAAAATAATGAAGTTGAACCCCTGGTTCTTGCTGCATCTGCGGCTGCTCGTAAATGTAACCAATTAGATTTAGCAGTTGTTTTAAAAGAAGCTGTCAGTACTCCGACTAGAGCCGCGAAAGTACGGAAAATAATTTCAATAGCAACACCAACTAAGCTATCTCCTGATGAAGGACTAGCCTTTCTTTTAGAAAACAACTTTTCAAAAGAGCAATATTGCAATATAAGATATGAAAATAAAATAAGAAATTGCGATATATATTCTCTATACAAAGAACTTACATGTAGTAAATATAAATGCAGACCAGACGGCGTAATAGTTACTGAGACATTAGCGAAAGTTCCATTGGAAATGTTACTGAAGCATACATCCGAAAGAATAATAAAAGTGCAAGAGGAAGTTATATCTACCTTAATGGAAACAAAAAAAACTGAAATTTTATACGCCGAACTCATTGTCAGTTATGGATTTGACAGTAGTACCGGTTATACAAACTATAAACAACAGTTTGAAAAGGCGGGTTCGTCTCAAAATTGTGACTCCTCTATTTTGGCCACCACAATTATATCTTTGCGTTGAATAGAAGCGTCCGGAAATATTTTATGGAACAATCGTACACCATAATCTATTAGATTTTGTCGACCATTAAAATTAGAATACACAAAGGAGACTAAAGAAATCATTTTGAAAGAAAAGAAAAATATAGAGGAAGAAATAAATACCTTAAGTTCTTTTGAAGTAATGCTTGGTGAAACAAAAACTTTATGCGTTAAATTTAAATTGTACTTAACTTTAATTGATGGCAAAGTATTAAATATTTTGACTGAAAATAAATCTAGTCAAACGTGTTCATTATGCGGTGCTACACCAAAGGATTTTCTGAGCATAACAGATTTCCAAAACCACAAATTTAAACCTAAAGGAGAGAACTTAAAGTATGGGAAAAGTCCATTGCATTGCTGGATCCGTTTTTTTGAATTTGTTGTGAATGCAGGGTACAAAATTCACATTAAAAAATGGCAAATAAGAAATGAAGCTGACAAAGCCTTAGTTGCGAAAAGAAAGGCTGACATCCAACAATTATTTTGGGATGAAATTGGTTTGCACGTTGATAAGCCTAAGACTGGTGGCTATGGGAGTACGAATGACGGTAACACGGCCCGGCGCGCGTTCAAAGAACATTTAAAATTTTCTGAAATTACAGGCATAGACAAAGAACTCATTTATAATTTAAAAGTCATTTTAATATGTTTATCATGTCAGCTTCCTTTAGATTCGAATAAATTTGAAGAATTTTGTTTTCAAACGGCCACAATGTTCATGCAGAAGTATCCATGGTTACCAATGACAGCAACTGTACATAAGGTTCTTGTACATTCGCGGCAAATTATTGACTCGACTGCGCTTCCAGTTGGATGCTTTGGTGAGGATGCCTCTGAATTGCGCCATAAAATATATAAATCCGTTAGATTGCTTCATGCACGAAAAAAGTAGCTGGGTGAACAACTTGGCGGACGTTTTTAATCGAGCATTGGACACATCAGATCCGCTTATTTCCAGCCTTTCGTTGAATAAACGCATCAAGCACCAGAACAATTTAAAGCTTCCAGCAGAAGTAATCGAATGACTGAGATCAGAGGAGCAAAGTTTTGTGGAAAATTGTCAAACAGATGAAGAAAATTCCGAAAACGAAAATCAAGAAATGGAGAGTAATGGCATTTTGAACCCATCTGTATTAAATGTAGTTGACGATTTGGAACTCGAAAATCAAATTTGTGAATAAAATCCTTTTTAAATCATAACTGTTTGTTACTTTTTTAAATTAGTAAAATGAATTTCTACTGTTATATTCGAACGTAAGTGTACACCCGAAAAAATATCTATTAAAAAATAGTTTAGAAAACCAGATAACTTATCAAAGATCTAAAAAACTCTTGGATGCGGGAACCTATAACCCTTAAACCTCTTTTGAAAATAATTATTAGTTAATTTTTTAGTTAACTTTACTTATTTTTTTTTTCAGTGTATGAAAAACTTTAGTGGTTCCTCCCTCCCTCTTAAGAGTCTTGCAAAAGTTAAATCCAAAAAAATCATTAAAATCGGTCCAGCCGTTTGACTGTAAATAATTTTGGCCAAAAAAAGGGGTAAAAATTCCTATAGTGCAAGGGTCGAATTGGTACCGCTATCTGTCTTTAATATTACTCAGTCAATTTTTAATATTTTTTTAAATCTTAATAATTACTTTTCTACAAAATGTCTAGAGGTTTTTTTCAATTTTTTTAATAGACAATTTTTTATAAATAATTAAACATCAATTTTTTGGTCGAAAATTGCATACTAAAGTTTGAAACAATAATTTTTTTATTTTCGAAAAAAAACTCTTTGATATGTTTTAACTACTACTTTATTTCACAAGATTAATTTTTATTTTTGCATATTAGATTCATTTTTGAAAGTTATTCTACAGACAAGGATGCGCCATAGTTTTGATCAGTGGTCCTATTGACCAGTTAAAAAATAATGCTAACATTAAACAAAGTTTTTTTCCTATAATTTAAAGTACAATAAAAATATATAATCGCCATTCTTTTGTATTATTCAGCTTTAAAATTAAAATATATCATATATAAATATTTTTTTAAATATATATAATTTTGCAGCGCCCAGATGTATGGAACCAATTAAAAGATTTAACATTCACGCAATCGTCAACACCTGTAAGAAAATTGAACAATGCGTGACATCACTAAAACACAATTCGTTTACAAATTGAAGGTGTCTGTAAGTAACTGGGAATCGATATCAACTAGAATTAAGAAACATGAAAGATGTATTAAATAACCGGTCAAGTGCAAGTTGAACTTGCACAATTAGTGTTCCGTAAGTTGATTGCTTTTAAAATAAAAAAAATTGTTACGGTGGTATAAAATGGTCAGTGACTTCACAAAACACACCCCAAAGGAGTTTTCAACAAAGTTTGTTTCCAATCTTTACTGAATACTGTTGACCTTAACATTTTTGTTTTTTTATATACCATATAAATTATTAAAGGTAATGCACCCGTGTTTTCACAAGCTTTCATTTGACACCACCCTCGATGACCTAGTAAAAATTTTTTTTTCACTTCCGATTTCACCCCCCAAAACTAACCCCTTAAGTCAAAATTTAACTTTCAAAACTACACGGCTCCAATGAGGCCAGCAATTCCTATATTATTACCAAATTTCAACTTTCTATGACAAATAGTTTCGGAGAAAATCGGGTGCGACAGACAGACAGACACTGAAGTCATCTTATAAGTGTTCCGTACGGAACACTAAAAAGAACAAATTGTATACATACACTAAGCTATAGCTAAATATCAGAATTCAGGTCATACCCTCAATGTAAGAAAAATCTAAATTTTGGCTTATGTCAACGAGCATTACACTGGGTCACGGAGAACACGGGTCAGACGTAAAGACTTACCTTGTGCTTCTTCGAGTTTATTCAGTAAATATCCCTGAATATGCCTCGTGCAATCATAGGCAAAATTTCAGACAGTTACTCCGAGTTGATCCAGCCCAAAATCTCAATAACCACGATTTCTCATTTAATTAAAATCATAAGAACTTTCGTTTCAAGTTCATATTTTTAATCAATACGATTAATTTATTGGTTGATATTTGCTGCTCTTTTTTCTTCTGTTCGTGCTATTGTCATGATTTCTTTCGAATTTTTTTTTATTGTTCATCTCCCCGCCGAGGATATTGGTGAAGATGTCGTCATAGCCTTCAACTTTGTCCAAGTGCCGACACATACATTTTTGTATTTCACAGAACCTTTTTAGACAACGCAGTAGTGCTGCCACGGACGTTATTGCATTTTTGTAAACTATTACTACCCATGTACGTGGCCAGGCCAAATATACTTAAATAAATTAATAAATAAGTATACCGACCTGGGGGGATTGGCACCCGAGACCTTCTGTACCGCAAGCAAGTACTACGCCACAGAGCCATGGGCCGCCAGAGTATAGAATAAAAGGTGTCGGTAATAGCACACTTCGTTTTCTGACTCCTTTTGTGATTTCGCTTACTTCAGTAGCGCTTTTTTGTACTCTTACAATGACATTATGATTGAGACGATCCTAATATCTTTGGTATCGAGTTTTGTTTCCTTAAAGAGCTAAATCAGATATTTTGTGGCGTATATTATCGGCTTTAAAACTCACGTTACTTTTAAAATTGTATGAAATATACGATAGTTTCTTTCCATTTATAGAGACTCCATCCTTAACGCGGAACAAAAACATTAGTTGAGTGGAGTTGAAATTTCCAACGAAATTGGGACTTCCACTACTCTGCAAATATTTCTACCTTAATTTCAACTAAGGTTTTCAGTAATTAGAAATAATCGTAACAATTTAGCAGTTTTAGAGTATGTTTAATCAGAATAAGAGCCCGAATTAAGATTAAAATTTGGTAAGCTTTAAAATGGTTCATGTTGAATTTAGAAATAAACATTCTGTTACTGATTAGGTGCATAAAAACCGCCCTTAGAGAGCAAAGATATTTGCTGGACAATACTTTTAGAAAAAAGAAAGCAACAATTGCCCATAATATTTTTCTACTGTACTAATGGTAGAAAGGCGCCAAAGATATCTTCCCCGGGTGCGTTCACTAACCAAGTTCCAAGTTAGGTCGCATTTCGTTCTATTGGAAGGTTGTGCCTTAATGAGAAGGCTATACTAAAGCCATTTAGTCTACAATAGTAAAAAAATGTAACAACGAAAGCAACAATAGAATCCTTTCAGCATCAAACGATGTCCATTATTTACGTTTATTATACTAACAATAGTTTTTATTGTATTTTTAACTTGAAAAACAATACTTTTTCTTCAAAAGTATATATATATATATATATATATATATATATATATATATATATATATATATATATATATATAAATGTATAGTTTAAGTGGTAATGCCACTCTAGAAGTTTGAAAAAAAATCAAAATTTTTTGGCTTAAAAGATGCTTTAGGGACTTAGAAAAAAGTAAAAATACTAAATTTTATGGGGGTAAGAAGGTATTTTATCAAGTGTGCATAATTGACTCGCAGCGCTCTCCAAACTTTCCGAGAGTATGCTTCGGGCTGCTTAAATGAATGTACCTTTCTAAATATTGAAGAAATCTATTTATCTACAGAACTTAAGTTCATCTAGATGTCACTAGATGGCATCAATTTTATATAGACCCCATAGTATATGTATAGTATTAGTATAAACTATAGACATGGAGGATGGACTGAGCATTAGCCTCACAAAATTTACCATTTTCTAGACAAAGCGACTGTGCAGCCAATACCCGTCCCTTTTCTATAGGCCTGTAATAACGTAATAACCCCGTAAAGTAAATCTCAAGTTCCAAGATCCTGCCTTTTTGCTTTTTTAATGAGACAATAAACGACCCTATTAAGGTTTTGTGCATAGTTGCCAGGTATAACGATAAACATATGTTTCTTTTACCTGTTTTGTATACCGCCCTCACCTGCACCTGCAATCATATTGGATCTATTTTTACCTGTATATGTACTACTTGGCAACCCGGTTTGGAGCTCTTTAAGTATTTTATAATAAAGACCTAATGACGACAGGTCCCCATTAAGATTCGAAAGATACTTTTTATTATTTTTATTTTTACTTTTACTTCCAACTTACAACGTAATAGTTCTATTTTAATTATGTGGCATCCATGGGAAAATTGCAATAGTGGCTATCGCAAGAAAAAACATTTATCACTTGACGCTAAACAAATAGTGAAAAATGTTTACGACAGTTTGGTAAAAAGAAATTTGAAGAAACAAAGTGCTTTGTAAGAAACCAGGAAACTAACAATAACCCCAATTTTCTACGATTAAGGGTATTGTAGGAAAACCATCACTCAGACTAGCGTACCTTCAAATAAAGGTAAACGAATAATCATTTCGCATGCTGGATCTGAAAAGGGCTGGGTTTCAAATTGTCTACCATTATCTGAAAAAACAGAAAATATTCTAGTTTGGACTATCACGAAGACACGACCGCAGAACTTTTTGAAAACTGGTTTCAAAATTCCCTTTTGCTAAATATTCTCGAACAGTATGTTATAGTTAGGGACAATGTTACCATAGTCGCCTACTAAATAAGGTTCCTAATGCAGCGAACACCAAATCGGAAATACAGGAATATATGTTAGAAAATGACATTTATTTTGACTTTAGTTATAAAAAAGTGATCTTTTGGAAATTTTGAAAGACTATAAATTGAAAAAGAAATATGTTTGTGATAGTATGGCTGAGAAAATAGGACACACTGTTTTGCGGCTTCCTCCGTATTATTGTGTGTTTAATCCAATTGAACATATTTGGCATCAAGTTAAATCAAAAATAAGAGCACAAAATGTTTCCCCTACTTTAAGCGTGTCAGTGGTTGAATTAGTAAAAAAAGTTATAAATGATATACCTTGTGAAAGCTGGAATAATTCCATTCAACACGTTGTTAAAGTTGAAGATTCTTATATTTATGTAAATAATATAAAACCACTCATAATTACCTCAGTTGATGACAGTGATAGTGAAACCGAATTAGGCTTAAGTTTAAAACATATTTTTATTTATACAATATGTCTCCTCTTGTAAACCCCATTCATTCAAACTGTACATTCGCACTTCTTATCCATTTGTTTTTATATGCATCTATAAATAAACATCTCCAAAAACACTTATAATGTTATTTATTTGCATTAATGAATAAAATTCTTAACTCCGTCTCTGTAACCTATCATAAACAAAAGGTCGGAATTTTTATATTGCCCACTTAAAACGGCAAAAATCAGTATCTTATATGTTGGGACAGGCTATACATTCGCTTTATCTCTCCCACACTTTTGCATCCGTATTTACTTCAGATCGGAATACGGAAAGCTCAGTCCACTCTCCATGTCTATGATATAAACCATTGCAGACACGGTGTTCATAGGAGGCATTTTTCTTTATTCGTTATTTAACTATTGTTAATCTGGGCAACATTGTACCATCAGCTTTCGACTGATAATAAGCCACAGCAAGGTAAATGTCCATCTGGCGTAAAATCATGGTGCTCTTGGCAAAGAGTAATGACCACCAATTCCTTGGCTACTTATTTGCATAAGCCAGCTTTTTCGCAGCTCATTTTCTAATCAATAAAGCCAATTTATCAATAATTTAGCAGAGATAAACTCCTTGAACGCTGCATTGGTTGATTCACGCAGAACAGTAATGAAAGTTTCAATGTGACAGTCTGGTCGATAGCTCCTAAATCTGTTTCGAGTGGTAAAGTTGTTTTGGATATTGCAGCAAATATAGCTGTATGTGTTTACAACCATGGTTTTACCAATATAATGAAAATTATGGAACCATTAGGCATGAAAATTGGGTTGAACTGTTACAATTTCTGTATGCAGGCTGACGCTCGTCGTATCAAGTTTTCAGAGCGATCACCGACTAATACAGCAAAAGAAGCTCAACTCTCTTTAAAGTAAGACAGAAAGGAAAAGAAAGAGGAAAACTCAATTTAGAGGGCCAATTATATGGCGGAGGCATTGCAGATTAGAGGCATCTAGAAAATTTATATAACTTTAAAACACGTTTTCCAACTGGCCGGAAACATAAACTTTTTCAGATTTTCACCGATTTATTTGAAATTGTACCTTCAAAATTACATTATCTAGCGAAGTACGTACGGATTTTACAATTTGTTTTGAAACTTTTTTTTATAAATGATTTTTTACGTTTATTGGAGGGGGAATCTTTCCGATCGCAAAGTACTATTTATAAGATGCATCTTCCTTTACTGAGTTCTGGTGTCGCCATTAGGTAAAAAAAATGTTTACAATTTGTAAATTTTTATATAATACATATTAAAGTATGTATAATAAAAACATTCCAATAAATTTTGGATTGCGTTCACTACATTTCAAAAAAAAAATGGCAAAATCTTAGCTCTAGAGTGGCATTACACCTTAAAAAAAATGACTTTTAGCAATATTGTTGTAAACTACATAATGAAACATGTCATATGTTAGAACAAGAACCACTAATCCGATTTACGTGCTCTTTTTTAACATACATATTTTGTCTGGTCAGGTTATAGGAAATATTTTATTACGTTAGGCAACATAAGGAATAGGCAGTGACGATAATAGTGACTGAAAGTCGGAAAAAAGTTTGCCGCTAGCGCGTTCTCGTGTAATACACTGCCTAAAACTATTAAATATGGAACAATATTATGTAGCAAAGAATATAATATATATAAAATGCAACGTCTCTCTGTCTGTCCGTTGGTGCGCTTATGACTTGAAAACCACCATTCATATATTTGTTCTCTGGCCAGGTGCTCTATAATCTTCTATAATATATATATAAAATGCAACGTGTCCCTGTTTGTCTGTCTGTTTGTCCGTTAGTGCGCTTATCATCCGAGATCCACTTATCCGATTTATGTATTTTTTTAGCTTTATTCATATGTTCTCTGGCCAGGTAGTATAAGAAATAAGCAGTGACGATAATAGTGAATCAAGTCGGAAAAAAGTTTGCTGCTAGCGCACTCCCTTGCAATACACTGCCTAAACCGTTAAATATGGAACAATATCATGTACCAAGGAATACAATATATATATATATAAAATGCAACGTCTCTCTGTCTGTTATTACTCACGATTTACGTGTTTTTTTCTTTAATTCATACATATGTTCTCTGGCCAGGTTATATAATAATAATCTATATAATATATATATATATATATATATATATATAACGCAACGTCTCTCTGTCTGTCCGTCTATCTGTCCGTTGCAAGGCAAGTTGGCCAACATGTCCTTGTAATCGCTTAAAAGTTGTGAGCTTACCCTCCTCTGTTTCGAGGACATCAGAGCGGCTTTACTATCCTAGCAAATATATACGGTCCTCCGTAATAGGTTCCATTCACCATCTCCCAACTATAGTACACATTATGATGGCATAGATATATGCATATTCGCTGACGGACATTGACAATAATAGATATAGGTACTTTTTTTCTTACAGTGATAATTTGAAATTCTATAACATGTAGTACCTTGAATGGTGAAGTAAATAAATGTACTTGTTTTTTAGATTAAATATTTAATACTAATTTATTCTGCTTTTTATGTAAGCTACTTTTTTCAACGTAAATAGGTGACTTTTGTAATTTTAAGATCTAACTAGAATTACTTTTAATACTTTCGTAATTTATCAGTTATTCATCACTGGCAGTTGGCGATCCATATAGTTAAACGAACTTTAGAAACTGCTGCTCGAGAAATATCACTTAAAGCACATCCAAACCACCTTCTCATGTCCTTGAGCTGAGAATTCTGTCGTCTTCCAATCGATCGTTTGCCCTTTATTTTGCCTTTGTTTGTTTTTTTGGGCCTCTCATTATATGTCCGGCGTCTATAAATGTACATTTCAAAACATTCCAGTCGTTCCTCTGAGCCAGGGTCAAAGGTCCAGCACTCACAGCCATACAATAACACGGAAAATACATATACTCTCGCCGTTCTCATTTGGAGTTCGAGACTAAGACTTCCGCGAGGGGAAAATTTATTTATAGTCATGTATGTTACTCGGGCCTCTTTAATTCGGGAATATATTTCCTTTTTTCGGTCCCACTTGTTAT